>CAESWR010000608.1:81617-102918 GCA_903171835.1 Mullus surmuletus | reverse complement strand
CCCCCCCCCCCCCCCCCCCATCTCACTCACCCCCCACCCGCTGCTTCATTCCCCGCAACATCCGCGCTTCTAAAATGTTGTTTTGTTTTTTTACATTCACTCGCACACTTCACAGAAACCACTTAATTTACAGCTCAGCTGCAGGAGAAAAACCCGATTCTGGGTAAAGAAATATGTTTGACTGCATTGAATTAAAACTAATAAGTGTGTCTTAATGCTACTTGTGAGAGACAATGCTGAAAACATAGATTGTGATGCATAGAATGGACCCTGGGCCTCTGTCTGTGAGCCTCGGGGTCCCTTAAAACCTCAATAAATCACTTTCTTATTGGCTTTACGACAAACAAGTTAATTGAAAAATGTATCCTGCAAGTATCACTTTAATGAAATAAAAAAGCTCCATTGCTATAAAACCACAAATGGCTGAAAATACATAAAAAATGTGTTTAGTTCTATGAGTAATGCTCTTATATTGAAAAATAGATTAAAAAACATCTCACTTTAATTAGATACAATAGCTTCATTGCTATAGAACCACAAACGGCTGCAAAGAAATGACTAGAAATGTCTAGTTCTGTGACTAATGCTCTTATTTTGAAAAATATTTTGGTTTCTTACATCTTTTTCTTCCAAATACATTTCAGTTGCCCACCCTCTGGCTTGTAGTAAATCATTAGTAACCCCCCCCCATCCTCTCTGGTGGAATCTGTTCACCGACCGCTCTTCTGATTGGCTCGCAGGCTTCGAGGACGTGATGTTCATGGGCGCGGCGATCACGGCGATGGGCAGAGGCGTATCTGAGCTGGACGGCCTCAAAGTGGAGAAGAAGCGGTGAGTGTTTGCCACGCCTGGAAATATCAGTTTGTCAGCGGAGTGTGGGCTCTGCCTTTTCAGTCGGGAATTTCACAGGAATTTCAGTGGACATTAATGTAAATTCCCTGCAAACACTGCTGTAATTTAGCCAAAGTCCGCAGTAAAAACAAAGATTTAGTGAAAGAAAGCGGTGCACACACTTGATTCATTGAGCCGTAGCAAAGACATTGCAATCAAATCTTTGCTGCGTCAAATGTAAAGCAGCATTTTCATCAATTTTCTTTCAGCAAGATGAGATGAGAGGATCCAGAAAGGGCGAGATAGAGGGGAAAGTCAATAAAAAACCAATGAAATAAGGTTGCCCATAGCGGGAATGGACCCTGCAGCCTCTGTTTGTCTGCCCTCTCCGCAGGAAGGACCGGCTGCTGTGTCTGGACGGAGGCGGGATCAAAGGCCTGGTGCTGATCCAGATGCTGATCGCCCTGGAGCGGGAGGCCGGCCGGCCCACCAGAGAGCTCTTCGACTGGGTGGCCGGCACCAGCACGGGCGGCATCCTGGCGCTCGCCATCATCCACGGTGCGTACGCTTCTTCGCTCTGCAGCCACCGCACGTCGCCTCCTCCTCCTCCCGCTCTCGGGGCTGAAGCCACGTTTTGTGCTTCTCTCTCTGGGACGGAGCAGGGAAGTCCATGGAGTACCTGCGCTGCCTCTACTTCAGGATGAAAGAGCAGGTGTTCAAGGGGTCGCGACCCTACGAGTCGGCGCCGCTGGAGGACTTCCTGAAGAAAGAGTTTGGGGAGAACACCAAGATGGCCGACGTTCAGTACCCCAGGTGGGTGTCACTGTCCAAAACACAATGACGATAATAGGAAGACCCTCTCACACGTTATTCTCTTGTCACACATGCAGGTTGTTTTGTTTATTTTTGATGATTTCTTTTTCTTCATGAAGCTGTATGAGCTCCTCACCATCAGTGTGGTTCTTCAGCAGGGACTTTTCCTCCACTGCGTCCCGTGAGCCGAGTTCCAGCCCGGTTTTGGTGTTGCAGAAAGTAGTTCCATCTAGTTGCTGGAGTCACACGGAGAAAGCATTTGGCTCCAAAAAACAACATGCGTTCAAAAGAGTCAAACATTTGCATCATGAATTCTTGGCCGCAAAAAGGTCTGACCTCGCAATCACCCGGCACTATTTTCCCTCCCTTGGTATCACTGCTATCATCAGCTGTTTCAGCTCGGAAGGAGACCGATGCAATGCGTATTCTCTTGCATCGCAGTGGTCTCTTTCCGCCTCCTTCCTCATTTAGCTGATGGAAAGATGCGCGCAGTGATACGAAAGGAGGGAAAATAGTGCCGGGTGATTGCGAGGTCAGACTTTTTTGTGGCCAAAAATTTGTGATGCAAATGTATGACTCTTTTGAAGGCATGTTGTTTTTTGGAGCAAAACGCTTGAACGTGTGACTCCAGCAACTAGACGGAACTACTTTCTGCAACACCGAAACAGGGCCAGAACTCCACTCACGGGACGCAGTGGAGAAAAGTCACTGATGATGAGGAGCTCATACAACTTCATGTCAAAAAATCAGAACTATCCCT
Organism: Mullus surmuletus; assembly: GCA_903171835.1. NCBI lineage: Eukaryota > Metazoa > Chordata > Actinopteri > Syngnathiformes > Mullidae > Mullus > Mullus surmuletus. The sequence goes on along the minus strand of CAESWR010000608.1, from coordinate 100,514 downwards.
TTAAGTGAATAGTTATATATGTTGGAGCCTCGCTAACAGCTGCTGGCTTCCTCCGTGCTGCCGCAGGGTGATGGTGACCAGCGTGCTGGCGGACCGACACCCCGGAGAGCTGCACATCTTCAGGAACTACGACCCCCCCTACATCCATAGAGAGCCTCCGTACGCCACCACCGCCACCTTCAAGCCTCTCACCGTCCCCAAAGGTAGCGGCGTGTGACGCCCCGATGCGAGGATGCTGAAGTGTGTGGAGTAGATGCCGCCACCTTGTGGGGGGGCTGCGCGCTGGCAGTGACCCGCCATGTGTCGCTGTTATCGCGCATCCCTGCGCACAGATGGAAGGTGGCGGCGCTACATGTGCCGGCGTGTTGTTGTTGCAGGATGGGAGGATGAGGATGTGTTGGTAGTAGGATACACCGAGGAGCCGCCCCGTAAGCGTAGGAGGGTGACGGACGAAGGTGTGTGTCTGGATCCGACACGGCCGCCACATCTTCCTTCAGGCCGGCCGCGCCTCGGGAGAAACAGAAGAGCTGATTTCAGCAGGTCAATGTTGATGGCTTTTTTTATTTGCATTCCTCACATAAGAGCAACTGGTGTGGCGCGCCGCACGCTCCAGCGGCGCCGCCCCCACCTACTTCCGGCCAATGGGACGCTTTCTGGACGGGGGGTTGCTGGCCAACAACCCGACCCTGGACGCCATGTCGGAGATCCACCAGTACAACAAAGCTGTGAAAGCAGAGGTCAGCTCTCGCACAGACACACACACACACACACACACACGCACAGACACACACAAACAAAGGCACACGCACAGACACACACACATCTCTGAACAATATCTCTGAACACAAACAACATCATGTTGATTAACGGAATGTTGACCTCCTCTGTCAGGGTCATGAGTCGGAGGTCAAGAAGCTGGGTATAGTGGTTTCCCTCGGAACTGGTAAGGCCCGTGATGGATGGTTGATGGATGATGGATGGATGGATGGATGGATTTAGACAATTTAGAGATAGTGAAGGTTTAATTTTCCTGAGCTATAATCTGTAATCATCAAAAACCACTGGAAATGTTTCACTTTCTGCCCATTTTATATTAGATGAATCTCAAATATAAATGATGAATTTATATAAATGTATGTGAAACCGTGGGTCTGTCGGTCATTGGTGTGTGTGTCTCTGTGTCCCCCCAGGGAAGCCCCCCCAGGTGGTGGTGAGCTCGGTGGATGTCTTCCGGCCCTCCAACCCTCTGGAGCTCGCCAAGAGCTTCGTCGGCGCCAAGGAGCTCGGCAAGATGCTGGTGGACTGCGTGAGTTCTTCTGCAGCTCTCGTCCACTTTCACTTTGCTCCCGTTCATATTGAGAACATTTAACATTCCCGTGTTCTCCTGCACAGTGCACGGATTCTGATGGCTGTGCTGTGGACAGAGCAAGAGCCTGGTGCGAAATGATCGACACGATATACCACAGGTCAGCTGATGCAAACCTGTCTTTCTTTTATTCTTTTGTTGTTGTTTTTTTAGAAGTATGGCTGCGTTTCCATGCAGTCGATAAGGCTTTTCTAACCGTAATATTCGCAATAACCCAGTTCCGGCCATGGAGACACCAATAACCCAACTGTAGTGAAAGTAGCGGGATAGACAGATTTTAACTGTCACCACTTCTCTAAGAAGCTAGTTGGAAAGTGGCTGCATGGTAGTTTTTGTTGTGGTTTTAACAATGTGGGATTCACGTTTTTCCAAAAAATCTCTTGTGCAGATTGAGCCCTCAGCTCTCCCAGGAGGTGATGCTGGATGAGGTGAGCGACGCCGTGCTGGTGGACATGCTGTGGGAAACGCAGATGTACCTGTATGAGAAGAGGGAGGTGCTGCAATCCCTGGCCAAAGTCTTACTGCACGACTGAGTCGACTGAGCGAGGAAAAAGAAGGAATCGCAGGTGGAAGCGGAGCGCGAGCGGCGAGTCCACGCCTGCAAGTATGCGACCAATTGTTTGTTAGAAAGGCGGCCTATGTAGCATCATGAGACCTGACCACTGACCTTTATAAACCACTACAGCTCAGCAGGTTTGTAGGAGAATCCAACTCGTAACACGTGTATCTTACTGGATGATGTTGCCTTTTGTGTCTGAGGCCCGTGTTTGTACCGTTCTCAACAAACTCCTTTTGTGTCTTCAATAGATATTTAACATGTTTGAACTGGGTTTATCATTTTACTTGACAGACAAAGAAATGAAGGAGTTACTGTTACTTGCACTGCATATATTTATTTACATGTTTATCCATTTTTTGTATTTGGATTAATAACTGAAGTGCACTGACATGGTAATAAAATCTATTGCAAAGAACTAACGATGTGCACTTCTTTTCAACTGAAAAATGCCACAATCATCAAAGGAAGATGTTTTGGCATTTTGTTGGGAAGAATTTTGTTTTTTTGTGTTTTTTGTGAGGTCATATGTAACTCAACAAGATAAAGCAAGCAAGATTAAAGGCATTTGTTTTCGACTGTGCAATTAAAAATGTTGAAAAAGTAGAAACAGATGACTGAGAAGTGCAGCCCATCAGTGTGTTTCTGCTGCCCCCTATAGGAATGGTTCGGTAACAGCATATAAATTGGTGATTGACGAGAAACTCGTATGTCAGATATTCTCCGGATTTAGGGAATATTATCTGGTAAACAATTCGCCCAATGATGTAAAAAGCGCAATCACAAGTCATGTCATTTTTTTTTTTTAATTCCTAAACGAGGTCACCAACCACCAATAAACACCAAAGAAGAAGACGATCGCCCGCCAGCTCCGCTGTCGCTCTACGCATGCGCCCAGGTTCGGTTCGCCTAATTGAGACCGGAAGTGGTGGAAGTTGAGACGCAACAAGCGGCAACCGGAAAAGTGATCGTTCCTCGTTTGTCAGCGACCGAAGGGAAACGGCAGAGACGGCGGGAAAAAAGGTGCGCTGCGACCTGTTTCTTTTTCATGCGCAAATTCAGGCAGCATGGAAACTTTTCCCTCCACAAATTCAGGCAGCATGGAGGCTTTTCCCTCCACAAATTCAGGCAGCATGGAGACGTTTCCCTCCAATATTAGTGCACGTGCAATGTAGCAATTAGCAACTTTAGCTAGTTAGCGACGTCAAAGCTAACGCAGACAGTTGTTTATTTTTATGGTGGAAAGTTAAGAGGACATTAAGTTTTATATTTGCTGCACACTAAGTATCAAAATACTGTTATAGTTATCTTTTACCATGCTAATGCTAGCTAATGTGCAGTGTTTACACTCAGAGACTGGAATTTCCGAGTTGCCAAGGTGGGAGTTTTGTCAATATCCTGGCATTTGCTGTCATGGAAACTAGCTTGGGCTACATCCAGTCCAGTCCGGTTTATTTATAAAGTACATTCTCAAAAATCTTAAGTACATCAATTAAAGCTTGTGAAAGACGAGCGTGAGCATCACAGAAATTTGTGAAACAAAATATATTCACAGATAGGAGCTTAAAAAAAGTTACGTTGTTTACTAAATGATGAAGTTGAGCAAGAAAGCGGGCAGATCGCGAGTTGTCTGCCGGTTAATGGAGATGTTGTGAAAAAGTCTCCTACGATTAATCAGCCCGAAATAACCGGTCAGCCTAAACGAGATGAGAGCTAAAACAGTCGTACCAACTGCAGATTTACCTGTGACGACCGGCGTCACTCCAGAAAGGTCGGACATTGTCAAGTCTTTGTTTGGTTTCATGCGTATAAACGAGTATTCAGCTGACCTGGGTGCACCGTTTATAACAGATGCGCTATGTTGAATTGAACAATGATATCATTATATTTATCTGGTACGAGAATATTAGATTTTTCCGTGAGTTATTAGAGCGAAGGTTTGGTGGTGTTGACACTCACCCACTGAGACCTCCCGGGCTCTGAGATGCTTGTATTCTTTGATGGTGCCAGGAGTATCTGACTGCCTGCTTGCTGCTGACCAGCTGCTGGTACCAGGGAGACCAGTCCTCATCGAGGAAGGTTCTATTGTGGTACCAGATGGAGGTGATGATTTAAGTATATAAAAGTCATAATAGGCCCAATAACTCGACCGCTGCTGAAAGCCACTTTACCTGCAAGTTGAAGTTCAATTTTATTGGGATTGCAGGATTTCTGTTCCTCCATGAGTAAAGATTTGTTTTAATTGACATTGACATCCAGTAGGTTATATGATTTCCTTCTCCAGCGATCTCCTTCTGCACGGACCGCCCCTTAGAGGTGTCCCAATGTTCACCATTTAAGGATGGAGGTAGAATTTTCAGTTGAGCAGCCCAGTTCCACCGATGAACCTTTTAATGCACCGATGCTGTTTCCTCCTTCCTGAAACCCTTTTGCAGAGTAATTCACAGATAAGTTTGACAACAGTTCTAATAAGCTATTGCACATTTCTGCAGTTATTGATATCATACCGTGTGTATGATATCAATAACTTAATTTTAACATTAAAAGGTTCATCGGGTATCCAAATAAATTAATCACATCTGATTAGGTTACATTATTAGATTTTGTTAGTGACATGATTTACAGTTTACTGGGTCATGTAAGGCATTAATATTAATGTTTGTGAAATCTGAACACAACATTTTCAGGACAAAGGCCGTCGTTACAAATCCAACTTGTAGCAATAAGATGGCTGATGAAGGTCTGTCAAAGTCCAGATTGCATGAAGGTGTCTGGGTTGGTCAAAAATTACAGCATATCCAGAAATCCAAAAACTTGACCTCACCAATAAATAATGTGTCAATGACGGTGTCCTCGCAGAGCGGACTGATAAAAACTTCACTTCCTTCCTTAATGATTACAATTCTACCAAGGTTTGACAGAATGATGCAGAGCAGAGAACATCAGATTAATCATATTTTATTTTACTGACACAAACAATAAGCCATGAGATTGACATTTTTAACAGACCATCACATTATAGACGTTAACCATGCAGCCATCACTTACCGAGGTTCATCATTATTATCATCTTGCCCTGTTATCGAGGACTTTTCACACATTTGAAAACAACGAGTAGACTCTACAATGCTGGTACTCTGCATCACCCTATGTCAAATTTGTCAGCTAACAAATGCATGGAGAAAGAACTTGAAACTTGGAAATCACTTGGACTTAAATATCTTGCGCCTATCAGGAAAACCCCCCAACCACCATCCAGGAAACCACATGAATTACACCCTAAAGAAAGACTCTTCCAATCATAAAACTTGTAAATAAATAAAAAATCATCATTCAATACTAATTTGAAAACTAGATCCAACTGAAATGTCATCCAATGCTTCAAATTACAACAAAAGGGCTATAATGAAGTTCAATTCAGTGTAATGGGAAGCCATGCTGCTCTTGTCCAGGTGGACTAATTGCGACCAGTCTGGATCAGGTTTCTTCAGTTCTTCTCTCCCAGTGGAGCTGGGATGTTCTCAGACACCGGATCTGGGTTTAGCTGGTTACTGAAGGCAACATAGTAAATTAGTTCACATTATGAGCAAAAAGAGATAATAGCTTCCGCAATCTTATTTCAACAGTTGTTTTATTGTGGCTTTTACATACAGTTCAATCCCTGTGTTGTCCATCTCTTCGGTACTTTCAGGTGGATGGGAAGTTTTCCATCCTCCACTGAGCAAAAGAAATGCATATTTATGAAAGAGTTATTTCAAAAATGACAATAGCATGTACTTTCTTAAAACTGATCTGCTCACTTAATCCAGTAGCACACAAGCAATATGGTGACCATGAGACCACCAGAGGCTCCTGCCGCTGCCACCAGCCATTTGTTAGCCTGGACGACGAGAGTCTTCTCACTTGACTTCCCTGTTAATTCTTCGTTGATTTCAACAGCACAGGAGTAATTTCCTGCGTCCTGACTCAGGACTGGGTCCAGTACCCATTCTTTGTTTCTGCTTTGTGAGGTCAGAGGTTTTTGGTTCAAGTACCACGTGTAGGCCGTGCTGTTGCCCAGAGGACAGCTGGTGCTGCATCTCAGCGTGACCGTCTGGCCCTCAGTTGCCTCAGCAGGATCCAGCACCACTATCAGCTCTGGAGGTGAATGGAGATGTTGTGAAAAACTCCTACGATTCATCAGACCAAAAGTAACTGGTCAGCCTAAATGAGATAAGTGCTAAAACAGTCGTGCCATCTGCAGATTTACCTGTGACCACCAGTATAACTCCTCCAAAGTTGGACCTTTTCAACTGATTGTTTGGTTTATCAAGTACAAAGGAATACTCGGCTGAGTTGTTCTTCTTCAGATTTTTGATGTTCAGACTATGGTTCGTCATCTCCACATGACCTTGAGCCTCGATCCCATCTATGTGTCCTCCATTTATCCCTTTTTTAGACCAAGACACGGGTGCCTGGTTTTTTGGGTGCCCATATTTACTGGAGAGGGTCACTGAGGAGTCCTGAAGAGCACACACCCTCTTCTGAACATAGTTTACACTCCAGCAGTCTTTGTCATCGGCACCTATGACACAAACGGAGGAACAGTAAATTTGATTCTTTGTCCACTCATAGGAATCGTTTTATGTGAAAGAAGCATTAGCGTGCAAATCTATGTAATGTTTAATTGGTGAGGGTTTTTAAGAGGTTGAAGATGTTGAAGGTCTTTGTTTCTTAGGGGAAGCATGAGACGAGTTTTTAAGGGTTCAAGAAAAAGCTGTATTGGCTCGTTGGTGACACACAAATGTTGACCATCACATATGTTCAATGGATATCAGATGTAACAATCACATTTCATTAATCTTTGATCTGTGGTTGTTTTGGGACAAATGTTCTCTTTCAAGATAAGAACAGGAAGCAGTTATTTTCCATTACACATACTTCAGTTCGCAAGAATGATCATAACCTTTGCTTCAGGCCACTACATGCAGATATAGTTTTCTCAATAGAATTTTTGTCAGATTCTAAAAAGCTCCCACTTGATCAAAATTCATGGGGCTATGAATCATCCCAATTAAATGTGGATTTGAGACAATAATAAACCATTTAACTATAGCTTAGTGTTTCTTACTTACACATTTCATCAGAATGCAGCTCTTCAAGGCCTTGGATAGCACAGGAAAAGCTCTCACTGGGGGAGACTGCTGAAATCTCAGAGGTCTCCCAGAGTTTTTGTGGCAAGATTGGTTTTGGATACCATGTATAGGCAATGTGAAGATGAGCTAGAGCACAACTGTGGGTACATTTCAGTGTGGGGTCTGAGGCAGAGGGGGAAGCCAGTTGAACCTTAATTTCTGTCAGAAAAAGAGAAATAGTGTTCACGTACACATTGGAACATTCCAACGAATAATCACATAAATTAAGTTAAATAAATTAAGACCAAAAAGTCCAACGCAATTCCAAGTAGCAGTGAGTGTAGATCGTTGGTGTAAAATGAGTGAGGTCTACAGGTGGGATGTTCGTCATTGTTCATGGAAACTCAACCTCTTGGATATGTGATGGAGCAGGGCTCGCCCACTGATCTTTGTTCACCAGAGCACATTTTCCCCTTGGCATAGGTGACACTAAAACAGGTTGGTGTGACAGCATCTGGACAATAACAAACAGTTGGACGCTGACAGATGTTTTATGTTGAAATGAACAATGATATTAGATTTATGCAGTAGAAGAATATTATATTTTTCTGTGAGTTATTAGAGTGAAGGTTTAGTGGTGTTGACACTCACCCACTGAGACCTCCGGGGCTCTGAGATGCTCGTATCCTTTGATGGCGCAGGAATATCTGACTGTGTGGCTGCTGCTGACCAGTTGCTGGTACCAGGGAGACCAGTCCTCATAGAGGAAGTGTCCGTTCTGGTACCAGATGTAGGCTTCAGGCTCCTCGCTCAGACGACAGCTGCTTTTGCACATCAGGGTGACTTCGTCTTGCCCTGTTTCAGGAAGCACCTTCACCTGCAGGTCTGCCAGGATTGTGACAAAAATGTTGCATTTATACAACTCTCATATTTGACGGAACAACTATGGAAGCCACGTTACCTGCGAGTTGAATTTGAGTTGAATTAGAGATGCAGAGTGCTGGTTTGTCCATAACGCCGGAGCAGCAGTAAAATTTTGCATCACTGTCTTGCAAATTTTTGATGTGAAGTTTGAGGTGGCTCTGATCGGAGTTGTTGGCAGTCACGCGAGATTCCTCCACAGTTACCTCGTTCAGAACAAACGTGGAGCCGTCCCAGTATTGAGCATACCATTTCATACTAGTCGTGGGATGAGCTGGGCAACGCAGTGTCACTGTTGATCCCCTAAATGCACAGATCCTGCTGCCTTGTGCTTGAACCCCTTTTTTTCCAGGAGTAAAAAGAACACAGAATAGTAGGTAATGCTGTATATATACTCCAAAATTGTGTAAATAGACTCAAGTAGAAGGACATTCGACAATTTTCTTTGAATTAATTAATGACATTGATATCATTATTTATTTTTATCACTCTTCCATAAAGCTGCTCCATGATTTTATCGTGACATTATTATCATACACATGATCAACAATGAATACAAAACTCAATACCTGAAATGTGCAGGATGAAAGCCAATACAGTTTGTTGCAACAACATGGCTGATGAAGGTCTCTCAAAGTCCAGATTGCACCAAGGCGTTTGGGTCGGCCAAATCACAGCTCATCCAGAGATTGAAATAGAAAATTAAAAACTGTACCTCACAGCTCAGTGCTGTGTCACCAGCTGCCTCCTCACAGACTGCACTGCTGTTCACTGTTAAGGCGGTTAACTGCTACTTAGATCAAAACTTCACTTCCTTCCCTAGTGATTGCGGTTAGAACATGGTCTGAAAGCGTGATACGGTGCAGAGAATATCAAACTAAGCACACTTACACAAACAAGCCATTCAATTATATCAAAGGTGAGTTTCAAATGGTTATGTCTTCATCACGACATTGCTTTGTCATCAGGTGTGGTTTTTCACACCACATGTACACCTTTGTGTACACCACCTGAAGGAGGTACTGACGTTAACGCTCCGAGGTATTTGTGCCATTTAGGCTGTGAAATTGGAACTCAAGAAAGGATTGTTTGTTATCAAGGTTATAAGAATCAAATGTCCAAACTTTTGGACAACACTAGATTGCCTTTGGGATGTTCTCCTGTGGTTTGGGGGGTTTGGTAGGTCATGCACCGAAAGAAGATGAGCAAGGTATGTTAGGTCGGAGGTTTGTGTCCAAAGTTGACAACAGCGTAAGTGACCTGCTCTTGCTCAGCAGGCTGAGCACACTGGGCGTTTGAGTAGAGGAGTTCTGTCGCAGCATTAGAGAAGTGAACTGTGCTTCTAGGAAGATGACGCTGCTCTCTCAGTTGTGGCGCAAAGTTTTCATACACAGGATCCGTGTTCACCTGGAGACGACACGTACAACGTTAGCTCGCAATAAAAGCAATCTGTGGCAGTAGTTCGTAGGCTGGCCACTAAGTTTTTACAAATGGGTGATTGGTGGCAAGTGGACTTTTGATGAAAAAGTATTCCATTCCTACAGACAACATTTCACTAACTACAAATTTTACAGACTCTCGAGGGAGACATGAGGACGTCACGATTGTAGAGGTCTGACAGTCGGAGACGGTATACCAAGATAGAGATCACTTTATCAACAACATCAGATGATATCAGTCCTGTCACGGCACTGGGTGTTGGGCAGAGCCACAGTCTGGTCAAGATTATGTTTCTATCAGAAAATTAAAGCATGCAAGCTGGCTGACTGAGCTTCCACTCAGGAAGTGTCTGGCAGATACCACAGCTCGCCATTCCTTTATAAAATTCATCTAAAAGCCTTTCAAAGGTCCTGTATTTGGAGTGTGTCTTTTGCCTGGAAAAGGTGCCTACTTCAGTAATATTCTCCCGCAGCATTTCAAACCACTCTGAAAATATGTGGTTCCATTTTCTACATCTTACTACGTTCATACTGACAATGTCAAATTAAGTTTGATTTTGAGCGACACTCCCTGTGACTCACCAGTTCTGTATTGTTCGTGTCATGCCTACTTGGAGGTGGACCTGACTTCTTCTTTCTTCTGTATCGTGGAAGAAATACACCGACATTCATGAGTGACTGTTCTTAATTTCAGACTCATAATAGTTATTTCTGAAAACAGCTGCTCACCTAATCCAGAAGTACACACCGAGAGATATGGTGACGATCAGTGCAGCAGAAGATCCTGCCGTTGCCACTGGCACCAACCACTTTCTAGTCCGGACGACGAGAGTCTTCTCACTCGACTTGATGTGTTTGTGGGTTTTGACAGCACAGGAGTAATTTCCTGCGTGCTGACTGCTGACTGGGTCCAGTACCAGTTCTTTGCTTGTGCTTTGTGGCCAGGACAGAAGTTTTTGGTCCAAGTACCACGTGTAGGCCGTGCTGTTGCCCAGAGGACAGCTGGTGCTGCATCTCAGCATGACTGTCTGGCCCTCAGTCGCCTCGGCAGGATCGAGAACCACTCTCAGATCTGGAGGTGAATGGAGATATTGTGGAAAAGTCTTCTACGATTCATCGGACCAAAATGACTGTCATCCTACATGAGATAAGAGCTAAAACAGTCGTACCAACTGCAGATTTACCTGTGGGCTGTCACATAATCACATTTATAGTAAGTGGAAGATGTGTACTGTGTATGTGTGTGTGTGTGTGTGTGTTCTGTTTTTTTCTCAGAAAGTAAGCCCTGAGTGTAGAGCTTTTGTGTAAAATGAGTTGGGGTCTATTGTAAAGGTGGGATGTTTGTCATTGTTCATGGAAACTCAACCTCTTGGATATGTGATGGAGCAGGGCTCGCCCACTGATCTTTGTTCACGAGAGCACATTTTCCCCTCGGCATAGGTGACACTAAAACAGGTTGGTGTGACAGCATCTGGACAATAACAAACAGTTGGACGCTGACAGATGTTTTATGTTGAAATGAACAATGATATTAGATTTATGCAGTAGCAGAATATTATATTTTTCTGTGAGTTATTAGAGTGAAGGTTTGGTGGTGTTAACACTCACCCACTGAGACCTCCGGGGCTCTGAGATGCTCGTATCCTTTGATGGCGCAGGAATATCTGACTGCCTGCTTGCTGCTGACCAGTCGCTGGTACCAGGGAGACCAGTGCTCAGAGAGGAAAGTTCCGTTCCGGTACCAGATGTAGGCTTCAGGCTTCTTGCTCAGACGACAGCTGCTTTTGCACATCAGGGTGACTTTGTCTCCCTCTTTTTCAGAAAGCACCTTCACCTGCAGGTCTGCCACGACGGTGATGATGTTAATATGTAAAAGTCATAATCAGCCCATGAATGATTTGACCGCTGCTCAAAACCACTTTACCTGCAAGTTTAACTTTACTATTTCCCTGATTGCAAAATGTTGTTACATCTGTGTTTGTACAGCAGTAAGATTTTGCTTCACTCTCACTAAAATGTTTGATCCTGAGAGAAAACATTCTTTTGGACGTTTTGTATTTTCCATCTATGACGAGCTCATTCCAAAAAAGCTGCTTTAAATCGTCCGTTTCTTTGAAGTACCATTTCCTGTTGGGGTGGTGATGTTTATGGGAGCAGTGCAGATCCACGGTTGAACCTGGTAAAGCGCAGATGCTGCCACCTCGTGCCTGAACACCTTTAAACAAAGAAGTTTAAATCCACTTTGTTTTCTTACACCTGTTCACTGAATAAAGGAGTAAGGTCATGCATACCTGTGAGGTAAAGGATGAAAGCAGTAATACCAAATCCAGGGAAAGACATGGCTGTCAGACCGCTCTCACAGATGTTGCATTGAAGCCAATTCAAAAACATAAAAAAGCCCCCTAAGAATATGCACTGAAGGACAGGTTATCTGCAGCTGTGCCCTCTCAGAGTGAGCTGCTGCACGGGCTCAAGGCAGTTAAATGATTCTGTGACCTCAGAAGTCGACTTCCTTCCTCCCGAACACAAGAGTGCAAGCAGAGAATGTTGAATCCCAAATACCCACAAACAGCCTGTTTAAACTGTTCGATGGATCCAGTGCTTAAACACAGCATGCATAAATTAGATTTGATATTTCAAAAACTGATTGTAACATCTGACCACTCAAGTGTACAGATATTCGTTGTTTTCCGCCTCCACCCTGGGGAAGCTGGTGTGTCCTGCATCAGTTGCCATCTGCAGTCTGTCCTGCAGATGGCGCCATTGTGATGCCCCTGCTTGGCTCAACACCATCGGGAGTTCAGTGATTCCTCTGACTGTTTGCAGTTGAGCTGCTATGAGTGTGTCTACGAGGAAAACCTGCCGAGGCAGCCCATCTCCGCAGCTGAGTCCAGCCGATCGTCGGCTCTCACACCATCAGCCGGGGAGAACTTCCCCCAGACGATGTGATAACATGCTTCCGTGTGTGATGGCACTCAGCGGCGGCCGGCTGCTCTGTGTGCAGTCATAACATGATGAAGAAACAGGAAGCCACAGCCAGCGAGACAAGGCCAGTGTGTTTGTGTGTCCATGGGATCCTGGCACTATCTCCTTGAGGACCGACACTGTTAAAACACTCAGTCAGGACACATTTTTATAGGAGGTGAGCTCTCTTAATGGGTCTTTGCCTAATAGACTCATTCAAATGGCCTTTTGAGGGTAGAATTTGATTTCAGGGCTAGAACGATTACAAAACAATGGAAGTAAAGGTCCCAGTTTGTTGTTTTGATGTTAATGGCATGAAGCTCTACACAAATGAATGTTTTTGGACATCTGCTGTCCTCTCGTTACACCCTCATGGCTGTCATTACACCCTTTAGATCACAGTGTAACACATTTCATACACTTGTGCACTTAAGGACCAATGTGAACACATTGAATTTCATTCAAACTTGAGTTGTTGGATCTGCTTTATACCACCACCTCAATCTGATCTTCTGGCTTGAAAATTCAATCATTTGACATTTTGCCCACATTTACAAGTTTGACTACTATCATCAGGGGTTCTTTGATGCAGGGGTGTATATTGTTCTCTCCTGCATCACTTCTGGTTACTGCGTGACAGTGAAATACACAATTACAACTTCATGGATGGATGTGTTGGTGTTGTTTTGACAGGGGTGAGTGCATTTGAGAAAATATTTTGTCTGTGAGTGTTTCTGTGTAAAAAGAGGAAAAATGCATAGAATGTTCTTTTTCAAGCGTGGTACCATTTTGGACACTAAAGGTGTTGTATTTTCGAAATGGTGTCAGAGGGTTAATGTGTGACCAGCTAACCCACTTGATCTGTTTTGACTGGGCTTAAGTGTTGTTCCAGTAAAACCCATTAGCATGGGTGGACCGGCAGCATGAAGGGATGGATTTTCCTCCGTGGGACCTTCATGTCAGAGCTTATTTGCACAGGGTATTTGGGGGTGATAAATTCATCGTCATCTGACTGCAATGCACTGATTTGATAAAACCCGATGAAGGATTCTCAGACCTGAGGTTGCTGCACACTGTTAGCGTGTGAGGTCATTACGGTGTTGAACCATCGGGTGGTGGGGATTTTTAAGAGTAAAGATGGTGATCAGGAACAGCAGAGATATGGTGCATCTTAGTTCTGCTGCCTCACTGCCTCCCTCCACCCGGCTGACTCTTACCATCTGTGCTTTTACTCTTATCATGAGATAAAACATCCACTGTGAAATCTGTGCGTTCTATGTGCATGCAATTATTCCTATTTTAAATCTTTATGTAGGCAGGCGAGCGTTGGCTCTACAGCAGCACCGCCCTGCCGCACGCTTAAACAGCTGCTGACAGTTACATCACGGTGGAGCCCAATAAAAGCCCTCTCCTCTTTGACTCGGAGGACTCGCCGCCTTTCCTGCTAGATTTTTAATTTTCATCCGCATTCAATAGGGACTCTACTCCAAAGCTGCCTTTCTTTACTGCTCCCACGGCTAACGGAGAACAAAAAAGCCCATCGCGGACCTGCGAGTGTTTGTGCAGTTTATCGGCGGCACTTTGTCTTATCGGAGTTTCAAGGTGAACCTTTCAAATCTGCTCTCTGCTTTGATAAGAATGCAGCGACGTAATGCTTCATCCAAAACACTTTCTATTGTTGCATTAATCAGCGCCTTGAGCACTTCGCATCAGACAGACGATCTGACTGGAAAAAGACAGTGATGTCAGCTGACCCTTCGACCACTTGAGGGCAGCGCGACAACAAAACGCCTCAATGAAGCAAAATCACTTCCAAAGAAGCGTCTGCATCTTGTTGAGTCGACTTGGGAGTTCATAAAGATGAAAAAGTTTGCGTAAAGCACTGATCTAAGCACTGCCAGACAGATTAATGAGAGAAACCAATAAGCAGAGCCTCGTAACAGCAGAGCAAAGCCGCATCAGCTTTTACACGTCCTGACTCCGTGGTTCGCCCTCGCCGAGCACCGCCGGCTCGGGCTTGTTTCACGCTCTTCTTTGTCTTTTCCAGGACTTTTAATGACTTCTCTGCAGAGATGCGGAGGCCGATAATGAGGGCTGGCTAAGAGCAGAGCAGTATAGTCGGGATAGTCGGTGTCGTAATGCCAGACGGAATCTCTGTCTGGTTCGCAGGCAGGTTATCACAACGCGCAAACACACAAAGAACGCTCCAGTTTAGTTAACTTTGCCAAAAATGACTGCCGTCTGTGGCTCTGCGCTCCAGTATAAACCTTGGCACTGATCTCACTGTGGTTTATTTGAAATGCCTGAGAGGTTGGAGCTTCATTAGAAAGCAATTAGTGGAAGCTGTGAATCAAAAATGACATGTTGACTGTACACACACACACACACGCAAGCACGCACGCCCACACACACACACACGCACACACACACAGACACACACATACATGCGTGACGAGCGTAACAAGTAAAGGTCCAATACCGATACTGCCTAGCATTTCATGTGCATCGTTTTGGAAAAAGCCTCTCAGACACAAATGTACAGACACTTTCCAAGGCCATCTTTGAAAAATAAGTTTGCTTGTTTTGAATTCCCTAAAAAGGAGGTCTTGACTCAGTGACCATGGGATCTTTTGGGTCTGGGGGAGACCAGTCGAGAAGCCATTTTGAGTCACTTCCCAGGAATTCACCAGGGTGTCGCTTGTGGTACAAACTGCACTGGGAACTCTGGGGAACTGCAACACAAACTGCCCACTCTCCCACCTGCTTCAAGCTACCACTGTCTCCATCCCCTCTGTGATCACCTTCTCGGTGGGGGCTTCCCAGTGGTGGACCTTCAATGACCAACGATCTGCCAATGGGTGGTAACGGAGCTGCGCTGTTACGGCTGATTTATGTCGACCACTTTTCTATTACCTCTTTCCTAATTTATTTTTCAGGCTTTTGATTGTGTCATTTCTGATGATCAATGATGGCGAGTTCTACTGACCGGGACCTGAGCCCTGAAAACCCTTGTGTCTTTGTGTGTGTGTGTGTGTGTGTGTGTATATGTGTGTGTCTTGCCAATTAAAATTCAGTATTAGACAAAAAACTGTTCTATATATAAAAGCAGGAGTTTGTGGGAGGATTTTTCCCTTCGGAGAAGCTTAAGCACGCTCACAAAGGAACAGCCTGGCTCTGTGTTCCCATACGTCCTCTCTGCTGCTCATTACAATCACACAAAGCGTCTGTTTCAGCGTCCTGATTTGGAGTTAATACGATGCTTCCTCCTTCATCTGGAAGCTAGCATGGCCTCGAGACTGATGCCATGATGTCACCTCACTGTTTGTGTGTGTGTGTGTGTGCGTGCGTGCGTGCTCCCACACATATGCTACGCACACACAAACACACACACACACAGGGCAAACACTACCTCCACCACTTCCCTCCGTCACCCCTCTTCAGACAGCGCTGCATTGTTTCCGAGCCAAAATTACCACATCAGCCCTCCAAATACACCCCACACATCCTTCACTCTCAACCCGGCGACAATGAGGCAGAAATGCTTCTTTTGGAAGAGCGGAGAAGGGGATTTCTTCTCTCCCTCCAGTTCCCAGCGTGCTAATAACTGGCGTGAGAGCTTTACTAATTGGCCTCTTAATCGTTTTCTAGATCTCAGCAAATGAGAGTCAGCGGAGAGGGCGAGAGAGGCTGGAAATGATAAGGAAAGAGAGCGAGAGATTCTGCATTCTGTCCTCCATGGTCAGTGCGTGGGTGTGTGTGTGTGTGTGTGTGTGTGGGGGGGGTGCACATATCTGTGTGTGGTCACCAGCACTTCCTGATGATTCATCAGTGGAAAACACAATTAACTCCCTCAATTATTTCCGCAGAGGAGATTAAAAGTCCTCCCAACTGAAACGCCGGACAATCGAGGACGAAGGTTTGAATCAAATGTTCCGCTGGCCGACGCTCCCGCCCACACCTGTTTTCACACTCGGCACTCAGAGTTCCCTAACAGCTGTCAGCTGGGGAGACCCGTGCCACGACAAAGCCAGCGCCTCTTGTTTTGTGTGTGTGAGGCTGCGCCGGCAAGCGGCCGTGCTGATCATCACCTTATCAGGCCAATCAATTGGCAAACGTCGGACAGAGGTGGTAGAATTGGAGGAAGAGGAAAAAGGAAGAGGTGTTGACCTTCTCCTGCTCTGCAGCTGGATGGAGGAGAGGGACGGCTCGGCCCCGGACACATAAATAGACAATAAAACCCAAACTGGTTTTTGTAAACAGTCATACTGGATGTTGGAAGAAATCTGAAATTTAAAGGAAAAAGGTGAACGTTCACGAAAAGATGCAGGCAACTCATCTTACATTTTATCTCACAAAACGTATCTTGTGAAATCTCCTCTTAATTCCTGTCATAATATGAATCTTCACTCAAAATCTTCACTGAAAATCACTGAACCACCCATTGACTCAAACCAAACTATAGATTAACATCAACAAACAAAGCAGATGTTGACCAGATGCTTCTGCAGTCAGATTCCAATAATCAAATCCCCAAAGTGCTTCTACATAATTGAAGTTGATCTCTTGGATGATGGTCCAGAACCATCAGTGGTTCAGATGGTGGCTCGTGAGAAGAGAACCTGCCAGACATCACCCACAATCCCATGCGGTGATGGCGGCACCTGGATGTAAAACCAACTAAAGCGAGCAGGAAGATCTTCCCTCTCCAATAAGGCATGGCAAGAAGCAGCTGCAAAGATCTTGAGAAACTGAACAAATCCTGTGCAAGTCCTATCAGGACATTAATCTGACCTCATCTGCTCCCACCGTCTTCCAGGTCAAAAGATTATCCAGGGATTTTTTTTTTTTATCGTGATTTGTTCATCTGGATCTTCAGACAAACGGCAGAGCACTTCTTATGTCACATTTACGATTCCATTTCTATTTCTAGCGCCGCCTCTTAACATTTATAGGTTTGCGGCGGTTTAAACAGAAACCTCGGCTGTTGAAGTGGTGAAATGATGAAGTGAGGAGATTAAACTCTAATCTCGCAAAAGGAGAAGTGAGGTTAATTGGTACGTCTTCATTATTTGTGAGTATGGGGCTCAAAAGCCAGCAGTCAGTGGGGGTGGTCTTCAAAGGGAGCAGTGGAGGTCCACCTGGACGGGCTCCCTCCACCTCTGACCATCGCATCACTGGGCTTCTTTGAGCGAGTTTACTCCAAATGAATCCTTGTCGCCGGCGCATCCACTGAATCATTTCCCAGCTAAATCCCCTTTGATGCGCCGCATGGATCGACGCATGGCAGAAGCTTTCACGAAGCCGCCGCGGAGTGAATCACCGTTTGGGAGGGAAGCCGTCCGCAGCCGAGCTCGCCAGGACTCCCAAAGCCGCCCAGGCCCATCCGGTCCGAGCCGGACTCCAGGGGTCGGCTGTGATCCCGCCTGGTGTCAACATGCGTCTCTGGTGGCCTCCCACGCCAACTGGAATAACGCCAGAGAAGAAGAAGACTTTCAGGATTCAACAGCAGAAGAAGTCAGCGAATGGTGAGTCGCCCAGGGTCAAGGGGCAGCACCGACACCAAGGGGGCGGGGCTACGTGACCACCATAGTTCAGGTGCAGTTCTGCCGCTGGCGGTGCACAGGAGTGTTGTCAGTGCAAGGGTACTATCTGTCCTTCTGAGCTGCCATAGAAACATGGTGGATCCAAGATGGCCGCTGCCGGACCTCCTATGGAAACAACAGACTCTTTCCATAGATTTACTGATATCACGTTTAATTTTGAATTATAAATGGCATTTTATGAGGTCGTCCACTTTCGATTGGATATTTGTTTTTGTCTGACTTTAATTGAATCATTAGAAACACTGTACCTTTCAGGCTTTTCAGTCATGGAGCAGTGAAGCGTCACTCATTGCTGTGCACTGTTTGTCTTTACATGCACACAAATAGCAGGATTACGGATGTTAGTGACAGAACAGGAAGTACTCACGGCGGATTAGCTCCGCCATGTTTGGACTGAAAGTGATAAGAGTGGAGCAACTCTGTCTGCTCGGCTGAAAATTCTCACATTTGCCATCATTAGTGGTTTGTTTGGGTATGTTTGTTCATGAAGACGGATCAGCGGGACCCTGCAGCGGAATTACAGTTATCAAAACAGGCTGGTACACCTGTCAATCACAGAAGTTTACCTTCCTTTTATCGCCCTTTGTGTTTGTTTCGTCCGTCAGACCTCGACCACCAGTGAGTGAGATTTGAATTAGACAAACAGCACCTTTTGAGGGAAATCCTGGTATAACCTCTCAAAATTGTTATTTTTAGGAGGTACTTTTGAAGTATTCACCCCACAGTGATGCGTGTACTTCACTGCCAGTGGTTTCCCAGTATTTCTAAATATACCCTTTTTATTATAAGCAAGTGAAATGAGAAATCAGTGCGGCGTTTGTGGGTGTAGAGAGGGTGTGTGTGTGTGTGTGCTTGCAGAGTTCTTCCCAGGCTTTAATGTAGAGCACATCTGATGGGTGGGAGGTCCGACACTTACTGTATGCCCCCCCCCCCC
>CAESWR010000608.1:45275-55907 GCA_903171835.1 Mullus surmuletus | reverse complement strand
GGGGGGGACTCTTCAGGCAGAGAGCAGCAGCCGGGGGAATGAAATGACGATGTGCTCTCCTTGCAATGGCTTGGGAGTCGCACCGACTGTAGAAGGAATCTCAGGTTTGTTTCCATGGTGATATTGCGTCAGATTTGGCCATCGCTCGTGGAGAAAAGCAGCACGAGCGATGGCCGGACACCGAGCCATGGCGGCTCGTCGTGTGCTGCCAGGCGTCTCCTCCTCTGTGCCGACATGAAGTGTTTAATAAACAGAGTTTTATGAATTAAAGTGAAACAAAGACGTGTGCAGGGAAGACACCCAACAAGCTGTGTTGAGTAATACGTCGTCAAACCCAGGTGGAGTTCTTGACGCTATTTACTGCCCACATATACTATAATTCACAGTACAGGAAAAATAAGGGTACTTGCAGTATACTTTACTGTACCAAGAAGTATCACGTTTACAGCAGTGTAGTTTATAGACCCTTTTGAGCACCAAATAAGATTGTTAAGCAAAAGAGGAGCTAATGTAGTCTGTAGATGTATTGGAAAAGTACTGGACCGGTGCATTTATTTGGTGTTCTTCCTCAGCTCGTCTTCAGCTCTGCTTCATGCCGAGTGTTCACGGTGGAAAACCTTCCACAAGCTGTCGAAGCACGAGGTGAAAAAAAACCACAATCTCACACACAGTTTTCTTCTCAGGAAGGGAAAGACAGGAAGGGGCAGCGACCGCAGGGCGACCGCAGCGTCGTGCCGCAATCTACAAACCAAACCAGGTACCAACAAATTTTTTTCGCAGCGCAGCATTTTTTAAAGTGTGCGATGAAGTTGGTCACTAACTTGCATCGCGAGTCCTTGTGAAAACAGCTTGAGAAAACACATTAGTGCTCATTAGTGCAGGTACAGCGTGTTCCCAGCATCAGAATGGAGACTTCCAAATTGGCCTGGGCTGCGTTTGGAGCGGGCGGCGGTCCTGGGAACTGCCCGCTCCGCAGCCTCGCCGTGGGTGGGCTCCTCGGGGGGCTCACGCGCCGTCCACCAACATACACTAAGTATATGTAGAAATAGAGTGTGTTCCACTTATTGAGAAGCTTTTATCAGCTAATATGAAAATGTTTTCCCTGTGGAAACCACCAATTGGTGAACCACAGACATTCTGCTGGATCCGGGAGCCCGACTGGCAAACGCTTTCAACAATCGACCGCAAGACGTCACAGTGCCGTTTAAAGGGCTTTAGGCCTGAGATTAAGAAAGGGATAAGACTTGGAGGGGAGATAGAGGGATAAAAACAGAAACATGAGCGAGGGCAGCTTGGCCGCATTTCCAGCAGGAAAATAAGGATTTAACATAAAAATCATTGTAGTGCGCCGGCGTTTTTTTCCCCCCGCGAAGCTTGTGACCGGCCGTGAACCACAGACGTATATTAGTGTTTCATATCTGAACGAATGTTTAACCTGATGCAAAGTGATGCTGACGTCACTAATCTCTCACTGCACAATCCCACCTCAGTGTAACAGTGGCGATGGTTTGCTGTGGGCCAAAACCTCCGCCAGTGCAGAGACCCTCTC
Organism: Mullus surmuletus; assembly: GCA_903171835.1. Lineage (NCBI taxonomy): Eukaryota > Metazoa > Chordata > Actinopteri > Syngnathiformes > Mullidae > Mullus > Mullus surmuletus. Next base: position 54,358 of record CAESWR010000608.1, on the reverse strand, counting down.
ATTTGGGGCAGCAGATATCCATCAGTTGCACACACACATACACACACGCAGTTATGCAGTTGCTCCAGCTCGGGCTGAGAATCAGCGGCGACCACAAAGACATTTAGAAGCAGCCCCATGGCAGCCATCACCCAAACAAGGCTGCTGCCACAGAACCGCAGGGCCAGAGAAACCCTCCGTCTGTTGACTCCGCAGATTAATGACTTAATATAACGACACAAAGGCCGCCTTTCTCTCCGCCGCGCTCAGGGAAAATGCTGCCGAAGGAGCAAACGAGTAGTTGTTATATAATCTATTTTCTTTCGCTCACAATCTCGCTGCCTGACAAAGAACACCACAGTTCAGCCCGAGCACGCGAGCGGCCCTTCGGAGAGACATCAGAGGGCGGCTCTCGCTGCTCTCGCTGCTCCCCACTAGTGGTGGCGGCGGCGGCGCTGGCGTCCCACAGCTCATCACACCCCCGGGCCAGATAATGAAGTGTTAAAACAGCACGTTGTGTCCTGGAAACCTGCCAAACCTTCTGACGGCAGGAACTTCAGTCCCAAGGCAAGAGGTTGTTTTTTTCCCCCCTCTTGCTTTAACTCCAAAGACACAAAGATTCCCAATGTTTTGTAGAAATATAAAGTACAGATCAGTCAGTGATCAGAGGTTACAGAAAAAAAAAGAGAGAAAGTCAGAGAAAAGAGTCATTACAGCAGCAAACTGTGCCAAAAACTGCTGTTCCTTTAATGGCCACATGAGGCTTGTTCCAAAATGGAGTCGATCCTCATAAACATGTTAAAATATTCAACTCTGCAGCTCAAACAAACAATCAGGCATGAAAACCTTCATCTTAAATATCCTCCAGGCTTGATGTTGTGCATAAATTAGGGAGTCGCCCCTGTGAGTGACAGCTCGTGGCTGCCTGTTAGCTGTCACTCAAATCCCTCCTGTCAGACTTCAGTCCAGAAGAAATGCGGTGACGGCCGTGAAGTCAAACTCCAGGCCTTAAACCACAAGGTCCTCAGACCCGTGAGTGATGTCACCGAGGCTCCGCCCCCCGCCTGCACACAGTCAGTGACGGCCCTCAAAGCCTAACTACTTTGTTCTACGGTTGAAGTTTAGGTCATTTCAGGTTGCTTCCCTACAATCTTCACCATAAATTCTCTCCGTTTACGCAGCGTGAAATTCTCAAACTTCAGATGTTCTTGTGGCTGCAGATCAGATGAAAATCTGCTGCTCATTTCAAATTGAATTTATACGAGAAGAATTCTTGGTTCCTGTCATCGTTTGTTGTGGCACCTTTCAGAGCTTTATTCATCGTCAGACACCAATCACACACATGCCAGCTCTAACAGCAACACACACACACACACACACACACACACACACACACACACACCACCAAGGCTCAGTCTGTGTGTTTTCCAGTGAAAAAAACAAAACAAAACATCAAACCCTGAAACCACCTTGTATCCATATCTGGTTCTCTGAATTTCCTTCAGAGGAATTTTCACATCAATGCAGTAAAAGTTGCACAGTGACTTCAGCTATTATTCACCAGAGGTTTGACATGCTTTCACCTCAAAACTCCTCATTGTGTTTCTTCAAGGTTTCCAGTACCTTCAAGCTGCTCACACACGTGTCAAACTGCATGTTTCCATGTAAAGATTCAAGCAGCTCCCACACAAACTGTGCTGCCACCCAGTGGTCACTTCACACACCACCAACACAAAATCAGACATTCGCAGACGTTAATGGCTCCTACATTCTGAAATTCTGAGTCATCTGTGGCTTTTCTTCTCAGCAGACGTTCATATTGTTTATCGGTCTGAATGTACAGTATGTATTATCATGATTTACATTTCCTGTCAGTTTTGTGGTCAAAAAACTCACTTTGAGACGGATCGTTCGACCCTGACCGAGGACGGACCATCAGCCCAAAGCCCCACTTTTGCCGGATTGTTATGATTCAACAGATGATCTCATCACTGACTGGCATTCGCCGCTTGATTTTGGCAGCTGGATGGAAACGATGTGATTAAGGGAAAGACAAAGGACGGGGAAATGACGGTGCAACCCGAGACTCCCAGAGGGAAGCCGTTCATGTCAGCGCTTCGGTTATCCAATAAAAGAGTTGGACCACCTACGCGCACTCTCGAGGAGAAACCATCCCATCCAACTGTCAGCAGTGGTTCCTTCTCAGAGAGTCTCAGAGACGTGCTGGAGCTTCACTGGAGAGATGTTAGACTTTAAAGTGATATTCCACTCAAAAGCAATATATGTCTGTGGTGTCTAAAACATCTCCTCTAACGGCTGTTTTAAGTGAAGCGGGAAGAAGGAAATTGGAGAGAATCATCAGGTAGCAACAGTTAAGTCAACAGCTTAAAACGGCTGTAAGTGCTGTATTTTTTGGGGGGGGGGTTGTTTAAAAAAAAAAAATCTTAAGTATCAGATGTTGCAATGATCTGACAAAGAATTACAGCTTGCACAGTTTTCAGCTCCTTATTTAAAAGCCTGTGGAGGTTTCTGTGGAAAAGCGATGGATGTCGATGAAAGCGCGGCGTCCATGAGAAGCCCGGGATTCGTCCTGGAGTAAAAGGATATTGAGGCGCCGATACAAACAAATCTGCAGAGGCATTTAACAGCTTTAAATGCACCAAGTGATATCACACAAAGATTTTCATTTGAACCGTTGCCGTGATGGTAGGATCTGCCGGACGTTGGAGCTCTCGCTCTCCGCTCTGATGTGAGACAGACAGCAGCAAAGAATCTGTAACCACAACATGTGTATCATCACCACAACACAGAGGAGTGTGTGTGCAGTCTCACCGGACATGCTTTGACTCTCTCTCTCTCTCTCCCTCTGACTATGACTGTCGTCTGCCCTCCGGCCCTGTGAGCAGCTGCATGTTTCCTGGAGGGGAGAACATCACTTGCTCTCCTCCATCGGTGAGATCCCTCTGGCGCCGGGATCTCGCTACGCGCCGCCAGCGAGCAGAGCTGCTGCCGGGAGGAAGTGACGCTGTGCTTCCGCCTTTGTGCCTCCGGTCTGAAAACCTTGTCTGAATTGTCATTAAATGGAAGTATTTACGCATTCAGACTTTAAAACTGAGGGTGGATTCTAAAGTGAGAACATTCCTGAATAGGGTGAAGATATCGGCCTTTAAGACTCAGGACCGACTGCTTTGTTAACGTCTGGTAGAAAGTCTTGACGTCCCGTCTTGGTGACATCATTTCCTCACATGTCATCGAGTCAAGTGCAGGTTTCTGCCTTGTTGCTCGTCAGCGCTCGGTCCTAAGCAGCTCAGGATCTGGGTCAGACTTGCTTCTCTCTCGGCCCGAGGTTCGAAGTGGCTGCTCCGGCGTCAGACAGCGAGGCTGAAATATGGATCTCCATCACCGTCGTTCACAAACGCAGCAACACGCTCGTTGCGGCTGCAGGTTTGCAATGCGAGTGCTTTGAAGCCTGACGGCGTCTTGCATGTGTGTGTGTTGAGGCGGAGCAGCGGGAGTGGGGCGAAGATTGACACCCCTGCTCCACCTCCCGCTGATCTGATGACTTGACCTCAGACAGAGAGATTAGAAAGGCAAAGAATGAGCAGAAGATCAGCGGCGATGGCTCTCACAATTCAGTCACGAAACAAATAATCCAGGAATGCGAAAGTCGAAGCGATCAGAAACACAAACACGGCTGTGAAGCAGATAAGCATCGTCGCTCACGGCCATATTTACATTAGCAAGTGGCAAATGTCAGCCTCCTCCGGTGATACATTCCGCACGGACACAAACAGCTGGGGTGTTGTTTTGCGGGTTGCCGTGGCGATGGCGGGGAATGGGAGAGCGATGGCGGGGAAGCTGGAGGAGAAACTGAGGCTCTCTTTCATCAGGTCACACGCACTGACGTCCTTCAATGGGTTCTAACAATAAAAACGCTGACATCACTCCAGCAAGGATTTCTGGCGTTTTATAGATATATGAGATAAAGAAAGTCAGTCTCATCACTGTTACGAACCATGATGTCACCTTCTGCAGCAGCTGCACAAATTCACAATACTTTTCATCTGCCTTTGGAACCTCATGGATGTTGGGACTCTGGCAACAAACCCATGTATTAAACAAGCAGACGAACCAAACCAAAGGCCAAATGTTTCAATGGAATTCTTAACTCTTTGCATTAACTGTTGCCAGGGACTTTGCTCTCACCCCATCACCCTTTAAGTGACCTTTGACCCTCAAACAAAGATACAAAGGTCAAAGTCACAGCAAGATCAATAGACTGGATTCTAGCTGCCGTGTCAGTCAACTGACCAACCGTGCAAATTTCTGCTCATTAATCAATTAAAACATTTATCTTCACAGATTGTTGAGTGACCGCCTGTGGGACGGAACTACCTGTTATTGTCCAACTCACGGCGCAGCGGCGCCATCTGCTGCTGCGCTGGCAAAATACACAGCACATTTTCTGCTCTGTTTTGCCTACATTTGTTTAAAAGTTGTAGGACCAGCTTTTTAAGGAAGTGGACCAATACGAGGCTGCTGGGTGAATGCTGCACTTTTAACACTGCTGTTATACTATAAAAGAATAGTGCCTAGCAACTATTGCAAGGCAAGGAAACAAACATGTGGTTTGCCATTTGTTCTCCTCATAAGCCAATGATAAGCAATCTCTGCTAACCTTTTGCTAACCATCAAGAAGCTTTAATGTGTTGCATTCTATAGCAAGTATCTTTTGCACAAATGTTGCTACACAGCTGAGCTGCATGCTGAGGAAGAAGATACCATTGCCTTTGTAATGCTGCTACACATTTATGTTGGTGCCTTTTGACATTAAAGACACCAGATGGACAGAAATACCTTGAAGGGACGCAGGTCACTGGACAGAGACTGGGTTTGAAGATAAGAGGAATGAAAACATGGCACAGCACTGTTTCTGGTGAAAGTCTGTTGCACATCTCACTATGAATGAACGTGATCTGCCTACGGTGATGAAAGGCAGGATCCTCACAATGAAAGAAGTGTTACAATCTTCGGCTCAAAAGCTCAGCAGATGAGTTGTGGGAGGAAGATTCTGAAAATGCTTCCTAATGATAACTTTTAATCAAGACAAATGGGGAAAAAATTACTTCCCTACCACATTTCTGGTATTTGGAGTAAAAGAAAGCTAAGGTGCTTGCAGGAGAAGTTATTTCTTCAAGATGCCGAAATGGAGCCGCCTGCTGAATCATGAGAATTCATCAGTCTTGATCATCTAAGAAGCTAAGCCAGAAGATGCTCCAGAGAAAACTGAGGTGTTTGTTGAGTGATGAAAAAGATCCAGACAGCAGGACTATCTTCATTGGTCGCCGAAAGAGTTCCACCAGCGGGGCTCCCGTCCCACCCTGCTTTTGCAATAACAGGATTGTTTCCTCCAAATACACCATGTGGAACTTTCTACCAAAGAATCTTTTTGAACAGTCCAGGAGACTCGCAAACTTCTACTTTCTTTTAGTCTTCCTGGTGCAATGGATAGAAGACACCGCCGTCACCCCTGTCACCACTGGACTGCCTTTGTTTTTTGTTATCACGGTTACAGCTGTCAAGCAGGGCTACGAGGACTGGCTACGGCACATCGCTGACAAAGAGTTGAACAAGTGCCCAGTGACTTTGCTGGAGGACGGACAGAGGGTGCAGAAGGAGAGTGAGAAGATCGAGGTAGGAGAGGTTGTGGAGGTGGAGAAAGATGAGACCTTTCCCTGTGATTTAGTGCTGCTCCAGTCCAGCCGGGACGATGACACGTGTTTCGTTACCACAGCGAGTTTGGATGGAGAGTCCAGCCATAAGATACACCACACAGTGCCAGACATAGGGAAGGATCTGGAATCTCTTGAGGCCACCATCGAGTGTGAGCAGCCGCAGCCTGACCTTTACAGGTTTGTTGGCTGCATGCACATATACAGAAACAACCAGCTGATGTCAGTGAGGTCTTTGGGCCCTGAGAACCTACTGCTGAAGGGGGCAATGTTGAAGAACACGCAGAAAATATATGGAGTTGCGGTTTACACTGGCATGGAAACAAAAATGGCGCTCAACTACAGGAGAAAGTCTCAAAAACGTTCTGTGGTGGAGAAATCCATCAATGGATACCTTTTGTTTTACCTCTTTATATTGGTGAGCAAAGGCCTTGTGTGCATGACGCTGAAAACCGTGCTGCAAAGGTTATATGGGCAGGATGAGCCGTGGTACAATGAGAAAACCCAAAGACAGAAGGAAAGAAATACAGGTACAGCGATGGTCCTGGACCTTCTGTCCTTCATGGTGCTCTTCAACTTCATCATCCCGGTGTCCATGTACGTGACGGTTGAGGTACAGAAGTTTTTGGGATCCTTTTTCATCTGCTGGGACACGGACTTCTTTGATCCTGAAATCCAAGAGGGCGCATTGGTCAACACTTCAGATCTCAACGAGGAACTGGGGCAGGTGGAGCATGTCTTCACAGACAAGACCGGAACCGTCACTCAGAACAACATGGAGTTTATAGAGTGCTGCATTGATGGATTCCAGTACAAGACCTCAGAGCTGGAGAGCGACACTGATGGAACTGTTGGTGGCAAACCACAGCAGAGAGCAATCAGGGAGAGGGAAGAGTTGTTTCTGCGTGCCATCTGCCTCTGCCACACAGTGCAGGTAAGCGACTCCACAGAGCAGCGTCAGGAGCACCAAGACAAGCCAACGAACCAGATGGATGAGCCTTGCTTCGACCCTCTGCCAGTGCAGAGAGACTTTATTGGCTCCTCACCTGACGAGGTTGCTCTGGTCAAGGGTGCCATGAGGTATGGCTTCACATTCCTGGGTCTCCACAACAAAACCATGCAGATCCTGAACAGGCAAAATGAAGTTGAAAAGTATCAACTGCTACACGTGCTGAACTTTGACCCGGTGAGAAGGCGAATGAGTATAATTGTCAGATCTGAATCAGGTGCTACGCTTCTCTTCTGTAAGGGAGCCGACTCCTCCATCTTCCCTCTTGTCAGGCCGGAGGAGGTCGAAAAGATCCGTTTGCATGTGGAGCAGAATGCGACAGAGGGCTACAGAACCCTCTGCGTGGCCTACAAATGTCTGAGCACGGCAGAATATTTCCAGGCTGATGAGCAGCTGCAAGAGGCTAGACTGGCTCTGCAGGACAGAGAGGAAATGCTCAAGGCGGTTTACAATCAGTTGGAGACTGGCCTGAGTCTTATCGGTGCCACTGCTGTAGAAGATAAGCTTCAAGAAGAGGCAGCGGAGACAATTGAGGCACTGAATGCTGCTGGGATTAAAGTATGGATGCTAACAGGGGACAAGGTAGAGACCGCTAAGTCTACATGTTATGCCTGTAGACTGTTTAAGAGGCAAACCGAGCTGCTGGAGCTCACAGCGCGGACTCTCGAAGTTGGAACAAAGAGACATGAGGAGCGACTGCATGAACTCTTGCTTGAATTCCATGAAAAAGCAGTACCGAGGACGCCACCTTTCAAGGCTGGCAGCACCAGGAGCTGCTCCTTGCCCAGCCAGGACTATGGCTTTGTCACCGATGGAGCTGTTCTATCACTGGTGCTCAACTCCCCAACCGACTCAAAAAACAGTCTTTACAAGGACCTGGTTCTACAGATTTGTCAGAACTGCACAGCTGTGCTCTGCTGCCGCATGGCACCTCTGCAAAAGGCGGAGATAGTAAAAATGTTGAAGAACTCGGAAGGCAGTCCCGTCACCCTCTCCATTGGGGACGGTGCCAATGACGTGAGCATGATTTTGGAAGCTCACGTTGGCATTGGTATTAAGGGTAAAGAGGGCCGCCAAGCCGTGAGGAACAGCGATTATGCCATCCCTAAATTTAAGCACCTCAAGAAGCTTTTATTGGCTCATGGACATCTCTTCTACATACGAATTGCTTATCTGGTGCAATATTTCTTTTACAAAAACCTTTGTTTTACGTTACCTCAGTTTCTTTACCAGTTCTTTTGTGGCTTTTCCTCGCAGCCCCTGTATGACGCAGTCTACCTGACGGTTTACAACATCTGCCTCACCTCGCTGCCCATCCTAGCTTACAGCCTAATCGAGCAACACATCGGCATTGAGGTTCTACAGGAAAATGCCATCTTCTACAGGGAGATTGCAAAGAATTCCAAGTTAGGATGGGAACCCTTCTTCTGCTGGACCGGACTTGGAGTCTACCACAGCGTGTTGCTCTTCTTTGGGGTTCAGCACTTGTTCCAAAACTCAGCACTGATGGAGAATGGGCAGGTTTTTGGATATTGGACATATGGAACAAGTGTCTTCTCTGCCGTCGTCTTCACTGTAACACTGAAGCTTGCTGTGGACACACGACACTGGACGTGGATCAACCATTTTGTGACCTGGGGCTCTCTGGTTTTCTTCGTGTTATTCAGCTTTGTTTGGGGTGGAATCATTTGGCCTTTCCTGAAAGAGCAGACTATGTATTTTGTGTTTGCCAAAATGCTGAGTGCAGCATCAGCTTGGTTGGTGATTATTTTGCTGATTGTGCTCAGTCTGCTGCCAGAGACCCTCACAGTGGTTCTCTTCAGGCCTCGCGGTCTTCACAACCCGCAGATGGCAGCCGTCTACCACTGTCCCACCAGCTCCAGAGGCACGAGTCACAATTAAACACTATTCCACCTGCTGTACTGGATGCTTGGCTGTGAATGTGATGGTGCAATTAAACGGGTCACGTTTTGTAAGTCTACACATGAATCAAAAAACATCCAATCAGCCGGTTAGTAATGATCAATAAACGGTGGGACCATTGGGGGAAAACAAAGGTGTTATGAAGAGGCTCACGGATAACTGTGGTGTTAGCTTACAACCAAGATGGCGGCACTGGCCATATTTACGTTGCACGCTGCCGTTAAAACTCCAGAGAAGAAGAAGAAAAAGGAAGCTATAGGGCATAAGAGTCATACATTCGTATTTCAGTTCCTTAAAATAAAATTAATAGATTAATTAAGTCTAAATAGATTCATTAATGAAATTAATAGGTTATAATTTAAAAAATATTTTATATATTTTTTTATATTTTCTAATTTTTTTCTAATTTTCTTATTTTTCTTATTTTTTTTTACAATTAA
>CAESWR010000608.1:18626-28626 GCA_903171835.1 Mullus surmuletus | reverse complement strand
ATTTGAACGAGCCTCCACAGTCGCTTTCCCATTTGAATCGACTCTTGAAATCCACTAAAATACTTTAGAAAATCAAGGGAATAGCAGGTTTTAAAGCAATACTATGCATCTCTTCTGAGCAAATGTCCAGTTTTCTGGAATATCAAGGAATGTCGGCAGCTGACTTGAACAAAATCTGGATTCTTCAGTTGCACCAAATGTCCCACGTGATCAAAAACATGCAAATCAAGCTAGTGGAAGACCAAATATGGGGGTGTGATGTTGAACCACTTGAGTCTTCATGCTAAAATAGTTGCGTACTGTTGCTTTAAATTGATAAAAAAGGATACATCGGTTGTTAAGCTTCAACCGGTCCTTGACTGCTTAACGGCTGATTAAAACCTCAGTGGAGATTTTATTATTGTATTTTAGATGTGAGGTCCTTTATATTAAAGGAGCAGTCTGTAATAATAGTTTGTATACATTTTCTTAATATTAAATATAATATAAAGAAGTATATGTAAATAGTAGGGGGTCTTCTCTTGTCTTTCTTCTTTTTCTATTGATTATCATTATCTTGAAACTAGCCACATCCGAGCGGCCATCTTGCATCCACTCAGCTGTCCCCAAATATGCCTATTTTTACACACTGCTCCTTTACAAATCTTCAGACAGTCTTTTCACAACAATGACGACCCAAAACAGGGCTGAGGGGGTGGGCAGAGGGGGTCTTCGGAGCTGAAAAGTCTATGTTGCGTGTCTCATGAGCGGCAGCTGATTGCTCGGTTTTAACGTTTCCTGGAAAATGCAAAGACGCGACCCTGAACTCCGGGCGACCTGGGAAAAAAATCCCCAGCAAATCTCCGCGAGCGCAAAGTTGCTGTGATGCAGTTTGGATTCTACGCCGAATATGGGATGGATTTATTGTATGTGACTACTGAGGGAGAGAGAGAGGGAGAGAGACAGTGTGTGTGTGTGCGTGTGTGTGTGTGAGTGAGTGTGTGCACAGGCAGCCTAGTATTTTGGAAAAGAGAGGACATTTATGCAAGAACTGTAATAAAAACATATTTCTGTGTGTGTGTGTGTGTGTGTGTGTGTGTGTGTTGGACCTCCTGTTGGTCCGTCCATTCCTCTCTTAAACGCTAACGCAGGCCAGATGTGGCCGCTGCTCCGCCGCCCGTCTCATTCCTCCCTCCTCGCTGCCCATCTTTCTTCTTCTTCTTTGCTTAAAAAGCGTTGACGAGTTTCGGCCGTTCGTCACCTCTCTCCTCAGGTTAACCTTCCCCTGCCGAGTTCAATCCTCCTCATGAAGGCTGACACTGAAAACACACACACACACACACAGACACACACACACTCACACACCAATGTATCACAGTTCAGCACCAGGCAACGAGTGTGTCGATGACCCCGGCTGAAAACTTAAAGCATCAGATTCTGATTAGTGTTCCAAGCGTGTGTGTGTGTGTGTGTGTGTGTGTGTGTGTGTGTGTGTGTGAGGTGATGTGTGTGTTTACACTGGGCGTTCACGTGGTAACAGGCCCGTTACTACGACTGATCCAGCTCATTTCCTCTCCACAAAGACTCATCATCTGTCATCTGCCGGGTGTGGGCTTCATATGTGTGTGTGTGTTTCTACTGTAAACAGACTGTGTGTGTGTGTTTACACGCTAATTTACATCCATTTTCATTCACATCAATCTAAGCGGCACAAGGCCGAGCTTAGCACTGAAAAAAGTAGCTGAAAATGGCTCAACCGCTGTCTGTTTTTGTGTTGCGTTAAGTCTTGATGGGACAGTGGGTGTGGCCTGCGTGTGGGTGTGGCCTGCGTGTGGGTGTGGCCTGTTTGTGAACCTACCCCACCTCCTACACATGCCTTCTAGTGGCGGGTGGGCCGGACTCTCACATCCGCACCAGAATGTCTTTAAAAGTCCCTGTAACTGTGAGTCTGCCATTATTAATGCAAAATAATGTAAGAAGCCATGATTTTATCACGCTTGGTTGCCATAGAAACGTATCTGGAGCTGTACGGGATGTCGGTGCTTTTGGCTCGGCAAAATAAATCCTCATTTACCAAAACAAAGGGAAGCTCGCTGCTTTAAAGTGAGGGGGCGGGAACAAGGACAGAAAGGTTCCGTGCATCACGACTTACTGGTTTCCATGGAAACACACTGATAAGGTTCTCCTAAGTTGCCAGTTCACATTTGAAATTTATGAAAAAAATCTGATGTAATTCAATTCAAATTCAATCCAAATTCAACCCTAATTCAAGCAAAATTTGTGGAAGGGCAAAAGTCCCCCCCAAAAAAACTCCCCTTGACAGAAGAAACCTCAGGTGAAAACCTTCAGATCAGATCAGATGAGAGAGTGTGACGTGTGTGTGTGTGTGTGTGTGTGTGTTTGACCGTTCACATCCGGGCTGTGATTTATACCAGCGGGTTTCGCTTTCTCAGCCTCCAATCATCCGCCGCGGAAATCCTGGCAAACTGCAGTGAGCGGGCGCGCTTCAATTAGTGGTCCCGCCCCAAACAATGCTCGCCAATCATTGTCTGGTTGATGAGTAAAAGTCACACAATTAATAGACAATAACGTCTCTGCTGGCGTTTACGTCCCCGCGACACCGAGATCAAAGAGCCGCAGTGACGCAAAGCCGTTTAATGCCCATTTGTATGTTGTTGAGGTCAGGTTTGGTGGTTGCGAGCCCGAAACCGCCTACAGCCTTTATTGGCCCTGCTCGCGCTGAGCGCCCTCGCCGCCTCGCCTCGCCTCGCCTCGCCGTTCCCAACCATTGTTTGTCATTTCCTCCTCGCGGGTCTTTTCAACCTGAAATGGAGATTCTGCTGAAGCGTGACTTCCTCTTTCTCAACTGCTGATCAAATTGATCCGAGGCATCTCATCAGTGTGACATCTGTTCTTTTATTGATTTTGTTGTATTTGTTTAGTCACATTTTTTCCCCTCTCTCATGATTTCATTAATTATTTCATTCAGATTTCATTTATTTAACCACCCTCCCCTCCCACTTCTTTCTTTCATCCTTTGTGTCCTGTTTTTCTTTATTTTTTTTATAATCATTGCTTTTACTATCACTCTTATTATTTCTATTACTGTCACAACTACTCACAAGTACAATTACTCATATTGTTATTAATATTATGACTGATATTTATATTATTGTTCGTAATTTTTCCTCTTTGTTACTGCCATCACTATTACTGCTACAACAACCATATTATATATTATACTTGAATTAAACACACACACATGTACACACACACACACACACACACACACACCTAGTCCACACTTTATAAACACACTGATGTATGCCTTCTCTAGTTTGTCTTGTATTTTACAATATACACACACACAAACACACAAACTACAGACAAGTCTCATTAGCGGACCATCGATGGAAGTGATGTCAGTCAGCTCAGGTTTCCAAACTAAAACAGGAAATAAAACAGCACCAGACTGAACAGGTGACTTTTCTTCTTTGTCTTTTTCTTTAATCACATTGATGATTTAATAGTTCCAAGGGCTGTTTTTTGTCTAAATGTTTTTTGACCAGGGTCAAAATCCCTAAAAAATATCTGAAATTTGATATGTATCTTTTAGGCTGAAGATGATTAACAAGTCTGACTCGTTTAAAGTTGGAAAAAATCTTGTAATATGATATTTTACAGCAGTCTTCTGCAAGGAGACACTTTATGTCTCCAGGTAGAACTTGGCCCCATGTCTCTACTACCTTCCGTTCTCTGAACCCTAACCCTAGCGGGAACCAACCCCAACGTGCTGAACGCGCTGGTATCGGTCCCGAGTCTCTACGATGCTCCATTGCGGACATGACCTTTGACTCCCTGTCATTGCACTTATGGTAACCCTAACTTGTAAAGACTTACCATAACTTGAGATGCAAATGTGCTAAAGACACGAAATCACCGTCTACCCCTATATTTTCATGGCTGCCGAACACACTGGGCTTGGTCCCGAGGCTCTAGGAGCCTCCAGTGCTGAGATACGCATGTTCAGAGAGTCATAAATAGGCTGTATCTCCACAACGCAAGGTTGTAGGAGCTCAGGACCTGGCTCATTGCACTCGGGGTGCCCAAAAACCTATAAGTAGAACTTGGCCCCATGTCTTTATGACTTTCCGTTCTCTAACCCTAACCCTAGCGGGAGGCAAATTAGGGTTGAGAAACCCTAACCCTAACCCTAGCTCAGAATTAAGGTGCGTCTTTGACTGATAGTAGCTCCTGACCAGAAAATGCTAGAGGCCTAGAAACAGTGCCCCACCCCAGGTTTTAGGACGTCCTGAACGCACTGGTATCAGTCCTGAGTCTCTACGACGCTCCGTTGCGGACATGACCTTTGACTCCCTGTCATTGCACTTATGGTAACCCTAACTTGGAGAGACTCGCCATAACTTGAGATGCAAATGTGCTAAAGACACAAAATCACCGTCTACCTCCATATTTTCATGATCACGGAACACACTGGGCTTGGTCCTGAGGCTCTAGGAGCCTCCAGTGCTGAGATACGCATGTTCAGAGAGTCATAAATAGGCTGTATCTCCACAACGCAAGGTTGTAGGAGCTCAGGACCTGGCTCATTGCACTCGGGGTGCCCAAAAACCTATAAGTAGAACATGGCCCCATGTCTTTATGACTTTCCCTTCTCTAACCCTAACCCTAGCGGGAGGCAAATTAGGGTTGAGAAACCCTAACCCTAACCCTAGCTCAGAATTAAGGTGCGTCTTTGACTGACCGTAGCTCCTGACCAGAAAATGCTAGAGGCCTGGAAACAGTGCCCCACCCCAGGTTTTAGGACGTGCTGAACGCGCTGGTGTCGATCCCGAGTCTCTACGACGCTCCGTTGCGGACATGACCTTTGACTCCCTGTCATTGCACTTATGGTAACCCTAACTTGTAAAGACTCACCATAACCTGAGATGCAAATGTTCTAAAGACACGAAATCACCGTCTACCCCTATATTTTCATGGCTGCCGAACACACTGGGCTTGGTCCCGAGGCTCTAGGAGCCTCCATTGCTGAGATACGCATGTTCAGAGAGTCATAAATAGGCTGTATCTCCACAACGCAAGGTTGTAGGAGCTCAGGACCTGGCTCATTGCACTCGGGGTGCCCAAAAACCTGTAAGTAGAACATGGCCCCATGTCTTTATGACTTTCCGTTCTCTAACCCTAACCCTAGCGGGAGGCAAATTAGGGTTGAGAAACCCTAACCCTAACCCTAGCTCAGAATTAAGGTGCGTCTTTGACTGACCGTAGCTCCTGACCAGAAAATGCTAGAGGCCTGGAAACAGTGCCCCACCCCAGGTTTTAGGACGTGCTGAACGCGCTGGTGTCGGTCCCGAGTCTCTACGACGCTCCGTTGCGGACATGACCTTTGACTCCCTGTCATTGCACTTATGGTAACCCTAACTTGTAAAGACTCACCATAACCTGAGATGCAAATGTGCTAAAGACACGAAATCACCATCTACCCCTATATTTTCATGGCTGCCGAACACACTGGGCTTGGTCCCGAGGCTCTAGGAGCCTCCAGTGCTGAGATACGCATGTTCAGAGAGTCATAAATAGGCTGTATCTCCAGAACGCAAGGTCGTAGGAGCTCAGGACCTGGCTCATTGCACTCGGGGTGCCCAAAAACCTATAAGTAGAACATGGCCCCATGTCTTTATGACTTTCCGTTCTCTAACCCTAACCCTAGCGGGGTTAGGGTTAGGGTTAGGGAAACCAGCGTCTACCCCTATATTTTCATGGTCCCGAGGCTCTAGGAGCCTCCAGAGCTTAGGTAGACATGTTCAGAGAGTCATAAATAGGCTGATGATCACATTCGGGCTGTATCTCAGGAACGCCCGTAAGAGCTCAGAACTCACCTTGTTCAACTCAGGGTGCCCAAAAACCTGTAGGTAGAACTTGGCCCCATGTCTCTACGACCTTCCGTTCTCTGAACCCTAACCATAGTGAGTCCAACCCTAACCCTAACCTAACTTCAACTACAACCAGTCTAACCACTGACCCAAAATCAACGTTTTTACAATTGGGGACATGGACTTAGTCCACAATTGCGCATGCTGTCCCCAATCAACTGGTCTTAAGTTGAATGTGTCACCCCAATGTGGACATAAGCGAATACACACACACACACACACACACACACACACACACACACACACACACACACACACACACACACACACACACTCCTGTCTCCTGTCTCCTGGTCCAGCCTCCCCTCGTCCAACAATAACAGCATCATCCAGGCCCTGACTCACTGCTTCCTCTCGGCTCCTCTCTCCTCTTCTACGCTCTCTTCTTTGGGACTTTCCCTCCTCGCCGCCTGCTTGCTGCTCGCCTGCTTGCTGCTCGCCTGCTTGCTGCTTGGGATAAATCTCCCATCTGGATGTGGACACCTCCTTCCACCCACGCAGCCTCTCCACCCAGATCTTTTTCTCTTTTTTTCCTGGTTATTCTCCTCGTAGATCATGCGCTATCTGTGGGTTCAGGCTATAAACAGATGCAGAGTCAGAAGCCTGTGATAGATGTCAGCTGACGTGGCTGCTACCAAGTATTTGCATTGCAGTCTATCACACAATTTTCATCCCGGTTTAAAACGTTCCAACTCACATGAACACTTGAGAGTTCCTAGAAAAAAATCCCTCGGAACAAAAAACATCCCCTCCCCAAAAACCGCAGTACAAATAACATATATTAGTATTTTTTTCCAATTTAAATGAGTCAATCCTTTTAATCAAATATTAATTATTTGAGGGGATTTTAACCTTCTAAAAGCCAGTTTGCCCCCAGAAATCCTAAGGGTTTAAAAAAAAGAAAAAAGAAAAGAAAGAGTATTTGGTGGAAACCCCTCGCTGTAGCTGCTCCACACTCCAATAAATAAAACATGAGGCAGGCTCCTCTCTGCTCTCGCGAGCGTCGTCCCGTGGGCGGCCTCGCTCCTAAAGCAGCAAACTCATCTGCAGGGAAAAGTGAGGTCATTTTCCGGCAGTTTGTGTCCCAGCGTCTACGGCCAGACGGGCTCGGAGCTACTGGGCAGCGAGCGGCGCTTAACCTGTCCTGCCCCAGTAAACATCCCAGCGCTTCCTCCGCGGACTCCGACACAACAACAGGAAGCTGGGAATCATCCCGGGATCAAACGGATTCTGGGTATGACGCGTTTTGTGGCACCCAACAGGCGGCTACGAGTGAAGATGGAATAAAGGAACAAAGAGGCTGAGGTCACACGACCTTGACCTCTGATGCTGCCATGTGACCTCAGCAGCTGGATGGTTCGGAGCTTTCTGTTGAGCTTTTCATTGGGGGTAAAGAACACTGCGCCTCATGCAGCAACATCCTCTTAGATTTCACAAATCTTTATTCTTCATTAAACGAATCTGCACTTACCCAGGTGAGCGATGACGATGACCTGGAACCCACTGGCACAGGCGACGGCCGCTAAACAAATAAGGGCGGGTGATGTGCCCATTACTCAGTGATTTAACCTGTGAAATGATTCCAATGTTTCTTAACGAGCAATGTTTTTTCTTTTTTAACCACAAATTGAATACTCAATCATTAAAATTCCTCTGAAACGTAATATAATCTAAATTAGATTTGTGTTTTATGTTTCTCTGCATTGCACAAATAATTCACCAGCTGTGATGTTTTTCTCCGCTCTCGACCACTCCTGACAGTTTTTCTTGTGAAGCCCAGAACTGAACGGACACCTACAGAAATAAGAGAAAATATCACATCTTGCAAGATTCCCATTTCGACTCTCGAAAAGTCTTTGCTGTCCCAATCAGAGGTGGCTGCTAGAGAGATGGCTCTTTATTTGTAACATTTAAAAAAAAAAATTGGAAGTTCACAAAAAGGGAAATATGTAAATGTAAAAATACTACTACTACTATTAATAATAAACCTGTATATTTTATAACACAAAAGAGGTTAAATCCAAAGCATCCTACCTTCTGCTTACTGAACGCAAATCCCGTCACATCCTCCACTGCCGTGTCGCCAGAGTTGTTGTCATTCCAGTTTTGTAATAAGTCTTAATTAGTGATTGTCAGTGATTGTTTTTTCAAAGCTGAAATCTCATAAATCATCGTTGGAGGAGCGACGAGTTGGAGCCAGTTGAATCAGAGACGTGTATGAGAAGCCACAAGTGTTTTTACGTGCATCAGCATATGTGTGTGTGTGTATGTGTGTGTGTGTGTGTGTGTGTGTGTGTGTGAGAGATTCCGAGAGCGTAGTACTATTAGCGACACTTGTCCTCCTCCGTCGGCCGAGGGTTTCCGTCCGGCTGGCTCCGTCCCAGGCGGATCGTGGGAAGATGCTCCTGCTGCGAGAAAACAACAACAAATAACCAAATAAAATAAGCAGAAATGAAGTCAGAGCGGGACGGAGCTGAGGACGGGGACTGAGCTGAGGACGAGGACGGAGCTGAGGACGGGGACGGAGCTGAGGACCGGGACTGAGCTGAGGACGAGGATGGAGCTGAGGACGAGGACGGAGCTGAGGACGAGGACGAACCTGAGGACGGGGACGAAGCTGAGGACGGAGCTGAGGACAGAGCTGTGGATGGGGACGGAGCTGAGGACGGGAACGGAGCTGAGGACGGGGACTGAGCTGAGGACGGAGCTGAGGACGGAGCTGAGGACGGAGCTGAGGACGGCGCTGAGGACGGGAACGGAGCTGAGGACGGAGCTGAGGACGGAGCTGTGGATGGGGACGGAGCTGAGGACGGGGACGAAGCTGAGTACGGAGCTGTGGATGGGGACGGAGCTGAGGACGGAGCTGAGGACGGAGCTGTGGATGGGGACGGAGCTGAGGACGGGGACGTCTGCGTGTGTCACCCAACGGCAAAAGGCCTGAGTCAGATGTGGGACGACATGAAAGCAGAGAAGAACAGACACAGAGATTAAATCATTCATCAGAGATGAGGCTTTTTTTCATCATTTTTTTCTTTGGTCAGCTCCCTCCCACGCTGCGGGGAAGCCGATCCAGCCGGGAGTCAAGAGGGGAGACAGGAAGAGCTGCTCAGCCGTGACCCTTCATCCATCAGGCTTCACTCACACACTCCGAAGGCTCCTCGTGAGGCAGCCGGCCCGGCTCCGTGGAGGGCCAGGGTGTGTGTGTGCGCGTTTTTGTGTGGTGTTTTTCTTAAGTGGAATATTAGCAATAACCTGATTGCGCGCAGCAAGATTATTAACCCATTTGAATAACCTGAATACGCTCATATTCCAGTTTAAAAACCCCTCCTCTTCCCCTGGTTCCTCCTCCTCTAAGGTGAACATGTGATGATGTCTCCTCGTATCAGGATCTCCACATCAAAAGGAAGATGAACTAGTGTTGTGTTCATGTTCTATCAGCAAGGAATCTTGGTCTTTGGAGTCCAGGAACTCCTTGTAAACATGGCCAAAGGCGAGAACGACACCACGCCACACTTTTGGAGTGAGGAGGAAACCAATCACTTCATCAGTGTGATGAAAGACACAAACATCCTGGCATTTGGAGACGCTAGAAAGTAGCGGGATAGAAGATCCACTAAAAGGGGAGCGCAGAGTTACGCCAAGCACGGTTTGTAGCAGACCTTCTCCGTGCGTGGCTGCTTTGATCGCCATATCACCATTGGTTACAGTCACCATGGAGACAGGAACAACCCTGTTTGATCACCATGGAAACGCCTTATTCACAATGTTTCACTAACCTTCAGCCAAAATGTCCCGTTAATGTACTCTGAGCACCTTCAAGAGCCATCTGAAGGTCTGGCTCAGAAGCAGTCAAGTAGCTACTTCTAGACCTCATGATGTACTGCACTTACTGTCTATTCTAACCCATAATGCAGCTGGCCGTCTTTGTATTTTCTTCCAGTTTCGAATTAGTCTCATTTAACATCTAACTGCAACCGTGTTTTGTGTCTATCTTCTTGCTGCACTGTATCGCTGTCTTTTTAATTCAACTTGTAACGTCAGCCTGCCTTGAGGAGACCGGATGGTAA
>CAESWR010000607.1:759960-770747 GCA_903171835.1 Mullus surmuletus | reverse complement strand
CCACCCTTCCCACTCCCAGCGCCGTCTTACCGAGGCAGAGGTGCAGTTGCTTCCCAGAGAAACGCACTGGACCGAGCACCACTGGCATCCGTTGGTGTTGGCGGTGCAGCTGTAGCAGTCGGTGTACTGGTCGCACCGCTCGTTATCGGCATCTGCAAACGGACACAGATTGGATTTTTTCTTAAAAAAAAGAGGAGGCATCCGACTGTGACCGCAAAGCTGGGAGTGGTCTTCTCCCCCCTGAACATGTGCTTCACTCTTTCCTCTCCACTGTTTTAATCCAGCAAGTGAAAACTGTCACAGAAAAACTAAAAGTCACGGCAGGGTAAAATTAGAGATGCACAATATATTTCCCCCCGAAAAGCCAATACTGATGAACCCACACACTACTTTTTGGGTTTTTCTTTCTTTCAGCTTTTACCTGCCACTCATAATACACACTTATCCATTTATTGACGTAACCTTACCGCCCCTACCCAGAATGCACTTTTTAAGCCAGCAATATTCCCCTGCATCCCTCAGCAGAAGGGACGGAGTTTGCTTTGAAGCACAGATCAGGTGACAGAATCCTTTGAGGGGAGTTGGGGGTCTCTGCCAGCCCCCATCGGTGTTAACCCCGCCTCCGAATGTCTCCCACCCGCCATCTGCCGACACCAGATGAATCAGGTGAGGACGCGCAGAAGGAGTTCTCCTCCTTTCCCCGTCGAAGCCCGGGGGAGATGCACGGAATCAGTTTCGGGGATTATTTTCTTAGATTCTGCCTGCGGTTATTTCGGTTCACAGTCGTCG
The DNA here is from genome assembly GCA_903171835.1 of Mullus surmuletus. Lineage (NCBI taxonomy): Eukaryota > Metazoa > Chordata > Actinopteri > Syngnathiformes > Mullidae > Mullus > Mullus surmuletus. Next base: position 769,958 of record CAESWR010000607.1, on the reverse strand, counting down.
CTTAGAAAAATCTGTCTCACAAGCTCATGTTTGTTTCTGTAGCAGCCGGAGTGTTTGCAGGGAAATAGAGGAGGGAGTGTTTGTTTAACCCATTTGGCTGCTGCGCACCCTCTGAAATCCAAAAGGTGTTGAAAAAAAAACAACACAAAAAAACCTTCAACGCTGCTGGAAAACAACTTCCCAAAAACCCCTAAACTTGGAAAAAAGAGAAAAGCCTCTGAACATTGTGAACTCTATCCGGGTTATGGAGAAAATAACCTTTACCCTGCAGCTCCAAAAGGAGAAAGGGGAGGAATACTGGGAAAAATGGGATTGTTATGTGCCACACTTAATAATGCAATGACTAATGCAACGTACCTGTACCCTTTTTTTCTCCGCACTTCGTTTTATTTCTGCAGATACTGTTCTAGCCTTCAACTTTTTTGTGCCCGTTTAAAATTAAAATAAAATAAAGTATATATATATATAAAAAAAACATTTCTCTTGCACCATATGGGTCAGAGGTGTGTTCAATTTCATGCGTCAAGTGGAGCAAAAAAATATTTCCCCCCGTCTTTGTTTTTGGTCTGACCCCTTAGCAAGATGGCAGCATTTACTGACAAACTGTGGCCTTGAGCAGCACTGCAGGTAAATGAATATATTGCATTACTTAGCATCAAACATTGATTGTGCACGCCGCCTCCCATTTCATGTTTTCTAACCAATCCAAAGTTCAGAAAGCAGCTCATATATCAAGTATCAGGGGAAATAAAGAATACAGCAGGTTAGAGAAAAACAACCATATGAAAGAAAATCGGGGTCAGACGGGTGAGGTTGTTCTCGCATTGGTGTCTCTGAACCTGCTTCCCCTTGATTCAGATTGATGTGGACACTAATTTTTCTGACACATCCGATCACCCACGCCGAGAACAAAGCATCTGAACTGAGCGGCAGGATGAAGGGGGGCCGGGTTCCAGAACCTCGCAGCTCCCCACTCCCATGTGCCCGACTGCGCTGGCATCACCACAAACACCCAAGCAAAGAGACAAAAAGAAAAGAAAAGAGGAAGCTGCATGGCGACGACGGCGGCGGCAGCGTCACCTACATGATCTGGTGTTGCAGGAGGCGGGCAGCTGCTGCGAGGCGTGGCCAGCGGCGCCGTCCCACGGCAGGCACGCGCCCTGCGAGGCGTCCCACACGCAGTGGACCCCCGGCCAGGCCTGCTGGCAGGACGCCGCGCTGGAGAAGGCGGCGCAGCTCGGGGACGAGTAGATCAGGACGTCGCTCAGGAGGAGGCTGTTGAAACCTCCAAACACGTACATGGCGCTGGAAGACACGGAGAGGAGGAGGAGGAGTTAGAGGAAGATCAATTGGAGGAGGAGTTAGAAGAAGAAGTGGAGGAGAAGGGTGGGAGGAGGAAAAGAAAGAGAAGAGTTGGAAGAAGAGGATGAATGGGTAGGAGGAGGAGGAGAGGGCATAAGTGCAGGGAACGAGGAGGATGAGGAGGGTGAGGAAGTCGGAGTTAGTTCTGTGGTTCTGACTCCTCCTGCTCCTCTTCAAACAGCCTCACTAGGCCACAAAATCCCGAACAAATGCTGCTCCCTGTGTGGATGGACCTCACAGAGCCCCCCCCTGCTGTGCGTGTGTGTGCGTGTGTGTGTGTGTGTGTGTGTGTGTGTGTGTGTGTGTGTGTGTGTGTGTGTGTGTGTGTGTGTGTGTGTGTGTGTGTGTGTGTGTGGTATGTGTGTGGGGGGTGCTATGTGTCAGAGCCAGGGCATTTCTGAACATCTTTCTCTGCTGGCCTCTGTTCAGCTGCTGGGATTAGAGTGAATGTGTGTGTGTGTGTGTGTGTGTGTGTGTGTGTCTGGCGGAGGACGGATGGATGGATGGGTAATTTGCAGCAGTGTGATCAGAAGTCCTGGGATCAGGGAGGGCGCTACTTCAAACCGCCGCTGCTTGGACGTCCTGCTGAGCGCTGGGATTAGGAAGGAAGATGTAGAAAGGAAAGAAGAAGGCTTCTCAACTCTTTCTTCCTTTCTTTCTTTCGGTTCTGATTTAGAGAGATGGCCGCGGTGAAAGAGAGGGCAGACAGAGCAGGGCGCAGGAAGAATCAAGATTCACCTGTCCTTCTGATCTGGGACGTTTAAAAAGAGCCAGAATATTCAAGGCTTTTTTCATTTTCCTGGATGATTGTGATGTAACTGATGCTCTCCATGCTGCTAATGAGGTTTCCACGTCCGGCCTTTCAACCTTCTCATTTCAACACCTGTGAATTCTCTTAACACTATTTTCAAATCCGGATCTTTTTTCTGCCAATATGCCAACATTTCAACGAGACATTTTTAACAAGAATTTTTCCTTTCTTTTTTCACGTTCATGTTCCTGCCAGCCAATCCAGACCTACTCGCAGCATCTTACAATATTAAAACTGTATATTCTAATTCGGTTTATGTTTGACTTAAAACATGTACCGAGGACTAACAGAGTAAGTCTGCAGCAATGATGTTTATTCGTAGATGTGCGTCATGGCCTTTTCCCTTATTTCAATCTCCACCAACAAGGTGCTCATTTTCCGAGCCTCTCCACCATGAGCTCAGTGGGGTAAAGACTCACCTGTCGTTGAAGACCGCCGTGTGGCCGAAGCGGTTCACGTCTTGGTAAAGGTCCGGCCGAGGCAGCGACGTCCACTCGTCGCACGCTGGAGGGGGAGCAGAAGAAGAAGGAAGAAGAGGAAAGCAGTGAGCCGAGGTCAAAGCGCTGACCGGCCGTCACACATTAAATCACACACGTCTGCGGCGCGGCGGCGCGGTCAGCTGACACGCCACGGGTGGATGGCCAGGCCTCGCGTCCGGGCGTCAATCAACGGCGGTGCTCGGCCAAGGCGACCTTGACCGAGAAGCGGAGGGTGCGGCTGTGACGGCGCCGACAATCATGGCGGGAAAAACGCCGCCAGTCATGTTTGAGTCCAATCAGGAGTAAAAAAAAAAAAAAACCCAAACAAATGGTGATAAAAGAGCAGGAAACTAAACACTGCAACACAAACTCCGCCCCTTTGTGACCCCCAGCGACCTCTGCTATTATACATTAGATTTTATGCGGGGAAACGGAGCTGCAATCACGAAGCAATTAGATACCAACTATTAAATTAATTCAAAAAGTTATTTTATGCAAATGGGATGTAGATGCGCTAGGAGGAAACGCATCAGGATTCAGCTGCAACACGGCAAAAAATGAGCAGATAGAAACTTTTTCTCAAAGACAAATTCTGTGTTTGGGTAAAAAAAGAAAAGCAATTAGTGCAAAACATTCGGTTGTGCGCATGAGTTGTGTGGACAAAATGTCCTCAGGGTCTCTTGAACGTTTCGATTCAAAGGCTAAACAAGCGAGGCGAAGACATGATGAGACGCAGATGAAAGGGTTAAAGCTGCTCGGTTTCATGTCGCGAACAAGTTACATTTCTTCTTTTCTCTGGCTTCTTTCGTCATCTATGTGGATCTTTGGCTTTTGAGTTAAAAAACAAACAAACAAAAAACAATCATTTATTCCGGGAAAAAGCTACTCCTGAAATTAAGCGAGATGCGATTCCCTCCGGCAAAGTCAAAACATTGTAAATATTAAAATCTTGACGAGCTGTGGAGGATTTGCAATCGTCAATTTGTCAGAGAGCAAATGAGAAAGGTGCGAGGGATCCAAAACGATCGATCTCACCCGCAGGCCGACAGCGCCCTCTGCTGCCGGCTGCCTGTACTGCAGCGGGCCGGGGAGGGATTCATCACGGCGCCGTCAGGCCAATGTCAGGACGGCGAGCGGACGGACGGCCGTTTATATCCGCCGCTCTAATTGAGTTGAGCTCGTTAAAAGAGGAGCAATTAGTCCTGCACGCGCCGCCCATTGCCACTGTAATTACCAGACAATTACAGCCGCAGACGGCGACCCGGCAGCTGGGGGAGGAGGAGAGCGCTGGGCTTCTTCTATCGAATGAGAAAAAAAATTAAAAAATAACGGCGAGGAGGAGGAGACAGAGGAGGAGGAGGAGGAGGAGGAGGGGGAGGGGGAGGTCGCAGTTTGCAAAGTCTCGTGGGAAATCATGAAGACAATATGCTTCCTCCTGCGCCGGGATGCGCTCCTCTCATTATGCCAATCGAGTCGGGGTGTGTGATCACGCCGCTGCAGAAATGGGACACTGACAGTCCCACTCACACTCAGATTCTCTCACACTGGTGCTGCTGCTCCGCAAAACGCTTGCATACACTTCCTGGCGCAGAAGAAGAGAGGGAGGGGAAAAAAGATGGCCGTTGCTCCAGTGCCCTTGAGATTGTAATCTTACTGCCCGTCAATCAGCTCCGTAATGACACAGAAAAACAAAATGTCCTGGGGCTCCGTCTGAAGCACCCCCACCCCCACCCCACCCCCGAGGACCCCCCCCCCCTATAGAGCTGAGCTCCCCATTCATTAATGAGCCGCTCATGACGGCAGGCAGCTCGCCATCATAATTAGAAGGCAGAGGTGACAGAGAAATGAGGGGAGAAAACATTACTTCCTGTTCTGCTCCCGCTTTCGCATGCGAGCAGATACACGCGAACAGACACGCACGAGGTCAGAGGTCGGCTTGCTGCGCACCAAACTCAGGAAAGTCGTTTTATGATACGTTCATGATTTAGCGCCGGGGAATTGTTGGGTTTTAAACAGGAAGGGCGCTTCCTCGGACCGCCGCCACAAAGCTGAGGAGGCGCCAGTTTGTCAGAACGAGCCAGCCGAAGGAGGGAAAACAAATAATAAAACTATGATTATAAATATTTGTATCGTATTTAACTCACAACAATAATGCTTTAAAAGTCCAATGAAATAATGCATCAATGACTGACCCAGACTGTAGGACAGGAAGTCGGAGGAGAAGCACTTGGCGCCGTGGCTCATGGAGGTGTCGTTGTGTGTGTTTCCTCCAAACACAAGCATGGTGCCGCTCACAATCACCGCCGTGTGGAGGTACCGGAAGAAGCCGCTGTCTCTTAGAACAGTCCTACACACACACGCACACACACACAGATGTTTACACATTAGACAGCCAAGAATTTTCCTCAAGTGGCCGTTTCAGGCGCCAACATTCCAGATGTTTTCTTCTTCTCACTTTCATATCATAGTAACAGCTTATCTACAATATATTTTTGTACCTTTCTACAATAAAACATTAATCTCACAATTTTAGGCCTTGAAAAAAAAAAAAGGCATCAATTTTTTTGCAGTTTCAACTCAGTGTAAACGCTTTTTTTCCTCGGTTCTGCTGAAGTTTCCCTAGTTAAAGGGAGCTTTTCGTCGCTTTTGACGCCACGTGCAACTCACTGGGGATTTGCTGCGTCTCGAAGAATTTGGAGCTACAGGAATGAAACTGACTTTATGGACTAATTGTTGAAAAAGCTGCTTCATTGACAGGAGTGTAAAGGGAGGCGTGTCGCTGCGAGCTCACCACTTCCTCTTGTCCACGTCCAGCTTGTAGAGGTCGCCGGCCAGTCCGTACTTGTTGGCGCTGAAGGCCTTGTAGCCGCCGTGGATGTAGATGGCGCGGGTGCCGGGGTCGAAGACGCTGCTGTGGCCGTAGCCCCCCTGCACCAGCGCGCCGTCCGTGCTCACCATGCTCCACGTGTTCTTCACTGCAGGGACCACAACATCAACAACACTCAGCTTCTCGCATTTGATGTTCCTAATATAGTTTGAGTTAAGGGCGTCACAATACAACTTTTTCACTTCCAATATTGCAGCCTTGGGTATTGGCCGATACTAATATCGATCCGATGCGATATCAGCAAGAATCATACATACTTTTATTACTTATTTTGTAGTATGGAATGTTAGAAAAGGTTTGATCAAGTGATATTACTCCAACAGAGAACAATAGTCAGCAACAGTAGCTATGAGAAAAACTGACCCATTTATTGTTAACCAATGGCTGACATACATTTTAACCTTAAACAGAAGAATATTCTACAACTGAATAAAATTAGAAGAATAATAGTCTTAAAAGGGATAGTTCAGTTATTTTGAAGTGGGGTTGCATGAGCTACATGTGGCCACTAAGTACATTGGATGCAGTACACAGCTCTCTCCTCTCCCTCAGTGAGCCACAATTGCTCAAACTTGCGGAACCAGCCAAATAAACAAGCTATTTTCTTTTCTTACAAGAACTCCCATCTAAAATTAATACTACAGTTTAAGAGTACACTACATAGACATTTTTTATAAGCTTTTTTGAGTTGGAGAAAGAGGAATCCCTCCGGCTCCCTGAGGGATCCAGAGCTGTTGAGTGGTTCAGCGCGCGCTTGATTCCAGATAAAGAGTCAGTTAGTTCCAGACAAACTTCGTTCTTCAAAAAACACTTAAAAAAATGTCTATGGCTACAAGGCTACATGAGCGCCTTATCATCTGGGACCCTTCTGCTTCTACTGGTGCTCAGAAGCTCCACTCACCCAGGTTGTACTCCTGCACCTGGCTAATGTAGCCGTACAGAGGACAGTGTCCGAACAGCACCAGCATGACGGGACTGTCGCCCTCCTGCAGGGGGGGCACCATGTGGGCAGAGTGTCCCACCACGGCGTACTGGTCTTTGGCCCGTGGGTTGAGGAGGACCCAGGTCTGGTTCTGGATGTGGAAGACCCACAGCTGGCTGGAGACGTTCCCCGTGGAGTCGATCTTCCCTCCGTACATGTAGATCTTCCCCTGCGGGAGGAGAGACGGAGGCGGGGCGGGTTTTATGGGATGGCACGACTGTGACTAAACGACTGCAACTAAAAAGTGATTTTATAGACATTTATGGAAAAAAAATTAATCGGCTCCTTTATTTGCCCCCAAAGGCTGATAAATCGCAGGTCAGCGAAAAGGGAAGCTGGAGAGATAAAGCTGCCACTTCATGAACCACTGAAGAAGAATCACCAGTGAGCATCGCTGCTCCAATCAGGAATCATCGCTAGCAATGGTACGTACCAGCACACACGTACCAGAGCGAAAAACCATGACAATAACACGACATTTTAGTCATGATACAATTTTATCATAATCATGACATCATTTTATCTACATTTACCCTGTGAAACCATGGCAGTAAAAACTAATACTATAGTATTATCCACATCTGTCTTCTATGCCCCATCTTCACTCACCATAGCTTTTACTGTGTACATTATACTACCATCTAGTGGCCAGCTAAGGAAATTTATTTCATGCAGGTTAAAATTGCAAAAAAAACAAAAAACAATATTAAATAATAAAAACACATCATTATTATCATTATTATTATTGCCGGTATGCCGTCTGAATCTGAAAGTGAATCTGGGTGCCCTCTGATGCTAAAAAGCTGATCATTTTCAACCACTTTGGTGGATTTTGCAACATAAAACTTCCACTGCTCGACTGAAGAAGTTGCCAAACAATAGTTAGCGTAGAAGGAGAAGCAGCAGCTTAGTGTGTTTTTGTGGGTCTGTGTGTATTTTCGGTCCTGGATCATGACATCATCTGCAGTTTAGAGAGACTCGCACTGCCTCTGTCGGCTGCGTTTCCCACTCATGTGATTTCGGATTTGTCTCGCGAGTCCTCGTTGGTTTTCGAGGTGCATTCACGTGCCGCGATGCCAAGTGCACGTTAGATGACACACTGCGGCTTGGCTGCTCTCAGAGCACCGGGCGGAGGGGTTGCGTCTCCCCGCCGCTCTCATTTATTATTCCATCAGCGGCTCCTGAAGCGCCGCGCCGTCAGCGAGGGAGCGACGGGGACACGTCCCTGCAGCACGTCAAAACCCAGAGATTTATACATCAGGGGCAGACGAGCGCCGCGCCACTGCCAGCATAAATAAATACATCTTATACGTCCTCCATTTAATTTGCGTGTTGTCTGTTTTCGCTCATCTCCCTTTGAAGCGGCGCCCGCGGAGGCTGACTCAGCACCAGCAGCCGAGACGCGCTATAAATAGGGGTTTGATGTGGTCTAAATGTCTGCAGATCGCCGCCCACCTCGTGAAGCGCCAGCGAGTGGCCGTATCGAGGCGTGACGGTGTTGACGGAGGGGTCGAGGGTCAGCCAGGTCCCGCTGCTCAGGTTGTACCTGCGGAGAGGAAGACAGAGGGAGGCGTTCAGGCACTCGCTTTGCTCAGCGCGTCTCCAAACAGCACACGTCTGGACGGGACACCTTCTGATAGCAAAAAAGGAGGAATGAAAAAAGTGTCTAAATGCCCTAAATGGTGCAGAATCTTCACTATTTAGGAATTTGTTCCACAGGATCTCCTGAGATTTGGCTTTCAAATCCCTTAGCTTTCTTCCCCACAGTGTGGATTTCACACTTTTTGCAAACGCAAGCCTCATCGGAGTCAGGTTTAATATGCTTCACAGGTGAAGAATTCTCTCTTACTTTGCGGCCATTTGTATGTTTGTATATAATATATGTATGCTTATATGTATAAATGTACTGTATGTAAGATAGATAGATGGATAAGATAGATAGACAGACAGATAGATAGAGATGAACTTCATTCGTAAAGTCAACAAAATTAAAAATGTTGGTGCCTCACAACTCTTTTTTTGAGTGGTCCCCAACTAAAAAAATCATGAAAAAGATTATAAAAACGTACATTATGGTACAATCAGAAAAGGAAATGTATATGTATACCACACTGTATGTGTTTATGTATACATGTATATGAATGTACATGTATAAATACAGGCAGAGAGGGAAACTGAGCAGCTGTTGGTGGTTTGAGTGGCGGCTCACTGAGGTCAGCTGCACAAACAGAAAATATATTTGCGTGAGCAATAACACTGGCCCATCAATCACCAGCCAGGTTATTTTGTCTTTTATCAAACAGCTTAGCAGCCATCGTCTCTCAGCTGGTTCTTTGTACGCAAGGTTGCAAATGTACTGCAAGTTGAATATACAGATTTCTAGCTAAATGACATTAAAGAAAATGTGCATTCCGGTACTTTTACAGCTGGTAAATCTGCACTTAACCTCTTAGGAAAAGGTCTGAAAACACATGTATGTGTGTGTTTCAGGTTTTGTAAAACTGGAGACTATACGAGCGAGGAGGGAAATGAGATCACCGCCCATTAAAGGCCTGTCAAGGTAACAATAGGTGGCGCAGGGCTGGCACCGCACGCTCCCACAGGAAGAGCCCATAACAACCCAAACAGCAGCTCAGAGGCGCGTGTGCGTGTGTCTGGGTGTGCGTCTGTGTGTGTGTGTGTGTCTGTGTCTGTGTGTCTCTGTGTGTGTCTGTGTGTGCGGGGGTGGGGGGGCAGTGTTGTCTTCCTGGGTGGAGTTCTGAGTTGAGGAGCGCCGGCCTGTCCTGTAATTTCAGGGATTTAATTACATCTTTCACTGTGAGGAGCCACACACACACACACACATATTCACACACACACACACACACACACACACTCTGGCAGACAGGAAGTGCTGTGGCTCGTTCCTGAACTTCAGCCTCACTAGGCGAGTTAAAAATATTCGATATGTTTCTGATTTGGAAGATTTTTGCCGTCGCTTAGCAACAGCTGGATCCTCCCGGGTGAGAGCAACAGTCAGAAGCCTCCATTGCAAAAACAAGATGGAAAAAAAACAAAACAAAAAAAAACAAAAAGAGTGTGCTGCAGGGAACTTACGCTTTGACCATGTGATAGTCGGAGGAGTTGAAGACGTAACCTCCAATGACCCACATGACCTCCTGCTCCACCACGGCCTTGTGGGACGCCCGGGCCAGCCCAGGCTCGGAGAACTCCTCACGATTCCAGAAGGACGAGTTGGCGGGAACGGAGACGGAGCAGTCCGGACCTGAGCGGAGATTCATTCACATGTTATTTATCTTTATTTTTTGTGAGCACACAAAAGGGGAACATAAAAACCGGATTGTTCTAACGGGCCAAATACCAGCAAAGTGAATCGGCATCATGGGAGAAAAGCTTGCGAAACACTTCCTGGATTAGCAAACTTTCTTAGGCTTCATTAGCCAGAGACCATCTGCTCTCCGGCGGCGGACCACAAAG
>CAESWR010000607.1:741978-755138 GCA_903171835.1 Mullus surmuletus | reverse complement strand
TCATGTCACATTTTCTTCTCTTGTTAAATCTTCTTCTTTGATGTCTGTTTTGCTGTATTTCTATGTTTGTTCTTCCTCTTCGTCTGAGCCTATAATTTTGTTCCTTTTTTTCCCCTCTCTCAGCTAACTTATTTGGCACTTATTCCTAATGTCACCATTTCTATTTACCGCTATTTTTAATATTATAATTATTTTTCTTTCTTTTTATTTGTTTTTTTTTTTTACATTTTACATGTGCAAATAAAGTGGAAAAAAATGGGTTTTTTCGGAGGAATTTTGAAACCCTTCAAAAATGCAAAAACACGGTTGATATGGGGCTTCTGGTTCCATTACTCTGACCAAAAGCCATGAGGTTTGGTTGGGTGATTGAGCATCACCAGAAGAAGAAAAACCTCTGTTGGTATGATGGTGTAAAGGCAACACCAAGTCAATGCATGATTATGGCTCGATTTTGGCCAGGCCCTTGGTCAGGGCTCAGACTTTTGCTTTCTTCAGCCAAAGAATCAACACAAATTACACTTGGCCTGCCTGAAGATGAGGCCTTGAGGAGCAGAAGAGATTGTGAGGTTTTTATCAGAGTGAAATGGCCTCTGTAGGCTGGAGGGTTTGGAATTCCTCGAAGACGCTGCTCTCAAAATGTCATCTATGTCATCTTCAAAGTGATCAATTCTAGTCAAGTCCACAAGACACAATTATGTTCTCTACATTTTGCACATCAGGTAAACTAAAGTCCCATCAAATATTTTGCTGTTAAACATACCATCCTCCATCAAAGCGCAGCGCGGAGGTAAGCTTTCTTTCCCTCCCGGAGACAAACATGTTCGGGAACACAAAGGCTCCTCGGCGCGCTTTCATGTTCCTCAGGCGGCGCGATGGTTTGATGTCGCGGCTCCTCCACCCAAAGAAGTGGGGGGCCCAGGGGCACACCGCCGCTTTCATCAGGGCGTGCGTTTCTCAGCCCAAATTCAGGGCCATCGCTATGGCGACGGTGCCAATGAGCCATGGACAAATGCGATGGGAGTGGGGGGGGGTACGGGCTCGTGTGCCCTTTGCAGATATTTGTTTTGCTGAATCCTTTCCAAAAAAAGAAAAAGGGAGGATGTGGAGAGACTTTTCTGGGTCCTTCTGACTGCTGCTGAGGTTCCTTTGATCTACCCATCTGCGGCTCACGCACACATACTGCACTTATGTGGGAAAAAACTGAAAATGAGTCACAACTGACTCTGATAAGTTGGTGTCAAAGCACAGATGAAAGCAAATGTCGGACAAGTAAAGTCGTACAGCTCTGCAGGCTGAAACCAGAGCAGAGCGGAGAACACGAGCCAGATCGCAGTCCGGCTGATGCTCCTTTTCTCACTTTATCCTGCTCCTTTTCATTCCTTCCTTCTTTCCTCCTGCTTTGCCATCCTCCTTCCTTCTCGCTTCCCTCCACCTTCGTCAACACTTGCTTCTAGGGGTGTCCCGATACAACCTTTTCACTTCCGATACAATGCCGATATTGCAGCCTTGAGTATTGGGTTAGGGTTAGGGTTAGGGTGATATCAGCACGCATCATGCATACTTTTATGACTTATTTTGTAGTATGGAATGTTAGAAAAGTAATAAGTAATAATAATAGTAATAAATAAATCAAAAATAAATTCGAAGACCCTGAAAAATAACCTCAATAAATTCATGAAAAACTAAAAAACGATAGAAGTGCTGCAGCGGAGTCTGGAATGGACTGCTTGTATGGGAGTGATTATATCGGATGATTAGAGATTTTAGATGCAGGCCGATATAATCAGATACTCATTTTTTGGCTGATATCGGACCGATATCCAATATCAATACCGGATCGGGACACCCCTAGTTGCTTCCTTCCAGTCCTCTTGCCTCCTTCATTGTCCAACCTTTTGTGCTTCCTCCTGCCTCAACATCACTGTCTCAGCCTTCAGAGGCTTCTTCTATTTTTTCCTCACATAAAGTCTTTATAAACACCTGCCTCCCCTATAAATTGATATAATTTGTCAGTGCTGGCATAGATGAAATGTGAATCCTCAACAGTGCGCTCAATTCGATCTCTTTTTTTCCAGCCAGCGTTGATTCATCAGAAGCAGAAGTCCTGATGTTATGACTCAGCTTGACAGTTTGTATTTTTACAGTTACTCCATCAGAGGTACCTCACTTCGTCCTCCCAAATGTCCACATATGTGCAGCCTGCCAGCGGGGCCGCGACCCGCCGCATCTGCTAATGGTAGGATACGGTGCCAGCGCCAGTCTGTAACCCGGCGCTGCTGCATTATTACTGGTTTGCAACCACACAGAGCTGACTAAGTACGCTGTACACGGGAAGAGTGGAGTACAGGAGCGTCGCGCTGGCTCGTAGTTTGTGTAATGACAGACTGTGGAGACAGATAGCTCACATCGCAGCAAATTAATGTTCCGTAGCTGTTATATTTGATAATTATCTGTTCTGTTGCTTTCAAGATCGTGTATGTCAGGGAATTTTACTAACAGGAATGACAAAAACATTAAAAAAAGAGACATCGAGCTTTTTGGAAGGCAGACAAAGTTGTAATGATGCAAAAAGCTGCAGCACATGGAGCATTAACATGACAAGCTCGTCAGCAGGCCAGGTTTGCTGGCCGTGTCTTTGCAGCGGCTGAATCATGCGCTGAGCGATGTGTGTGTCATCGCCTCCCCAGGACGGGTGTGAAATCATGGGCATATATTTCCAATTAGAAGAGGTTCTGATGGGATGTGAAAGGGACGGTGCAATTTGACTCAGTTTCCCACAATCCTTCACAAATGCACCTTGGACCTATGATGTCATCACCTTCATAGTTTTTGCAGGATAGTGAAAAGAAATTGAGCTAAGGAGGGAGTATCCTGTCTGTCAAAGTGACCTATGATCTCCTCTCATTAATAAAACCTAAATCCTGCCTCCGAGACACAAACTTAACCTGAAATCTTGTGAAGCTTCTCTCACCTGTATGAGATGTTGAAGCCCGTCAGGTTGTAGGCGGCGTCGCTGAAGAAGTGCAGCAGAGCGTAGCCAGAGTGAGACACCACCTCCGGGACCGTCTCGTTACTGTAACGCTCTGGAACGATCAGGCCGCTGCAACGAAAACACAACTTTTTTGTTTTAACATTGTTAATACATTATTTACTAACCATCAAACATCATTCAAGGTCGGAATGACTAGAAAAAAACTGCCTTATGTCCTCATGTGATGGTTCAGGCAGCCTAACCAGTTCTACTACTCTGTGATTAGAGAGTTTACATTTAAATTGGTGGGATTAGAGAGAGAACACACACACACACAGCAACACACACACATACTCGCTTTTTACCCTACCTTTGGGGAGTGACTTTGATTTTCTGGAGACTTACCCTTACCCTAATTAGGTATTCATCCATTGCGGACATGACTTTTGACCCCGTCATTGCAGTTATGGTAACCCTAACTTGGAAACACATGCAATAGCTGCTGATGCAAGTGTGGTAGTGACACCAAACCAGGTCATCACCCCCTATTTTCACAGCTGCCGACACAGTGGGCTTGGTCCCAAGTCTCTAGGAGCTTCCAGTTCTGAGATGCGCATGTTCAGATGATCACATTTGGGCTGTATCTCGAGAACGCCAGGTTGTAGGAGCTCAGGACCCAGCTCGTTCAACTCAGGGTGCCCAAAAACCTATGTGTAGAACTTGTCCCCATGTCTCTACGACCTTCAGTTCTCTGAACCCTAACCCTAGCGGGGGTCAACCCTCACACTAACTTCAACCTTATCCTAACCTCAACCTAACCCTAACCCCAACCACTGACCCAAAATCAATGTTTCAACAATTAGGGACATGGACTTTGTCCCCAATTGCACATGCTGTCCCCAATCAACTGGTCTCAAGTCGAGTGTGTGACCCCAATGTGGACATAAGCGAACACACACACACACACATACACACACAAACACCCACCTGAAGGCAGCCAGAAGAGGTGCGTAGACAGAGTCTCCGTCGTAGACGTAGAGGTGGTCCCAGCTGCACTCAGTTGCAAAGTGGTTGAAGCGTAATCGGAGGATGGAGTTTGGCCTGACGACGACATGAACAGACATGAAGTCTGGCTGCGCTGATGGCTTCACGTTACACAGCAGGAACACATTATAATCGATTTTCTTTTTATTCCTTTCATCTTGTTTCTATACTGTATGACTACTACTTTACTACTTATTCCCATTCACTTATTCAGTCCACTACTTAGGGCTCAGAGCGGGCACTTTGATTTTGGAAACTCCCTACACTGTTTATAAAAGCCTTGACATGAGCAAAACAGTGTAAAATACAAGCAGAAAACCCCTTGCAGCAAATACACACTAAAATATTTTTAGCAAAACCAAATCAAGAGGACACTTTTTCGATCCATATACCTAAAAATAATCTGTCTGTGCATTCATCTTTTTGCCAAATTATTATGTTCCGTCTCCATTTGTCGAGTGGTGGTCAAACATTTGCACACAAAACACACACATGATTGCATTTTTTCAATCCAGGCTGCATGCGAGTGTCCCGCTGTGGTAGTTCGCCACCTTCCAGGAAAATGTTTCTGATCCACCAAGCCAATGCAATAAAACAAGTTTATTGCATTTTACAGCAAACCTTCTTTTCAGTAACCTGCGAGCCAGAGCGCGACCTCCCGGCTTCCACACTCATGATGGCTTGATGACTTAAGCAGAGTCAGCAGCGGCGAGGGCCAAATGAAAAGCCACACGTCTTCGCCCCGAACTGCCCACGGCTCGGTTAATGTGTCACCGGCCACCGGGTGGGTGACTCCACCCGGCCGCTACGCCCACCGTCACAGGAGGGGCGGAATGAATTGGATTTTAAAGGTGGATGATTAACCGGCTGGTATGACGGGGACGTTTTTCCTACTGATTTATTAGTTGGTTTAGTTTTATGCATCTACGTGACACCAATAAACGACCAGAAGAAAGTTCATAGAGAGAGAATTCTGGAATATCTCACTGACTTGCCTACTGCAGCATAAATCAAACTTTAGTGCATCGTATCCCAAAAATAGGAATAGTTTTGCTTTTTTCCTTGTCTGCTGTGTAAATTTAATAAGGCATCTGTCTCTCGGAGGAAATTCAGCTCGTTTTTGATTGAGGAGGTTCATGGTATTCTTCAAACTGTCTGCAAATTAAGTTAAAAAAAAATCCCTGCAAAATGAAATCATTTAAAAGCGGGAGGAAAGGGAGGGAAAACAAAGGGCCATTTAGTCCATCTACGAGAGCACAAGATGTACAGGAAATGTAATGAATGGTCACATTTTTCTCCACGCAAATTTTATTTATTAAAGCCGAACGGGTGAGTCACTCCCCCCGTGTCCCGGCGCAGAGGAGCAATCTGAGGAATGGCAGCCGCCCCGAGGATCAATTAGGGAAGACGACTTGTGACCCGTGAAAAAAAAGTGATAACAGACTGTGAAGATGCGATAGATATGAGGTTTTTCCCTTCTCTTTTTTTTCTACTACCCTTTAAGCAAGTGGGGTCCTCGGCAGCACAGAACCAAATATCACTGGCAAAACTTTTAAAACCTTTAAAAAGATATCTGTGATTTTTTTTGTAGCCACACGTCGGCCACCTTCAGTTAGCTGAAGGTCAAGGATGGCGGATGAATGCGGCATTAGCATGGAAGAGGAACCTCCGATGAATTGAGAGCGCCAACCGGGGTCGCTTAATCCTGCCTGAGCTTTGGCCAAACGCCTAAAATGTAAATGTAATCAAACAGTTTATGTTGCGGATGAGCCGGCTGCCAAAAAAAGAAATAAACAGAATCAACAATTGTTGGGAGCTAATCGATATTCGGAGGCACGGTTATGCTGACTAAAACAATAGTGGAAGAGTATTGGATTCCTCAGTTACCTTGTAATTAATTTTCATCCATCATCCTTCAGAAAGAGCCCGTTGTGATGCTGGACGGGTCGTAATCAAAGAGTGTCAAACCGTCGAACGTGTGCCGGAGAGTCACGAGGCCTAAAGGACTTGTTCCCTTTCATGTCTGAACGAGGGGGAAAAGATTTCTCCAAGAAGCTCACATGCTTTTATTGTAGTCCAGCTGTGTTTAGTTGACCGATCAGTTTTATCGTGTCTGTACATACGGTGCCATTTACACGTTATTCATGTAGCGACCGATGCTAATGGAGTTTAGTCAGAGCGAACAAAGATGCTAACGTGGGATACGCTGAATTTGACACAATTTGGCGGCAATGATAGCAGCGTTTAACACTTGTTGCTTTACCCAGAGAAGGTAACCAGGGACGGTAAGCAGAAGCTAGCACATTTGAAGCTAATACACTAGTTTAAACTAGGGGCGTCCCAATACAACTTTTTCACTTCAGATACGATACCAATACTGCAGCCCTGAGTACTGGCCGATACCGATATCGATCCGATAAGATATCAGCGTGAATCATGCACACTTTTATTACTTATTTTGTGGTATGGAATGTTAGAAAAGGCTTGATCAAGTGATATTACTCAAACAGAGAACAATAGCCAGCAACAGTAGTTATGAGAAAAGCTGACCCATTTATTATCAACCAATTCAGCGGATTGGTGTTAACTAGAGGTGGGATGACCAGGGAAGCTAGCAGTGTGGAGTGGAGATGCTTGTGGAGATGTTAGCCAAGCAGAGATGCTCTACGTGTGCAAATGACAACACCGATCTTAAATTTGGAAAACGACAAGGAGGAAGTAAGGTCGCAGTGATCTGGAGCCAAAAAAATGTTACACTCAAAAAGAAAAACCAATGAACTCACTGTCCCTCGATCAGCCAGGTGCACTTGGTCTTGTACTTGTAGTTTCCTGGTCCGTCGGTCAGGTGACCCGAGGGCCCCGTTAGCCTGAAAGAGAGGGACGAACGTGATTGAACGGCAGTAAACAAGGTCAAACTGGTCACCATCAATAACAAGAGTGTCTTTGACCAACTAGATTGGTGTGATGTCCTTTTTTTAATTTCATGCTTTTAATCAATGACGGCCCAATAACATCTAACAGGATTTAATTTAGCTAATGATTTCTAGGGTGTAAATCATACCAGAGACTCAACTCGCATCTTGTTTGATTAACTTTAAGGGGGGAAAAAACGGCACTCCAACAAGCACACTTGTGTACTTTTTATTCACCGTTTTAAATGATTAAAGCACTCATGGTCACGGCAGACTTTCACACGCTTTCTGCCTTTTTGTCTTCTCCCCTCCTCGAATCATTCCGACACCACCATCTCCCCTCCAGCTGCTGCGGCAACATAGAACATCTGCCCGCATGTCATGAAGAAGCGATTCACTTATCAGGATTCAAAGAACCAAAAAAAAATTTTAAATAAATAAAGAAATAAATGAAAATCAGGCTGCACAGTTGGAGCTTATTCTTAAAAAAAAAAAAAAAATCACTGCAGAGATTCATCAGCCAAAAACGCTGCAGGTAAACATCGATGTTGCAGCTGCAGCGTCGAGTGATTAAATGGCCGACATCGCGACACGCACTAATAACGCGGCGCGGCCCGTTATTGCATCATCAATTCCCGCGTGATGATGACACAGCAGCTGGCCACACTGGAGGGGGGGGGCAGCGATCGCATCGCTACTGATGGAGGTCTCAGGGCGACTTTGGCCAAAGCCCGCTGAGACAGCAACCTCCGCCTCCTCCTCCACTGAACACACACACACACACAAAGTAACAGCTGCAGCGTGTGTGCAAAAGCTCGTTGTTGGGAGAGTTTTGGCTTTGGGCTGAAACAGGAAGTTATTCTTAGCATGCACACACATGAATATGATAATCGTGTGAAGCTGCACGTCGCACAGCAGCGTTTTTACGCAGGGAGTCGCCGTCCTCTTATAACAAAGTGGGCGCGCTGCAAAGGATCATGGTCCAAGGACGAGGGCAGCGCTGGGTTAACGACAACTTTACAGGCCAGACGCTGTGGTCTCACAATGCAAACTGGCAGACGGGCGAGTTTATAAGCGTACAAGCATAGAGCAGAAGGAACCCAACTTGCATGTTTCACAAAGTCGACCTCTTCTTCCTGTTTACACACACACAGAAAGGCATTTCTCAAGCTTTTAAGAAAGCACTTTGGCCGAGCCGATCTGGCTTGGGTCTGTGGGGAGTCCCGGCGCTCCCTGGCAGACAAACACAACCTCCTCAGAGGGCCAGACGCAAACCAAAAAGCACACCGAGAGCCAACCAGCTCTTTGTTTCTTCACAACAGACGAGCCAACAACTAAAACAGCAATAAAAACACCACATGGCAGAGGAATCACGGTTTTAAATCCCGCCATTATTTGGACACAATTTGAAAGAATCCCATTAGATGTGGACGCCAAGACGCGTACGAGGGGTATTTCCACATTTCTGACGTTTTTACACACATTCCCTCCTTTACACATTCATCAGAGCCGGACACATTCATCAGAGTTCGGATTATTTTTAATGCTTCCTGAGGGCAGGGACGTCACACACTTCCTCCCCCGGGATGCTTTACCAGTAGCATGCCTGTTCGTGGGGCATTTTGCCCTGAGTTTTTTTCTTCAGCGAGTGAAAAGCATTTGGGGTGAGGTCAGGTGAGTCTGTGCCCCGGGGTGGAAATGGTACATATGTGGTAAACAAACACAACTCCTGCAACGACCGTAAAAAATTCTGATGAATTCAGACAAAAAAAAGGGAAGAATGATTTAGTTCTCAAAATCAGATTATGGTTGCAAATCAGCTGCCTGAAGAGGAGGCTTCATTTTTTTATCATCTCAAATAAACAAGCATTTTTGGATTCCACCAACAACGTGCTTTGCTACAGTTGGTTTGTTGAGTGCGACGGTGCACCAGAGCCTAAACATTTGTGTCGGAATACCGTTACACATCTATGAAACGCAGTGAAAACGCTCCAGAAACAAAGATGACTTGACCTCAGAGTCGGTAAAAGCACCACGGCCCACAGATTAGATCATATTAGTGTCTGCTCCCGCACAATACAGTATCATGTCGTAAATATTAGAAGAATTCAGCTCGTAATTTAATATTAAGTTGTCAAATTAGATCTTTTTCAGAGACTCAGGAATGCCAGCAAGGAATGCCGCAGAAGACCTCCACAGACAGTTCAGATATTTAAAGAACAAGCGAGCGGCACGGTGCCGATAAACTCCTTCTTTAATCAGTTAATCATCAGCAGAGGCCGGCCGGCTCGGCAGCGGCGGCGGGTGATTCATTTTATTGTCCAAAATGTGAGCAGCGGCGTATTCCACAAGTTTGATTTCAGCTGCAGCGCAATAACGGCTGATCTGGAAACGCATAAAAAAAGCACTTGGGGGGCGTGAAGTGAGACGAACAGAGAAAACAATTCCTCATCCAGAGGGCAATCTTATCTCCCGTTTCATTTTCACTTCGACAGAGTGGATGTGCAAATTGGAGCCAGCTGATAATGTCAACAGAGCCGTGATACCATCAAACTACTGAGCCAAGTTATGACACGGTGTAGATAGTTGCCACCAAAATCCAGTTTGTGGGAACATTTGTGTTCTGGCTTTTATTTCTTCCCAACACTGTTTGAACACGGAAAGTGATGGACCGGCACCATGTGACCCAATTTTCGGCTTTAAAAAACGAAAAATATGTTGTGTAACTGTAGCTGGGCGGTATGGACCAAAGCTGAACATCGATATACGATATATATCCTGATATTTTTTCCACAAAGTGAGCTAAAGGTTCAGTTAAAGTCAAATATGACACAAGTAGTTTTATTGAAACCAGCTATTTCACTGAACAGTTGCAAAAACAAATAAAAAGGTTTCTTCACCTGGTTAAAACTCAGCTGTTCTAATAACAATTTAAACAAACACCTTATAACAGGAGTATTTTTTTTTTTCAAATTATAAAGCTCCATGTAAGGTGCACATTAAAAAAAATCCAGTAAAAGTAAAATAAAGTAAAATAGTCCAATCTTTTTGTGAAATAAATCTAAGAAAAGTAAAATATCGGCCAGTCTTGCTTATTGAAATCAAACTACCGATTTTCTTCTCCTTATGATGATTGGCACCTGGAAACAGTAAGCTGTTAACGAGAGGGGGTGGGGGGGAACTCCCTTTAACAGAAGAAACCCCAGAAGAGAACAAGCTATTCTCCTATAACAAATATACTATATAGGGCTATAATCGATACAAACGATATGGTCTCATTCCACATCTCATTAAAAAAACATCTATATATGGGGTCGTCCGGGAGGACGCGCCGCGGAGGGAGCGCCGCCGGACACGGGGAGGGGACACGCCGCCATGCCCACGCCGCGCAGGGCGGAGTCTGTAAATAGGGTTCAAAGCGGGCCGAGTCTGGCCGAGCCGAGCGTTTGACATACTGTGAAATCCCGGGTTAGATGTGGTGTCTGGATGTGACGTCAGAGCGCACACAAGTGGTGTGAAAAAGGCATCCGGAGAAAACCGCTGCCCCAATTAATACTCGTAAAAAAATAAAACAAAATAAAAAAAGAAACCCACTAGGCGAAAGGTTATCGCGCACTTGTAAATCCCCCCCCGCCACCCCATCTGTGGGGTCTTTGTGTCGTGCCATCTTATCAGAGCGTGGAAATCCAACCGCAGTTCTGCCCCACGGCGGCGCTGCTCTGCATTAGCAGCGTGGAGACTTCCCTTTGAATGGGAAACCTGCTAAATCGGAAAAAACTAATAAAAATGTTCCTACAGCTTGTGGCACCAAAAGTGTTTAACTCAAGTTCAACTCAAAATTTCCCCCCAAAAAGAAGAGAAAATATTAGAGTGTGAAAAGCAGTAATTGCCATTTCTCATGTGTCATAAAACATCTTTTTTTTTAAACTGCAGTGTGTCACAAGGCCGAAACATCCAAAGATCAAAGGGCTGAGTTGCCCCGCCTTCTCGTGTTGACTCCCCGGGACCCCGTCTTGGCACGACCACCACTGCCAGCCCCCTAACCCCCCCCCCCCCCCCCCCCCTCCTCCCCATCACCACCACCAACAACAACACCCACCCTTCAGCCTTGTATGGGACCATTGTCTGTATGCTAAACACAGACTCGGACCACAGCCTCTCCTTAGACGAGGAGGGGGGGGGGGAAACAGGCCTTTGACCGCTTTGACAAAACAAGTGATTCCAGCGGTGCGGAGAGTTGGCGCTTCTGCTGGATGATAATTAGGCTGATGGGCGACCACGGCGGCTCGGCGACCACGCTGACCGGGAGGACGGGCGGCGTCGTTGCTGCCGCTTTATAAATAGAACCAGACAATTAAGAGCTGCTGTTGTCAAAGATGGAAGAACTTCCCGCAGACAAAAAGTCCAGTTCAACTTTAATCATCCCCGCAGAGACCCTCCGCTCTCCGCCTGGGGTCCGGCGAGGAGAGCGGACCGGTCGCCGGGACGGCTCGTTAAAATTCAGCAGCTAAAGTGACGCCGGGTTCTAAATCCAAATTCTGATTTATTATTCGTCTGAACATCTGCGTCATTCCACCGGGTTTGATTTCTTTGTTCAGTCGGAGCTGCGCGAGAAGGCGAGATGTCTCACTCCTCAGATAATCCGATCAGGAACTGGTGGGAGACCGACTGGAAACACCTAACACGTCCTGACTCGATAAGGAGTTACACACACACACACACACACACACACACATACACAGACACACACACACACCAAGTGAGCCACATAACGATGCTCATATTACAAAAAAGCTCAATCTTCAATTGATCTCGATTGGGTGAAAAAATAACGCAACAAATTTTGAATAAAAAAGACAATAAAATGTATAAGATAAGATGTGACACAAGACAGTTGTGCCAATATTTTACGAAACAAGAAAAGCTGAAACTCTACGAGGGCAAATTTATTATGAATAAAGCAGAATTTTCTTGACAAAAAGTTATAAAAATATGAGGATTTTTTTTATAGATAGTCACAGTGCAGCAGCAATAGAAATCAGAGCTTTATGAGCCAATGACACAAAGTGGAATTTAAACAGCAGGTTACAAAGCTAAATGCAGAAAAACAGGATCAGGTTTTTTCTCCCCTCTCGTTTTATTTCTGCCCTCAAAGTGTCCTCATGTTCCGTCCCAAGCCGCTTGTCGCCACCTTGACTTTTGAATAACGTCTTTTAGCAACGCTAGCAAACACAGAGGACGGACGAGTGGAGAAACGAAGAGTCCCAACGTCTCTGCCTCTCTAACGCGAACAACAAAAGGTGAAGCTGCAGCCTGGCAGACGAGGACAAGGGCAGAGCCGCCCTGCCTCCATCGGCATGTCCCGAATTACACTTTTACAACCGTATTTTTATGAGCCCTGCCATGACCCGGGAGGCGTGTTTGTCCTCCTTATCCGCCCGTTTCATCACTCAAACATTAATCAGCAAAACCTAATAAAAAAGCCCTCCAGGCCACGCTCCGCCTGGTGTTTTCTCGCCGTTACCCAGGATGCAGCTGGTGGCAGCCTAAGGACTAATTGATACTTGAGTGCAGGCGGCTTTGGGTGCCGACCACAGACTGGGCGGGCCGGCCTCCAGCCTCCAGCCTCCACTTCACCTGCTCAGACCTCCACAAACACACACTCATGCAGCAGCAGTAGCAGCAGCAGGATCAGATTTAGTTTAGTTTGTAGTTTTTACAACAAAAAAAGGGGGGGGGAGTGAGAGCTCTCGCTGAAGCTGGACGGCAGCAGACATGCCTGCTCATCACAACGCAGCAACACGATCAGCTCGGACACGGAGCCAAAACAAAGCCAGCGGAGGTGGAACCTTTGACGAGGGGGGAAATCTCCCGTTTTCTCCGTGTTGAGTACGTCGCCCGAGAGCCGCAGGGACAAATACTCTGATAACTGGCAACACATGATGCACACAAACACAACACAATCTCAGTCATTGTATTTGTACTCCAATTCTCCACAAATATTGTTTCAGCAAGAAGTAAACACGCCAAGAGCATTTATCCTGGTGTCAGAGGAGGTTATCTGGAGGATGTTTAAGGTCTGTTTTTACTTTCATTTGGCTTCATTCAGAGGAAAAAATGCTTCATAGATACTTTAAAAGACAGCAAAGTTGTTATATGAAAGACTGCCTTGTTTCCTTGGCAACAAATTCAATTACATGTCTATTTTACACAGACTCCGACAAGAAGAAAAG
>CAESWR010000607.1:713992-738673 GCA_903171835.1 Mullus surmuletus | reverse complement strand
TGAGTTCGGTGAGGCTTGGCGTTCGCGGGTCGGCTGGTCTCACATCTTTCCAGTGGTTCCCGTTCCCAGCGCCGCACCGAGCCGCATATTGACATCCAGAAGTGACGTGTGATACCGGAAATGCGCAACCGGGGGAGGCGAAGCGCGAGGACTTTAAACTCTCATCCAGGGGACAAGCCCCGCCCACTGGCCCCGCCCCTCGGGTAGGGAGCTAGGCTAGCCGGAAGCTAACTGGGATTGACGGCTGTGTTTAGCTAATTTTATTCTCTTAAAAATCCCCCTTTTGTCGATTATTGTGAATGTTTGTGCTCATTTTATATATAAAACAATAAAAGCACGACAGACAGGCGTTTTTTTTGGTCTTTTAACTAAAGAATTAACTTTAGAAAATTGAAATAATTATAAAACTATATTATTTATTAAATATAATTATTAAACTGCAAGAATTCACTACATTTTTAAGCAGATCGAATTTTCATTTTATGCAGAAATTTAAATGTAATGAAGGTGTTTCAATTGAAACAGGAAAACGTTTGTGAAAGGGTTTGAGGTCTGTGGATTTAGTGACAGTTGATTCTTTATAGCTACGAACATTATTATATTACACAGTGCAGTAAATCCATTAAATTTGCCTAGCAAGCCAGATAAACAAATCTATGTTTACTACTACTCCAATATTACTATACGTGTGTTAACTGTTTGTGGTCAGATGTTTGCCTTTGACCGTCCAAGAGGCCTTTGGTGTTTTCTTGACAAATGACCTGCTGATTGTGACATCAAATCATCCTCAATGTTTCTGTTCATGAGAATAAGAGAATGTTCATGAGAACAAGACAATTACTTAACTTTATGACAGGCTTTTACGTAGCTAAAGTCAATATTTCCACCATATGTGATGAATCATCCTGTAAATTTCTTGGTGAAATGGTCAGTGAAAGCTCTGCCTCGTGGTGATGAAGCGCAAATCTTAAAAGATCAAGATAATGACCAGTGTGTAATGTGGTTTATAGAGATCTGGTCGAGCCTTTTAGAAGAATGACTGAATGATTCGACTTTCCGCAACCACCCAGGGAGACACATGAAAGACACAAAGCAACACAAATGGTATAGAACAGTTTATTAAATTTAGACTTGTAAGAAGTCATCATATTCCAACGCACTCCATCGCATGAAGCGCATTCATAATAACACCAACCCAAAAGGATTGATCACGGCATCGGAACATAAATAAAGCAAATAAACATATTTACAATTCAACATGGCCGGACAAATAAAAGTGGGGGGTGGGGGTTGTGCACAAGAATGGGAAACTACATGCCCACACGGAGGCATCGCAGACTCGGGTTGGAGGACAGAGAGGCGATTCCCTTTTTACTCCTCGGGAACTTCTGCCCAGGCGGCAGCGAGAGGAAAGGAGGATAAACACAATTCAACAAATCAAGTTAGCGGATAATCACATTGTCGTGGTTTGAGTGGAAAAGAAAATGTCCAGATAACACACTGTTGTCAGTAAGTGATGACACACATCACGACTGGAGGAGCGTTCCCCTCGTTTATCGCTGTAAAATTGTTCAAAAGCAAAGTCTTTAAAGTCACAATTCCCTTAGGAATTGATTTCTATAAAATAGAGGGCAAGAAAAGGGCCCACCTACCTGTGAGCAAATGTGGAATTTACAATTAACTGCTTATTTAACTCTTTCAAAATAGCACTAAGGATGACAACAAAGGACTTAAATGCCACTAGCTACGGAACATACTGTCTTATAAAGCCATTCTGTCTATATTTATTTCTAAACCAAGAAAGTGTCCTTGTGGAATTTTATAAAATAACAAGTTTTAACCTTAGAAAAACATAGTTAGTGGGACAGTTTGTCTTTAACAGGAACGAGCGGCTCGTCTTCAGTGGGATGAACACATGAACAACTTTACAAAAGAACTCAGCAGAATAATTAAAAAAAAAACTGCTGCTGAAAAGATCTTTAGAAAAAGTACAATCGTTGAAAGCACATTACAGATCGCGCGTGCGTGTTTATGTGTGTGTGTGTGTGGTTACAAACAGGTCATGTGACTCTCCCAGCACTTCTTACATACATTAAATAATGTACATGTGGATCACATGACCGGCATCAGGTCCAGGTCCCCCAAAGTGGGAGGGGACGAAAAAAGTTTCACCTTCAACTAATCTTTTTTTTGTTTTTGTTCTCCTGCATGGTGGGAGTGTTTGTCGTCCTTCACTGGGAACGCCAGCTGGGACTGGTGGGGTAAGTGGGAGGTGGGAGGTGGCACACAGATGTATAACCGCGAGAAGAAAAACAAAACGTGAGGTGAGTTCTCAGTCATAGGAAAGTACACTTAACTAACTTCCAAAAAAAATGGCACTCTGGTCCTGCGGGTGTTTAATTCTCTGATGCGTAAAGCTGGGGGGCCCCTCCCCCTCCCCCTCCCCCAACCCCAAACATACCAAACAAAAAAATAAACAAAAACAAAAGCACTGAGAATTATTTACCGAAAAAACAGCTAGAAAAGAGGTGACTGGCTTCATCACGCTCTGGAGGTCACGCTGCGACATTCAGCTATCCGTTAATGGCAGAGATCATCCCCTCTTGGCCCCCCCCACCACCCCCCACTCCCACAGTATCTCACAATATCTTACAGTCCTGAAAAAAAGACAAACAAAAAAAAAGCCTTTTACAAGCAGCGTTGCCTTACAATATGTACAGGTTTCGAACAAATGTCTCGAGTAACAAATAGAGCAAGAGAGCTATAAACAGGTTTTTCCCTTCATTTATGTACACAAGGAAAAAGTCGAGGTGTTGTAAAAGCGATTGAGCACCTCAGAGTCATTGTGTCAGCGTCACACACACCGTCAAAGTGTGTCAAAAGTACTGGCTTTGAAGATAGCAAACACACACTCACGCCCTCACTCTCCCCATCAGCTGCATGCAACAAAAGGCCCCTGGGCCCTTTTCAAAGGCAAAAATCATATCTGATGATTCATCAACTCATGGCGTCAAACATCACCTTCCTTCAGGTAAAAAAACAAAAAAAACAAGTAGGAAAAAAAAACGATGGTCTTTTTTGTTTGCTTTTTTTTTGGTCTTCCAAATCAGGCATCTCAGGTGCAGGACCACCGGTTAGTGCTCGTGCCGGCGAGACGTCGCTGGCTGATAAAGGATGATCAAGCATCAAAAGGCCCCTTTGGGAGGAGAGTCCTCTTGGTTTTGATACCTGAGGAGGCGTTGCGTGGGCGGACAGGCGAACGCCGGCCGAGCCGCGGTGAGGAATGATGGCGGGACATTCTGCGGCGGTCAACTCCGCCCACCTGCTGCTCGGAGCCGGTTATAGGAGCGCGGCTTTTTCAAATATTCTCTCGCTTTGATGTGTGATTGGCATGGGCGGCACGGTGGGGTGATGTGAGGTGATGCTTTCTGAGGCAGTGGGTGAGGGGTGTTGGGAGTCTTTTTGATCTTTTTTATGTTAGTTTGTTATTGGGGGCGGGGGGAGGGGGTGCTCAGGTGCTGGAGCTCTGGCGGGACGGGCGGCCCATGGACGAGGCGCTGTAGGTGCGGGAGCGCTGCCTCACGGCCAGCCGGCACGGCAGCTCCAGCTCCAGCTCCTGGAAGAGCGGCATCCCCGTGATGTCGGCGGCCTCGGGGCGCTCGGCCGGGCTCGGGGACAGCATGCTGCGCACCATGCTCAGCTGCAAACACACACACACACAGGTCATCACACACCGTACTAACACACTCAGTGAACTGGGTAAACAGAAGCAGGGGCTTCTACAGTGCTGGAGAATCACAGATTATGTTGTGGGATTATGCTAATCTCATTACATAGTAACCAGGTAACTGCAGCCTAGCTGGATTATTTGATCAGACAAACTGTGTACGTTTGTGTGTTTGTGTGTGTGTGGGGGGGTTATGAGGCTATATTAGCAAAGCAGTTTTATGATGTAATGATTTTCAGAATGATAAAACCTGCATACTAACTTCATATGATTTGACATGAAAAATAATCCAAATGCAGGTGTAATTAGATTTAAGTGGCGGGCAGGAGCGTAACGGCTGGAGAACGCTGGTGTGAACAGGTCATTTCAATCTGTGATAGACATCTTAATCAGCATTAACCTCACCACCTCCCCCCCGCCCCACCCCACCGCCATACTGCGCTTCCTCCCCCGGCGTGCGATCTCAGCCCGCCGCCGAGGCAGTTTGAGTTTACGGCCACTAGATGGCGTCAGAGGGCCATTCACACTCACCTCCTGCACGTTGTTTTTTGAGAAGACCTCGGGGAAGCGCAGCGCTCGCACCTCTGTCAGCGTCTGGAAGGGAGACGTAAACACCTGTGAGAGGAGCTCGGCGCTAAACAGGCCCTTTGTTATCGAGACAAAGGTGACTTCGCCGCGTGTGTGCGCGTGTAAGGAAATCTATTTATACTGACAATGATGATTTAAAGTGATCATGTGTTGCTGTTTTCTCCTCTGACAGAGTCAATAGGCAGGAAAGAAATTAACAAGATAAAAGAAACAGATTAAGGACTCATTAAACAAACGGTCGCACAGAGCCTCGCCAAGGCCAAGAACCAGATCCCATTACTTGTAAAGATGGTTCAATTTAAGATAATTTTAAATGAGTTGCCTTTTATTTTTAAAATGAACTTTCCCGGAGCACATCCTGAGCTTCATCCTGCTACTTTTGTAAATCTCAGGTCAGTGCCCATTTCCTTTTTTGATATCTTTGTTTTGCCTGTCACAGAGCACTTTGAATCACACAAACAGCCTAACAAGCTGGGGAATACAAAGACATGAGTCACGACTGGGGCTAATTTATATGAAGGACACAGGTTGGGTGGGTGTGTGTGTGTGTGTGTGTGTGTGTGTGTGTGTGTGTGTGTGTGTGCGCGCGCGCGCTGACTCACCCGTATTCGCTCCATCTGAGTACTGAACGGACACAGCAGCTCAAACAGGATCAGGCCCAGGGAGTAAATGTCCACTTTGTGCGAGTAGGAGTTTCCAGAGAGCTGCCAGACACAAAACACCAGAATTCATGCCTTTCACTGCTGCACTTAAGCTAAAAAAAAAAACAGAGAGGATGCTGGGGCTGACCTGCTCCGGGCTCATGTAGAGCTTAGTGCCGACCTGGCCCGTGTGCCGCGTTAGCAGCGGCGCCGGCGTCAGCGCGCTCTGCTCGTCCTCATCCTCCTCCTGGTCCATCGCCGTCACCAGGCCGAAGTCTCCCACCTTCACCACGTCGTCCATGGTGAAGAAGATGTTGGACGGCTATGGAACGGACAGGATGGGTGAGACAGCGAAAAACCAGAATTTACGTCTGTTCTTCGTCACCGTGTGCTGCTTTGCTAACCTTGAGGTCGCGGTGCATCAGCCCCTTGCTGTGCAGGAAGTCGACGGCCTCGGCGATCTGCAGGAAGATGTCCAGACACTGGTTGTGCTCCCTCTGCTCGGGTAGGCAGCGCTGGGCCATCCAGTCCTTCAGGTTCTCCTTCCGGCAGAGCTGCATCTGAATGTACAGGTAGACCTGCGGGCAGCGGCGGAGGGACACGTCACCCATCAGAGCCTCTTGAGTGATGCCATCTATGAGCCACCAATCTCAGTAGTTCACGCTGACGGAAAATCCTTCTGCTCAGTGGTCATTTGTTTACTTGATACATCTCTGACAGAAACATATCTATGGTGGCGGAGCGTCTGACCTTGGGTGAGGGCTGCGTCCGCTGAGTCGGCGGGGTGGTGGGGAGTGCCAGGGTGAGCGATGTGGGCCGCGGCGGCGAGGAAGACGAGGGCTGGATGTGCTCCTGCTGTCTGGTGTGCGAGGAGGACGAGCTGTTCTTCTCCGTCACCGTGCCCGGGCTGGCGGAGGCCGAGTCCGTGTTCGCGTCGGCGTCCCGGTCGCAGCCCGAGTCCTCAAAGACGATGTCGAAGGAAGACGAGGTGCAGTCACTGGGGCCGCGTGGCGGGCACAGCTCGAAGGAGTGCGGCGTGTCTGAGGCGTCCAGGTCGGCCTGGCTGTCCCGCTCCGACATCAGACTGTCGTGGGCCATCAGCGGGTGGAAGGACAGGTCGCCCTCGTCCACGCTGAAGCTCGCCGCGCCGCCCGTGCTGCTGCTGGACAGCAGAGCCTGGGTGTCCACCGACGCCTCCAGGGCGTCCGCCTCTTCACCGCTGAGTGGTGAGACAGAGCTGGACACCGGGACTTTGACTGACAGCGCCTCCATGTGGTCGAGGAAGCTCATGGGCCAGTCGGTGGTGCTGAGAGGAAGATCAAAAAAAGATCAAGTCAGCATATTTAAGTATTACACTGTTTGTATTTTCTGAACCATGCAGTGGAGAGAAAGAGGACCTTTGACAGACAAACAGGATCAACTGTATGTGATTTCAGGAGTCTCACCTGGCGTCCTTCAGCCACCTCTGGTCCATCTCCTCCTGCCAGCCCTCGGGGGGGCTCTCCTGCCAAGCGTTGAAGTAGCGGATGATGCCCGGGTGCTCCAGCTTGGCCAGAGCCTTCACCTCCCGCATCACCTTCTCACGGGCCAGCTCCCTGAGAGATAAAAAAACATTTGTTTGTTGCTTTCTAATAAAAAAAAAAAAAAACACAGACATGTTCAAAGATGTGGATTTTCTCTACCGACCGACTGAGCCCTGATGCAAACAGTGGGTGTAACAGTAATTCAATGTCTCATTTGCTCCATGTGAAACATAAAACACGCTGCTGCTTACTCCCTCTCCCCGCTCGTCACACATGTTTAAATTGCTTCACCGAACCTGTTGGGCAGGCGGATCCTCTTGATGGCGTAGTTGCAGTCATCCACTTTGTTTCGGGCCTCGAAGACAACGCCGAAGCCCCCGCGGCCCAGACACTGCACCGGCTCAAAGTCAGTCAGGTACCTGAAAGGGAGAGAAAATTATGCTCCTGCAGACTTTGAGCACCAAAACTTTCCGCCTCTCACATTGCTGCTGGCCGTCAAAAGAGATTTATCAAAGCAACCCGAACGAGGCTTCCATTGATCGTTCGCTGTCACAGCTGCTCTGATAGGCATCCTCTGGGAGCAACAGCCCGACTCAACGGTCAAACATGTGCCTCATTCCTTCCCTCACCCCTCCGGATTTCAGAAAGACGCTGTAGTGTGCTTTGATGCGACAAAACGTCCTCTAAATTGCCACAAAATTTTGGCCACTGGTCATATTTGGGTCGCCCTACATGACAAACAAGTGTGTAAAATGTGCTGACAGTGATGTAAAATGACCCGCCTGCCATGTTGCAAAGGCTTCTGGGTAGGGCGGGGCATGTGGCAATATGTGTCTGTGTGTGTGTGCGTATGTGTGTGTGCATGTGTGGGTCATTTTCATTTGTTGGCAAACAGCTGAGTTATCCAATCCTGCACTACGGCGACTCCCATCTCCCATCTCTGCCTTGTCCTATCAACAACCATCTGGAAGACCGGCGGTCACCATAGTAACAGTGCCAATCCTGTAGCTACACCTTGAAGGCGCGAGACTGAAGTGTGACTGAGGCGCGAGGATAAATATTCCCGGCGCAGTCGTCAGGAGCAACACCAGGTTCTCCTGAGTCACAAGGAGCAAAGAATTCATTTGCATTCGGGGTTTTAATGCCTCTGCAGTTTGTCATGTACCTGGAAACGTATTCGCTGGAGCGGGTCTCCATGGCAACTGGCTCTTTGGATTCCACAACTTCAAGGTCATACTTGCTGTCTGTCTGGCACTGCGTCTCCGACTCTTTCCGCTGCTGTGAAGAGGAGAACAGGAGACCACGAAAGTTAAAGTCTGAGAAGAGTCACCTCAGTCCGCTGGAGATGTTTTGATGTTTGATGTAATTCAGTGGGAGGTCGAAAAGTTTTGAGTTTTGTTTTGACGATACTTTTTGCCTCAGTTAATGTTACTGCCAGTGTGTACTCTGCTGTAAAAATACTGAATGTAGTACAATAAATTTGTTGGGGTTGATTTTTGAGATTAATTAAATCAAAATGTGAAGTAGGTTTGTGTATCTCTGAATATTAATTCTATGATCAAAACATAAAACTTTTTTTCCCTCAAAAAATCATTTCTTCAAAGGTGACTTTAAAATTTAGATTTTTGTTTTTGTAAAAATTCGACTAAAAAATTCGACTTAATTTTTATAACATTAATTTTAACACTTATTTTCCAATTTTGCTCTGCCTCCACACAGTCCAAATTCTCAACTGTAATAATACATTGCGTTGTACGATTGTATATTATTGTAACACATAAAAATCCACAAATGACCAATGGCCCAGAGTCTGTCTTACCCGTACGTAGGCCACGGGTGCTGGCGGGTGGAAGAACTTGCGTACGATGTAGGTGGTGGCGACGATGCAGAAGACGATGGTGCCAAGGATCTCCTTCCACCAGGGCAGCAGCAGCACCGGGTCCTTCCTCCGACGGCTGTCGCCCCCCACCCCATTCCCTTTGATCACGCTCACTGAGTTGTCTCGCTTTTCCCGGTACCTCTTGCTGTAGGGGAAGTAGTAACCGTTGTCTGCAGAAGAGGAGGAGGTGGATTTAAAGCCAGTCAGCGGTGGGTTTTATGAAAGCAAATAGCTGCAGGTGCAACAGGAAGCGCAGGATTTTTACCGTAGGGATACTGGAGGATGGAGAGAGCGCCGTTGCTGTACTCGTCGTGGGAGAACTTGTCGTTGTTCAGACACTTGTCGAACTCGATGGAACCGACCAGAGCCGGGGTGCGAGACGGAGAATCTGAGTTGAGGACAAGACAGATTGATATGGAATAAGAACCTCGGGGTATTCACATGCTAAGCTTTGGTCAGGAAAATGAAGGAGGCTTCAAATAGTTTCAGTTTGCGCCTCTTTGGTGGCTTTGACTCACGGATCAGAGGCTTCCATTTGACGGTCGGCGGTGGAATAATGTCTTTCTCCGAGCCAATGGCCTTTGAAGGAAACTTTTCACTGATCCTGACCGAAGACTGGAGGTAGAGCTGTCCCTGGAACATACCTGTCAGACCAGCAGGGAATGAGTAACACACACCACACACACACACACATCTGAGGTACACCAGTGTGAACGTACCAAGGTAAACGCTGGACTCCGACGCCTCTCTGGCTTTGTCCGGATTGTCATCCTCCTCCTGCTCTTCGTTCTCCGTCTGGCTGCTGTAGGTGGTGTCGTCAAAGAGGCTGATTGGTGTGACTTTCCCGCCGCCCACCAGCCAGGCCGAGGCGATGGGGGTGCAGAACTGTGCAAAACAGGCGTGAAGAGAATTCATAGGTGAGAATATGGACTGGTGGTTCTAAAAAGCATATACATCCATATTTGGGGTTTTGCCCATCGTCTGACGATGAAAACACACACACACCTGCCGCTCCCACACCAGCTGCCCGCTGGGCTCGGTGCTGAAGGCCATGACCTTCCAGTCGGGGACAGACACCTTGATGACCACGTCCAGGTTCTGGTTCTGATGCTTCTGCCTCTCCACCTCCTCCCTCTCCTTCGGTTCGTCGGCGATGACGCGCATGCTCTCCCTCCAGGCCTCGCCGCTCGCCACTTCCCCTTCCAGGAAGTTGATTCCGGACTGCATCTCGGGAAGGAGTTTCAGCTCAAAGTTCCCGACGCTGAAGTTCCATCTGGGAGCAAAAGTGATTTTTAAAACCCTCACAACACTGGAGACTTTTAACTTAGAGGGTGAAGCTGCTGAATCCAAATGTAAACAAACGCAGTGATTCTATAAAGTGAAGTTGCATTCAAATCAGATTTTTGAGCAGATGGTAACATGTTGACACAAAGCCGGTTCCACAGCAGATGGATTGTGATCCAGGTGTAAATACTCCGGAAGATGCTTCATGACAGGAGCTGACTGAGCTACAGCATCAGATCAATCCGGGTATTGATTAAGACTCACTTCTCCATCCCTGATCGGGGCCTGATGGCTCTGACGGTCTTCTGCGTCCTCTGCAGCAAGAGCACGTCCTCACTCTCCACCTCGTTGTCCCCCCAGCGACTGCAGCCCACCGCCGAGCAGATGTACCGCAGCTGAGCGAGGCGACATCACACAGTTAGCACACTTATGCTAAGAGATAGCTTTCATTTATCTGAAATACACCAAAGTGAGAGCCCCCCGGACCTTTCCGCTGTAGGCGCCCAGACCGTAGGTTGTGAGGGACTTGCCCCCGACCAGGACCGTGTCCTCCCCGATGCGGTAGGACGACTCCAGCAGGGACTCCACGCTGAAAGGCACTGCCTCCATACTCTCCCTGTCACGGTTCCACTGGAACAAGGCGCCGTCTAGTGACGGAATGACCATCTTATTGCCAAATACCTGCAGAGACACAACAGGTGGACGGAGTTTAAGTGATGGCAGTTTATGTCTTGTAACGTGAGTTTAAGTCCTGTTAACTGATGAGAGATTCTGCAGTTACAGGATGTTTTAAATGGAAGTCTCAGCATGAAGCTATAAACTAATGTGCTGAGTGGGCTACAGCTTTTTTTCAGGACTCCAATAATGCAAAGTGTCAGCCAGTTATACGTGCCCGTCTTTTTCCTCACTTCACATTTTTTGTTTGCAATTTTCTTTTTAATTACTTCGCAGTGCTTTTTATCCCTTATGATCAATAAATACACAATTTTGAATATAAAATATGGTCGGATTTGGTAGCTAAGCTAGCTGAAGCTATGCTTTCTGCGTAATACAGTGCAAACAAGGAATAGAAAACTTTTTCTGTACTACTAAAAAAACAGCTATACCAGAGTCCATCTTCTCCATTTTATCAGCTATTCTGATTTTCCTGGTGCTCACAGTCCAGGCACGTTTGCTGTTATTTCCAAACTCTGAATACAGACAATCTTGTGTCACACTGGGAATCCTGCTTCTACACCCCTTGCTGCATAAACTTCAATTTATCATTACAGCAATACTCTCCTGCGGTGTCAACAAGACAAATTGCGGAAAACTACCCATGACAAAAAATAATCGATTCATGAATTTTATTAAGGCTGTCTGAAGCAATCGCTCTTAATGCACATCGACCCTCTTGGAATATCCTTCACAGTTTGAAAAACTTGCTTCAGCTAAGAACACCTGCATTGACAGCACTACTGCCCACACACACACACACACACACATCCTCCTCTGCAAACTTGGACTCAATCCACAGGCCTGGGAGCATTACACAACTAAGAGCCTAAGTAATTAACCTGGATCTTTAGAAAAGTATGCAACTGTGGGTAATGTGGATGACATCATTGCAAAAACTGATTCTAATCCTGATTTAACCTTCTTTGGCTTTGGCTTAACAGGGAGTGGAGGCACCACTGTTGTTCTTTCAATTACTTTAGTAGTCATTATTCAAATACATCTCTATTATGACTCGTGGCATGGCCAGTTTGGCAGTGCCTTCCCATCAGGTTGCAACCTATGACCAATTGTGCTCGGCTTTTTACAGACCTCTCCATTTTGGGTCATTCAGCAAGTCCCCCCCTTCGGAAAAAAAGCGAGAGTAGTAGCTTCGTGGTGGATTAATAGAATCCAAAGGGGAGCGAAAGTGTGGCAGAATGATTTACTGGCGAGAAAAGCCGGGAGCAGAGGTGATGTCATCCCCTCAGATGGAGGGGGCAGGAGATGAGGAGAGGAGGATAAATTCAGCATGGTGGAGGAAGGAGGAGGCGGGGCAGCTTAACAATTTGACCGTCGCATCACACCACGCTGGTATTGCAAGGGGAGGTGCAAAAAGGTTTACAGTAGAGGGGAACTTCTCAGAGCGGGGAGTGAGTCATCGCCGCCTTAATCCCAGTCTCTGATCCGGTGAATCGTCTGACACTAGCCGCCCCACATCCTGACTGATCGCACTGGACGTCCTGCATGAGTCGCCGAGCACACACGGAACTCTACATTGACTGCCCAAACTCAGGACGACTTTGGCACAGGGTTGCTATCAGCACCACTGTCTTCAAAGAGTGCGCCGTTGTTATTTGCAATAAAAGTCAAATAGTGCCGACGTAGGTGGCCAATGGGCTGACGTCATTAACTCTACACACACAATGGTGCGAAGTCTATTACAAGTTATGGCAACAACCTTCAAACCAGTCAGCTGCATGTAATACAGAATCAGATATCTGCAACTAGAGTGTGCAAATATCAGCAACAGACATTATCAGGCAATGGCTACTATTAGAAAGTCTCCCTCCTGTAACTGAGCAGAGTTGTGAAAGCAGCAACACAAGTTCAAAGGTCTTTTGTGATCATTGCGCAACATCACTCGTATAAACACACAGCTGCTGTTCACAGGTTTATATGCCTATAAACACCTCTGACTTCTAATGTGTGACACCGCAGAGATTATATAATTAGAGATAGAGAGAATCAGAGCTGAACAGACGGATTCAGGCGAGCTTGAAAACTAACAACAACAACAACAACAAAGCATTGATTAAAATGTATAAATACTCTATAACGGAGACCAGAGGAACTCCTAATTAAATTGGTTGGATAATTTCTTATACATGAAAAACCATGTCAGAGCAAATAAGGGGTATTCTTAGATAAACCATAAAGATATCTATAAGATCAATGACCCTCCCCCACACTTCCTTTCATGTCTTTGTTTTGTCTGTTTGTATAAAACGTCCCACTTTATCATCCTCCTCTTTGATTTCGGAAAGCGTCTCCTACTGCAGAAAAAGCGGCTTATATTTGCACATACACTCTCCATGTCCCTGCATATTTTTTGCCTGGAATTTCCTCCGCGCATTAATTTTTCAGCGGTTTTAAATCAGATTCATTCAGGTTTTACTGTCTTCTTTTTCTAATGTGTTACTGCAGCTTTTTCCCCAATTAAAAAAAAACACTATCACTGTGTGAGTGGAGCCATTCACTTATTTGTATCTCTTCATCTGGTGGCTGCAGGCGGGATTACTCGGCTGCGCTGTTCATCATAACGATCTACTCTTTGCTATCTAGTGGCGGCTTGTGTTAATAATTTGCTTTAACATCTCAAAGCATCAAAGACACAAAAAAAAAATGTTGCGGAAAGTGAATGAAAAGCATTAATTCCAAGTCATCTAAAATGAGCTGGAGCATTTAATGATTATTTGATGTTATTAATGGTGTCAGTGTGTTGCGCCCGCGGGAAACATGGTGGGGGTGGGGTTCAGAGGGCGCGGGGAGTCAGACAGTGAGTGTGTATCTGCGCGTGTGTGCGTTTGTGTGTGTATGTGTGTGTGTGTGTGTGTGTGTTGCTGCCGATGCTCGAGCGATCTTGTCAAACACACTCAGCTCTCACCCGCCGCTAATGTGTCACTGTTGTTGGCCCACAGGCTGCTGCGTCTCTTAAAAGGTGGCAGACGACGAGAAAGGCGAGAGGAGAAAATAAGGAGTAAAAAATAAAAATGTAAAAAATTAAATAAATCAGTGGCAGAGATAAGAGAACGATCGACTTCCTGCCAAAAATATCGCCCACCTGGCCTTTTCCTACTCGGCCGTGCTGGAAGACATATTGCTTGTCGCATTAGTCAGTGCAAAGCGATCAATCGTTGGCTGGAGTGTCGCCATCAATCAAATTTTCGTGTTCCTTCATTCGTTCCGCGTGCCAGCAGAGAGTGTGTATTGTCTGATATGTGATGACATCATCTCTGGTCTGAGGCATTACCTCACCTCCCTAATCACCCCCCACCACCTCCCCCTCCCATCCCGACACAGGCATGACTCACTCCACGTTGGCTGTCTGCCCCCCCACCCCCACACACACACACACACCTAACACCCTTGGCGTTTTCAAGTGATGGCTTCTTTTTCTGCAGACAATGCTGTTTGTGGCTCTGCTGTCCCTCATTTCACTGGGAAAAAACACACACATATACACACACACAGTGCAGGATGCAGCAGGTGACTGGCTGCTTTCTCCCCAGCGAGTAGGGGGCCAGCCAATGGCACGGCAGCAGCCCCCCCCCTCCTCCCGAGCCTCTAATCACCGAGCAGACTGGCATCGGAGGGGCTCTGCGATTCAATGAAACAGTTGGTGAGCACCCAGGAAGCATTGGAATAAAGGGGAGGGGCGTGTGTGTGTATATGTATGCATGTGTGTGTGGTGGTAACAGTGCCACCGACCTCTCCACCCCACCCTGCCACCACCACATCACTGCAGACAGGCATCCCAGGTCACAGAGGGCACTGTGGGCAAGGCAGCATACACACTTACATAAAGTAGATCAGCATAACTCCCCCTCCCGTGCACACACACACACACACACACACACACACACACACACACAAATACTCCAGGGATCATAACAAATGACGTCAGAGCGAGTCACCAGGTTCATAGCTGACAGGCATCTCGCTTCGTTCCGCTCCGTCAGCCAAATGAAAGCCAACAGGTGAAAAAAAACAAAAAAAACCACACTAACATACGCACACAAATGAAGGGAATCACAACACACACACACACACACAAACACACACACTCAGCTTCCAGAGGAGCGAGCGGAGAGATGACAGGAGGATGTTACATGCGTGCATCTATGAATTTCTACACGGATTGACAAGACGGGAAAACAACGGACGTCCTCGGAGCACCCGTGGAATAAAGTGACAGATCAGCTTTGTGCCTCTAACCCAATTTTGGCGCCTTCACGTTCTGAAAACAGACGACAGGCGGCAAAAAACCCACGAATTTGCACCCAATTTAATTGTTTTATTGGTTATAGGCCTTGATTTGATTTACTTCCATTATGATGTTAGTTTTGTCAAGTTAAACGGTTTAAGGGGAGGGATCATGTCTCTGAACGGCGCTTATTGTTTTGTGTACTTTAACACACATGTAAGCAAAAGTAGTTAGAAGGACAAATCAGCTTACCCAAGAAATTTGTGTGACGCCCTGGAAAGTGGCAGCCACATTAATTTACATTCAGTTTAACTTTTTGAACATAAAATAACTCAGGAAATATCTACTTTTTTCTTCTTTTTTTTTATGTACACATGTTCAGTTAATTAATAAGTCCAAATATTTGCATATAAAAGCACCTCCACTTGATATAGACCTCACAAGAAAAAGCTGATTTTGAGTGATTTAATTCCGGCAGTCCGCAGAGACTCAGCTCAGCACTGAGAACATGAAATAACCAAAGCTTCCCTTAAATTCATAACAAGCTCTCTTTTTTTTTTATTCAGACTAACGGGGCAGAGTTTTTATATTCAAGGTCAAATTTACATTCCAATGCGCCGTCTCGACGGTCTAACCTTCTGCGCTCTGAGCACCCTTTAGGGGTTCTTCACATTAGAACATCTGAGGATCACAGGGAGAGGGGGTGAAAAAAAAAAGAAAGAAAAAGTGTGCGAATGATGATTTTCCGCAGCAAATCTCAGACACAGCAGTTCTGCGCAGCGCGCCAGACGAGTCGGGAAGACTAAGACGAACCCGAACGACAGCAGCAGACTGGGCTGATGAGCTCGATCCTGCTAATTGTGGATTTGATAATCAGTGAACTTGGAGATGGTGACAACCTGCAGATGTTCCAAGCGCATGATCAACAGCCACTTTACCCAGGATACCCTGCTTTATGCTCTGCTGCCAGACATCTGTGCAACACTATCAGTGTCCAGAACTCCGACACGACCAATGTCTGATCTAGCAAGACCAAAGTCTGATCCTATAAGACCAGAGTCCGGTCTAAATCTCGTATTTGTCTGTCAGGACGCCACATGCTCAAAATTCACTGTGTAGTCTTTAGTAAACAGAGCTCACAACTGATTCAAAAAGTCCTTGTCAGATTGGCGTCACCCGTGTCAGAGAAGCGCTGTGATTTCAGTGGATCTGGCATCTTGGCTCACACGTAAACAGTCTAATTTCTGCTAAATGGGAGCGGAATGCTCGCAGCTGAGCGGTGGGCTCCTGTAGGGTTTCTGAAAGGAAATTTCAAGAGTCTTTCAAACACTTTGAAAGCAGCAAAACTGTAGTAATTGGCTTTGACAGACTGGGAACGTTTGCAATCAAGTCACATGAAAACAAAGCTGACAGAATTGCTGCGCACTGAGGCGAATGTATGTTTTCACTTTCTTTGTCTTGCAGTTGTTTGTTTTTTTTCTTTACTTTGAAAATACGTAATGTCTTTTTTATGATTAAAGTGTCCATACTATCATCATTCACTGTTGTCTTGGCACTCTTTTCTTTCTCTGACGTAGCCATTGTTTTCCTGTTGCTGTTGTTGACGCGTTGGTGAAAGGCCCCGCCCACCACGGCTCCGCGTCTCTGGTTAAAAGTCTCGATTTTTCCTCGCCTCTGTCGCCATGTGCTCGCCCACGGGGGTGATTTGTTGGGTCTCCACAAACGTATGGAGAGTGTGGTCTTTGATCCGCTCTGGATGAGAAGTGCCCCGAGCCAAACTTAGCGGCAGCACTATGTATTTAAATTAAAAGGAAATCACTGAATGTGATTGAAGCTGACTTTTTAAGCTCCCCTCCCAGCCGTTCGCCACCAAACGTTGTTTCACAAAGAAGCGGGAGACTTGACTGATCTTGCTTCTTCGCCTTTATTTTCCATCGCTCCCTTGGTTCGCCGCTCCATCAGACTAATAAAGCGTAATTGTTTCACAGCGACAGAGCCTGAGAATTCCTCACAGAGGCGCACTCGTCGACCCGCATCGACCGACACAAAACGTTAAACTGATCCCAGCACCCGCCTGGACCCTTGTTAGTATCAGAGGCTCTAACCCCCCTGAGGCCAAATCTCCCACAGAGCGGGTCCACATCAAAGCCGAGCTCCGGTCTCGCTCCCAGCTGCTCAGCGCATCCATGTGGGCGGTTTAAGCCTCAGAGTGTGTGTGTGTATATATGTACAGACGAGGGCCTCGCTGTGCCTGTGTGTGTAAAACCTCTGCCATCGACAAAGAGGCTAATCCTCCGGGCAAAAAAAAAAAAAAGCAGCTGATGTTGGATTTGCGGCGCGGGGGCTGTACAGTACGACTGCTGTGCATTGTGAGCTCGTGTTTACATGCTTTGAATGTAAGTAACACCAACGCTTGGCTGCCTGTTCAAAGTGCCGCCGAGTTCAAACGCTGGTCTTGATGTCTATACAGTGTGCATGTGGTGTGTGTGTTTGTACGGGGCGGTCGTTTGAGGCAAAGATGGAGACATGACCTCCGACTGACATGTCAATTACTCCACTCGAAGCTGTCAAAACAGCACTAACACGCCTTCGCAGGTGACATCAAGTGCTCATAAATGTGCTTTTATCTTTGACGTATTACAATTTATCTGACTTAACATGACATTCTTTGATTCTCGTGAACCCCTTTACCTCAATTCCCTTCATTAGTGTATTCTTAGGACCTTTTAGTACTTTTTATTATGTGTGTAATTGATACGTACTATGGGGTTCACTGTTGATGTTTTGATACGGTTTTCTTCAGAACCTGAAATAAACACTTTTTTTTAAAGTAACAGAGGGAAAGAACAGTAGGTTTTCTTTTCTCCTCTTTTGGATGATGGCTTCTTTAAAATAGTTCCATGTAGCCGATGTTTAAAATTGTTTATGGCAACTCCTAATGCACACCTTGAACCAACCCTGTATGCATTTGTATGGAGATAATGTCTTGCTCGTTATTTGTGTGTGAGTGTGAGTGTGTGTGTGAGCGTGAGTGTGTGTGTCGACAAGCTTGTTCATCATGTAAAGCACTTTACGCAACATGTTCCCTGATGAAAAGGGTTCTATAAATAAGAGACTGACTTGTTTATTGATAGATTGATTGATTGATTGATTGATGGCCTTCCTCACCTCGGGCTTGCTGAGGCTGGACGACACCAGGCAGCCCGAGCCCACATCCAGGTCCCACTGCTTCCGGCCCTGGTTGTGCGGGTCCAGAGCCGAGATCCGCCCGTCCAGGGTGCTGATGATCACCAGGGACCTGCCGACAGAACACAAGTGCCTCCAGATTAACGCACTAATGAGATTTTGATTTTTTTTTTCCCCCACCGCTTGTGCTGAGCATGTTAACACACAGCTGGAGGCAGCGGCGCGACTTAGAGGTTGTTTTTCTACGTTACAAAGGGAGGAGAAAAAAAGGGGGGGGGGAGAAAAAGGAAACGCTTCACCCATGGGTGCTGGGGGTTTCGTAGCATCACCGACACTGAAGGGCAAAGGATATAAATGTGAGGCGGAGGTGCAGATGTTGCCTGTCACGTGCCGATCCAACTTTGTTTAGCGAGATGGGGGGGCGGGGGTCACCTTCAGCTGTCACACCTGCACCCGAGACGCTCCGTCAGCTGATTTCATTACTACCAAAGCAGGCGCAGACAAGTGGAAACCCGATTTACACTCAGTTTGGACCCTTTTCTTCAGTTGTTGTCGTCTAATTCAATCACCAAATTAAATAGCACACACGGCTGCCAGACAAGTTGCATGTAACTTCATTAAACACTGACCATAATATGCTTTTGTTTTGGCGAGGCTGCCGCTCCTCCCTTTCCTGCCTCATCCCCACATCACCTCTCAGGTGTCAACAAATGAACACAAAGCCAAAAGCATCAAAGCAGGAAATCAAAACACAAACAGATTATTATAAAACCATTTTGTACAAACTTTCTAACACAAAAAACAACAGCAACAACAACAATAAAAAAAGACAAATAAAGCCGTGCACGGCCGCCCTGGAACAGATGGTAATGGTGACGGTTAGAGCACACTGGGGGATTTGACACGCTTACTCTTTGGCAGGCTAAAAAGTGTTATTACCGCCTTAAAACGAGGCTAATTTACATGTAAAACCCTCAAATAAATGTTTAATGTGTTGACAGAAGGCTGGTTGCTCATTCAGAGGCGGCTCGGATTCGTCTCGGCGACTTATTTCAACGTTGAGACAAAAAAAACAGAAGGAAAATCATATCCGAGCTGAAGAAGTGTTCTAAGAGACAGCTGATTAGGGAGCGAGCAGCTTAAAATAAGGTAATTACATTAAACAGGTAGAGCAGGAGGTGAACGACAGGTGCTGGTTCTCTGCCTTGGTCTGAGATGGAAACACCAGGACCGAATGAAGATGTCAGGCCCCGCCCCCTCCCTTGCCCCCCCTCGGGCCGCCAACTCCTGAAGCTTCTGCCGCATCGCCTGTCAATCACGGGCTCAGTGGCGGCAGGAGCAGCCTCACAACCATCGATCTGTATCAGTCTGAAGGGAGAGGCTGTCAATGAGGCTTTTAGCTTTATTTAACCAGCCGGGGTCTGCTGACTGAGACACACACACACACACACTCGCACCCACACGCACACGCACACACACGCACACACACGCACACACACACACACAGCAGCAGCAGCATCCCAGTGCTGGTCACCTCCCTCAGGGGTGGTGGAAGGAAAAAAAAAAACCAAAAAACACACACACACCAGGAAACCGAGGAGAAAAAAAATAAACAAAATTGAGCTTGTCGCCATCCGTCATCTTTATTCACACACACTGTGGCAGCTGTCAGCGCAGCTCCTCACACTCCACCTCAGATGCAGCAGGTGAACCAGGAAGCAAGCGATGGCGTCGATCGAGCGGCGGCGGCAGGGGAGGATGTCGGCGGCTTAAGCACAGATTGCTTTTGATCAATTTCAGGAAGTTCTTTTTCCCTTCCACAGAGTCAAACCAGCTTGTTTTATCTGCAGCCGGAGCCGGGGAGTTTACATAAAAATGCAAATAGGATCGCTTAACAGTAATGAAGCGTGCGTCTTTCAGCCTCATCAAAGCAAAGATCATCTCCTCTCAAAATCTGCTCTCGGCTTTATCGGCCTCGCCGCCGCCGCTCAACTGTGGACGACTAAGAAAAACATTGTTTTTCCCTCTCAGCCGCCAATAAAAACAGAGTGCCAAAAGAATGCCTTCGCCCCCCTTGGATTGGCTGCCAGAGCCTGCCAAAAATATTAGGCTGATTGGTTGTTGCTAAGCAGTCGGCTCTCGGAGAGGGCGGAAGCTTCGGCGGGCCGCGCTTGGGCCGCCCTAAACCAACCCCCCACCCCCCTTCAGAGTCACGCTGGGAATGTAGAAGTGAGGAAGAAGTCACCGA
This sequence comes from Mullus surmuletus, assembly GCA_903171835.1. Taxonomy (NCBI): domain Eukaryota; kingdom Metazoa; phylum Chordata; class Actinopteri; order Syngnathiformes; family Mullidae; genus Mullus; species Mullus surmuletus. The sequence continues at coordinate 718,637 of CAESWR010000607.1, read as the reverse complement.
GAGCACTGAGTTCAACTTCAGAGATGCAGAGAGCCGGAGACGGAGGAATCTCATTCAGGGAGGAGATCAAAGGATTTGTGGACTCTTTGTACTCCAGATAAAGGATGAGGAGTAAAAAAGAAAAAGAAGAGGGGGGGGGCACTGACTTCACATCACACTACAACTTAGGTGATGATAATGGAGAGAATGGAACTGAAATACAAACAGCTGGAACAAAAACAAGCAGCTCGACTGTATCGTTTACAACTAAAGGCCGTTTATTTTCCATGTCTGAGCCCCGAGACGACGCCGCTCCGCTGCTCACCAAAGGGAGAACATGTAGCCTGTGGGGCCGTCGCCACCGCTGCCTGCGCGTGTCACAGGAGAGGGAGGAGGAGAACGAGGAGGTGGAGGAGGACGCGGGGAAGGCAGAACGAAAAGGCTGTAGGCGGACTGAGGGGCTGTTAGTGTCCGCGCCCGTTACGCCGTCATAGTGTCATAACAGAACCGAGAGCTTCTTCAATCACAATACGAGCGAGCAGAGCAGGGAGCCAATTAGCCTCCTCTCACCAGACTCTCTGCTCCTCGGAGACACTCAGCCTCAGTCTACACAGACGCGCACACACACGGGCGAGCTGCTGGTAAACACACCCCATTGAAAGAAACAACCAGGATGTTTACACAGGCCGAGTCTCCAAGGAACCAGCACCAACCAGTCGGACCAATGGCAGCGCGCCCGCCGCGTCCCGCCAGCCAATGTCAGCCATGTTTCGCCCCCCCGTGCTAGATCTCTCGACCAATGGCGGCGCAGCTAAGCAGGCGGGCAGCCAATGGCGGCGCAGAACTGCCTGTAACCATGCAACAGACTGCAGCCTCCGCGCACGCCGGAGTGTGGAGCTGCCAGCCCGAGTGGCGGGGAAAATATGAGAGCATGGGGAGCACGTGGGGAGGAAGTTATGGATGCAGTGCCGAGCCGGGACCGGCCGCACCCAGCAGCACCAGCAGCACCGGACGGAGAGGAGAGGGAGAGAGAGAGAGCACATTCCTTGCAACATGTGCACATTCTGACATGTTAAACTGAGTGGAACGAGCCACCATGAAAGCTCTTACAAGTTACATCCGCTCGGTTTTTAGTCCTCGTTAGAATAACTATTTTTAGCACAAATGAGAGGGGAGAAAAAAACAACAAGCTGGTTAGAGTCAGCCTTAAAAGAGAAAAGCTGTAAGCGCAAACATGCCTGACCGGACATAAACACTGGCGATAAAATTGTGTGTGTACGAGCTTTGACCTCGTCAGGGAGGCTACGGAGTAAATCTGATAAAAGCAGATTTGGGAGTGGCGGCTCTGGTGTGACTTTATATAACCATCCTCCAAAAAAGAAACCCAAACTGACACACATGAGCGTGAATCTTCAACGTCTTTGTCAGAGTTTGAAGAGTCCACTCGACCTCACGTCCATCAGGGTCACTGCAGCAGAGCAGAGGGTGTGGCTCAGAGAAAAAAAACTTTGCGCTGGCATAAAAACACACACGCATACACACACACTGTGCAAGAAGCCATCACCCTGTCTCCCCTCCTGCATGCATGCGCTCTCCAACACACATCCTCACACAAACACACGTGGTAAAAATCCAAACTCCATGGCGCCACGCTCCCACCGGCCGATTGGTGGAGCAGCCGCTCTCGTCGGCGCTCGTGATTGGTTGTTGCTAAGCAGTGAGGAGAGTGAAAACAAGGCAGCATGGTCCTAGTAACTACCAGCTCGCTCCTTGTTTTCATTCTTTAGCATCCCACCTTGCTGCTGCGGCCCCACCCATACTGCAGTGCTGCAGGAGGTGAGGAAGGGGGGGGTGGGGGGTGGAGAGGGGGTTCCTGCCCACTTATCAAAATAGCCGCTGACCCAATAATGTCGCTGCTGCTGCTCGAGTTTAAAAACCAACATCAGCGACACTTGCTGAGAACTTCTGCACATCGAGCTTTGAGAGAGGTTATCAGAGGATGAAGTCTGACGGAGACAGATTTACAAATATTGAACAAACGAGAAGAAAACCCAGTGGAACTCAGTTAGGAGGTGTTACATAAGAACGTTTAAAAGTAGAGTTTAAAAGTGGAGTTTAAAAGTAGAGTCCTACGCTGGCACTTCCCTGTGCTCTGTTAAGAATAAAACGGACAAAAAAAACTTTCCGAGGCGAGTTCAGTTCGTCTGCGTCGTCTTGACCCGGTATTTTTGGGGACGGTTTCTATTAATAAAACCCACAACATCTCCCTGGTTACAGAGAGCAGATTACTGAATCAAAGTCAGAGCAAGAGAGGGAGAGAGAAAGAGAGCAAGAGAGGGAGAGAGAAAGAGAGAAAGAGAGATCGAGGGAGAGAGAAATGAACTCTCCCCTCCCAAAAAAGGAGGGAAAAATCTCTCCTCTCCTCCTCCTTTGCCCAGCTATAGTCAGACCCATGCGGCCAGCTCGCTCAAATTCTGAGCACCAGCTTGCCTCTCCGCCGCAATTGGCCAACAAGGCGCCCAGCTCGGCCGATTGGCTGTTGCTAAGCAGTAGGCTGGTGGGAGCCAGCCTGCGAGCACGGCGGCCCAGAAGAGCTGTTGCCGCTACAGGGGCCCTGAGGGTGGGGTGGGGGGGGTGGGGGGTGGGGACAGTGGCAGTGGGGGTAGAAGGTTCAAACAAAGCTGCTGTCCTCTCTCCTCTCACCTCCCAGTGCTCCCGTAGGTGCCGAGGGCCCCAGCGGAGCGCAGGCGTCAAACCTGGCATCGCTGTCACATACATGATTTTCACACACACACACAAAGTCTCCGAACATATGTGCACAAACACGGGCGGCCGAGTCTCCTGGGCGCCCCCCGTAAACGTATAGCGAGTAGGAGTCGGCGGTAAAGGTGAGCTGACAGCCATCAACCGCCGTGACAGCCGCTCGCTTCACAGAGCGGCATCAAAGCAAACACCTGGAATATTTATAGATTACAGGATACGGGAGAAGGAGGAGGAAGAGGAGGAGGGATGGATGAGGAGCGTGGATTAAAAAAAGATGCAAATTTAAAAAAGAAAAAAAAGACATCTGACTGTCGGCTGGTTCCTGTTTTGTTTTGAAAGCGCTCCCGTTCAACATCTGCCGATGAAGCCCCCTCAGTCACCTTCCACAGTGGAAGCAACAAGGTCACGTCTTCTCCTCATCACTCACGCTTCTGCTCGCTGCCAAGATGTTTTTTTTCCCCAGCCAAAGTCATCACAGGTGTGTTGAGGCGTTATCAGGTATCTTATCGGACGAGCCGCTCGGTTTACCTGCAGGCAAACGGCCGCAAAGTTTTCCACAAACGCTGACCTGATTTAGTCCTCAGGAGTTTTTGTGTATTCAAATCCGCCCACAGCAGGTTCTTCTAATTTGAGATTTCACAGAGTGGAAGAAAAAGAAATGAATGAAAACGCGACTGGTTGTTTTTTCCTACCTGCCTCCTTGATGTAAGTGACAAATATAGAGAGAAAACAGCAACTTGTTCAAATCCTCTTTTGTTGGTAAATGTGTTTTCTGACTTTTTTGGAGGGTTCAAATGAAGAAAATCTCGTTCATGTTTCACTTTAAGTGACATTTCCAAAGTTCAACAGCAATCCTCCTGACAGCTGGATGGAAACACGGCAGTAAAGCACTCCGGGGACCACGCTTAACCATGGTGTGTGTGTGTGTGTGTGTGTGTGTGTGTGTGTGTGTATGTTTGAAGGTGAGGGAGCGCAGATGGGAATGTGTGTGAGATGAGACGGAGGGGAAACACTAAAGGTTTGAGACAAAGGAAGAGACACACTCTGCCAACTTGGATCTCGCCGTCTCCAAGCTGGGTTTTTTCTGACAGAAAAGTTTGTCGTCGGTGTCATTATTTTTCCGTCTCGGCGACACACGTCACGGCGAGCGTGTGTGCGCTTGTTTGTTGTTTTACAGACAGACTTTCAATGAATAATTCACCTGTTCATTACGGTTTTATCCGCATCCTTGTTACTTTGCGTCGGCTGGAACTGCGACGGCGCGTGAACTCGCCACATTGTTCCAAGGCGATTAGACCAAGGATAATTATTTAAAAACTTTTAATTCCCCGCAACGAAAGTGTCACAAGTGAGGCTGTGCTGGCAGACAGTGAGTGTGAGAGCTGGCGGGACAGCGCATGAAATGAAGACGGCGACAAACTAGGGGGAAAAAAAACAGGCAGCAGAAACAAACAGAGAGTGACAGGCGCAGGTAGGGAGGCGAGCGAGCTGCGGTGGCAGGGTGTGACCAGCAGCAGCAGCAGCAGCAGCAGCAGCAGCAGCAGCAGCAGCAGCAGCAGCAGCAGCATCATCATCACCAACGCTCCCATCCCACCGCTCTGATAAATGAGCTTTCCATGCTGGACCAGAGCGGTCTCTCATCGGCCTTCACCCCCCCCACCCCCCCGAAATCCCGCCACTTTCATCCCGGCCGTGCAGAGTGAACAGCACGCCGCTGCTTTCAAATGTCAAACGTCACAGTGAAACAACTTTCATCTTGTGCAAACAGAGGGAGGAAAAAAAATAGACATTTTCACTGGCTTTGTGGGTGAGTGCGTGTGTGAGAGAGAGTGAGAGAGAGAGAGAGTCTGCTGAGGGATTCGAGTGGCTAAAATGAAAAAAAAAAAGTTTGAAAGCGAAAGCA
>CAESWR010000607.1:591174-607759 GCA_903171835.1 Mullus surmuletus | reverse complement strand
AATAAATCTGTGACTTTGTGAAAAGGATGAAGACTGCGGTTACCAGACTTTTGGGACTCCCATATGGCTTACATAGGAGTTAACCAAAATTTGGTCAACGCCAACCATAGATACAACTACTTCCATTCACTAGCCAGCTCTCATAATGTTTGTGCTAACCATAGCATAACGATTACCTAGGTGATATCGCCAAGGCTAATGGGTAAATGGGGCTACAACTAATAGGTATTACTGATAGCTAGCGTATGCTTGGTAGCTAGCTATCATATGGCTGGTGCTAACCATAGCTATAACTATTACTGAGGTTCACAGGTAGCTAGCACTAACTATGGATCGGTGAAGTCCCTTCCCTTCCAGTAAACCCCCATGGGACCTGTTATATGCCCCATATTACACATATAGTATTTTGTTTGTGGCGTTAAATGACAATTTTTCATGTCAAGACTTTGACTGTTTATTGGCCGTAGAGAAAACACAATGAGACAGATGAGAAGATCGGTATGACTGAAACTCTCCACATGGTCCGAAATGCTGCTTTTTCGATGCTTGAAAACTTGGTGAAGTGTCGCCATGTCTTTCCCAGAGTTCCAAGTGCAGGTGGTGATGTATTCACATCAAGAGCAGAGTTCACAAAGCGGCCTCACACAAAACATTATCAAACTTCTTCATGCTAAATTGTGGTCTTCTTTGCATGAAAAATGATCTCCAAAAACCACAAACAACTCAATTAAAGCGAGACCAGAAAATAATTGTTATCTCCTCTTTGACTCTCATTCATAAAAACTTGTTTTTGGGGACCCAACTGGAAATGGGAAGGCAGGACTTTGCCACGTCATAGCTATAACTATTACTGGGGTTTGCAGGCTGCTGGTGCTCATATGGCTAACAGGTGTAGCTAGTAGCTGCTGCAACAGAGGCTGTGTTCACTTTTACAAAACTTTACAGTAACCTCAGGTATTGAGAATTTACAATGGCAAAATCCCAACGCCAAACCCAAACCGATTATCGGATTGTTTTCTTGAGGGAGTGGTTGTCCGGATAGGCTTTTTTTAAAAGCCACAGCAGCTGCTCAAAAGTGTGGAGGAGTGCCGCAGGATTCGCTGCGGCGGTAGCTGGTATGTTTGGGGTATTCGATGCCAAAAACCCTTAGGTGGGTTCGCTCAATACAGCACAACCTCATTATAACACATAGAAGGCGAGGATTCCCAGAGAGCCAACTCGTTCCCACGTTTGTCTCAGAAGCTCTGATGGCAGCTCCTCCATGTTCTCCAGGTTTTCTCCTCATTAGTCCAGATTAGAAATCTTTTGTTTTAATGGACTCAGTGAAGCTCCAGCTGCTACATCAGCACAGCAACATCCAGGCTAACAACCAAATCAGCCTTTTAATTGTCTAAAAATAGCAAGACTCAGAGGTCTGATGCTCACGTGGGATTTAAAGAAAGACATCGGGGCCTTCATCTCCGGCGGAGTGCACTGCTCTTGTCTGATCTAAACTAAAAAGACAACGCTTGCGGGCGGCTGCTGCAATAACAAGCCGCAGTCTTCACCCCTCGTGCCGACCGCCGGTTAGTTACAGAGCAGATTTTTAAAAGTCTTCTTGCTTGTTTGGAAATCACACAACAGCCCAGGGCCAAAATATTTTTCTGATATATTTGTCGAACACAAACCCAGTAGGTCTCTCACATCAGACGGAAACAGCTTGCGATGCCTCCAGTTAGAGGCAGACACGGCGAGGCCGCGTTTAGCCACAGTGCAGCGCGCAGCTGGAAGTACCTGACGATCTGAATATCTCTTTCCATTTTGGACCCAACAAAACAATGCCACAACAGTGCACCAAAATATGCTTCTGTTACTCTTATTGTGCACTGGGGTGATTTGATGGGGCTGCTGATGGTCTATCAAAATACCGTTACCATAGAGATACTGATCACATTGTGTCATATCAATTGGCTGACACGATGGACGAAATATTTAGAAATAACAGATTTTGAGAATATGAAAAATCAATAGGGCCAAGAAAGGTCGATACATGGAATATGAATGTTGTCAGTATAAATATAAGTAAATAAAATGCCACATCTCATGATTTGCAATTCTATTCCTATAGTTGTTGACCATTCACACCTTTAAGGCAAAAAATGCATTTCCTCCCATGGCCACTTGGCGCTGGCTCCAAGACAAGTTTGCGAGTATATATATGTTAGTTTGTTTTTGTTTTGTTTCTTTATTATATCCTCAGGAAATTGGTTACATTTAGGTAGAAATTGATATTTTCCCCCGACATTTCTTTTTGCAATTAGCGTTGGAACACAACCTGGGGGGCCCCTGGTGTGTGAATTTATTCTGGAGACACAACAGAAGTGTGAGTAGTTCGTTACTACAGTCAGATTAGTTGTCCAAAGTGCCAGAAGCTTGCAGTTCCTCGAAAGGCCACTGGTGGCAGCAGCGGCTGACTGGAATCAGCGCACAGATTCCCATACACTCCCGCTCGTTTACGATTCGTCGGCATCCCCGAACAAAAAGCGGTTTCAAGCCTCGGCTCCATCTCAGTGAAGATGCGAGAGACGTCGGCCGGTCGCAGCAGGAAGGAGAGCTCTTGAAAGAACATCTAAAGCTCAAGTGCTCAAAAGGAGCTGCGATCTGCATTTCCTTTCTCAGAAATTCAACCCCAGCCTGGAAGCAGATTAATCGCTCCTCCTCAGCTCGCAGTCATTTCCTTTTCATTCCGCTGCCATGCCGGGGCTTCATATCTCCCCTCCATGTGTCTCACCTCACTTTTCATCGCAGAGAAACCCCCCCCTCCACACACACACACACACACACACAACTCCCCTCCTCTTCCCCCTTCCCTCCCCCGCCTCCCTGCTCCTCTGCTCTACCTAATAAGCCAGAGTGAGCCTCCTTGGCTGACAGCTGTTCCAGATGGCATTATTACTCCTGCGCGGCTTCACACTCTCTTGGCTGAGCATCCACCACCGGCGGAGGTGGTGGTCCCTGTGCCGCGCCCGGGCGTCAACATCAACACCGGCATATGGCGGCCGTTATGTAACCGCGTATCGGCTGGGGTGATGCGTTACGGCCGCGTCGCCCAACAAGTTCTCCCAGGTTGTTCTCCTTTTTTTTTTTTTTTCTTCTTCTCTCCATCCAATGTTTAAAAGCTTTGCAGGGTTTTTTTCCCGGCCCTTCGCTGCAGTATTTATAACACACAGAGAGGTAGCGCCAAGGTCAAGGTGAAGGTCAGGAAAACTCGATGCTCTCTGCTTGAAAACGAGATGGTAAAGCTGAATATAGATGAACCCAGGGCTCTACAACAGTCCTCGGAGTCCTTGAGGGGCTTCCGAGTCCAGGTCCTCCAGGTTCAGAGAAAAAAGTTAGGAATCAATCAAATTTTTCAAACAGAGGCATTTTGGTTCGTACTGGACAAACAGGACGGCCGAGTCTGACTCCATCGTCGCAGGTCAGAGCGGAATCAATCTCCTCTTCTCGCTGTCGGCGGGAGAAGTGGATCTCCGAGCATCAAGCTGGTTTGAAACTTTATATTATTATTTGTTTGTGAGGTTTTTCTTCTTCCCTGCGTTAGATTACAAACTCCCCTGTGTATAACATTATGTAATCCCCTCCCCCGCTTTTTCCGCGCAGCTCGGATTCCTCGGACACCTGGCTGTCTGAGGAAGGCGATCTCCCTTTGAAACGCCTCCCCCAAAGTTTCTTATTTTTATGTAAATGTTTAGCTTTTTTTGAAAACTATCCATAGACTCGCCCTCGAGGGCCAAACAATATGCATTTGCTGGGAGGTTTCTTTTGTGAAAGGGAGTTTCTCTTCATCTCCACATCTCTGTAAATGTATGCAGACCAGCAAAGCCACAACTGAGCTTTGATTCTGTAGCGTATGATGAAAATCAGGTTGTTTGGACGCGTAGATCGCACTGAGGTCGTGTTTACGTGACACCAGCTGGTTGAAATCAAATGTGAAACCACAAATTTCACAAGATCTCAGCTTTGGGATCTCGTATGTTAATTTAGACATTTTTGTTTTCCTTAATTTCTTTCCACCGCCGTTTTTTTCTACCTCATTTATATCATTGAACTGGATTTTCTACCTCTATTATTGGTGCATATTTTATTTGATTTTATATGCATGTCATTTAAATGTTATTTTTGTATCACTCTCTGTCTTGATGCAGACGTGCATTATCAAACAGTGTCCCCTCATCCAATCTGCCCCCCCCACACACACACACACACACACACAGACCCTGCAACATGTGCTTGCCCTCTCCAACCCACCCTGTCGCCAGGCAAACACACCCCGTTTATGCGAACGTGCATGCATTCACACTCGGTCATGAGAGGCTGCAGTGTGTGTACATTCTCACCGGCACATATGGAACATGTACACACACACATCAGAATCAGTAGGCAACACACACACACACACACTTACACTCAGACGTCACACTCCTCAGTTGGGGCTTACTCTATTGGCTGGTCTTAACTGCTTTGTAGTATTTTTAGGCCTGTTATTCTGGGGCCTGTCCTGGCAGGCCACTGGGAGGGTATATAAGCCTCCCCCGGCTACAACTGGGGACCAGTGTGAGCACACAGAGGAAACATCTCTGCCCGACTCTCCGGCAAACACACCTTTTCAATCCTCTCAGGGTGAGTAAAAGACGCTGTCAATTTTGGGGGATGATGCAATTTCTTTTCAATCCCGAGTTCCCAAGTGGGGTTGAATTTCTGCAGTGTTCTTAAAGAAAAGTTTGAGAAAGGGGGGCATAACTCTTATCATGGACTTCAAAGAGTTAAGGGCCGAGGCTCTCCGATACCCTCTTGGGACTTTCACTTCAGCCGCACTCCAGGAAGGTCAGGGTCAGCGGCGGCTCTGTTCCCACAGGGCTGAAAGTGACGTGCTGAAGGACACTTTAGCTTGGTGGGTGTTTGCCAGCCAGCGCTGGACTCATGCGGCCTGAGGGATTGCGCCCACCAGCGGACCCTCTGCTTTCTATCCAAATTCACCCAATTTGTAAGATGTGAGGCATCACCCGGCGGGTCCATCACACGCGGGAGGTGATGAGGTCACACGCGGTCCGACGACGGATCCTTGGTGCTGTTGGCCGCGACAATGACTAATGAGTCCAACCTTTGCAATTGGGCTTGGTCGTGAATAGAAATTATATAATTGCCAATTCATCACTGTCTGAAGATACAGCTGCATGCAGGTCAAAATTCCTCTTGTCTTCTAGTCTTTTGTTGATTTTGGTCAGCAGGTAGAAAGAATTTGTCAAGGGATGTCCAAACTTACCACATGAGTGAAGGAGTCATTGGCTTTTCTGTGAAGGTTTTACTCTCTCTCCGGTCAGGACATCATGATTTCAGCATAATGTCAGCCAAGGTTGGAATCCAGAAGTTCTCCTTCCCCTTCGCCCCTCTCCACCGCCAGCCAGATGAGATCACCCAGCCGGGACGCATCCAGGTGAAGAGCCTGGAGCTGCACGATCTTCAGGAGAACCACATCCTGGGTCCGGTGGTGGTCTGCAATGAGGCTCCACAGGGAGACGTGGCGGCCGCTCAGGTCCTGGTCTGCGCCGAGGCCTCGCAGAGCGTCGTGCTCTCCAGGCACGGCGTCTTCGAGAGCCTCGCCGTGGAGGGCGAGGACCAGCGCCCTGCGGCCAAAAGGCAGCTGTCGTCCGAGAGCGCGGCCAGGACCATCACCGTAGTGAAGAAGAGCGCGGTGAGGAAGGAGGCTGAGGAGCACAGGCACCTGAAGGCTCAACTTGGACAGAAGGTGGCGCCGTGCACAGCAGTGGTGGTGGGTAAGAGGAAGCGTCGGAAAGACCTCTTTACCAACTCGGAGGTCTTCCACAGGCTGGATTCTCACGTCATCCGTGCGGGAGCCGAGGTGAGGCTTTTGCCTGCTGAGAGCTTCAGCCGATAGATTCATACACAGAAACCAATCAATGAGGCTTTAAAACCTCGTATGTGCGTTGCAGCTGAAAGAGAAGCGCGTGTACGACGTGAAGGTCATCGTTCAGAGCATCACACGGGGGGCCAGGAACGAGCTGGAGAAACTTCGTGCCATCTGGGTCTGGCTCTGTCACAACATCGGTGGGTATTTCACCAAACTGCACAATCTCCACAAAGCATTTTATCCAACACGGCGGCTCGCTCGATCAGTGCAACCATCGCACACTGCAAGATCTTATCATTTCAGACAGGTTCATGAGGAGTGATAGCGCGTTGTCTGATCAAAGATGTTCCATGTTCAGGGCAAAAATAAATATTTCAGGATCCTAACATTGCAGTTGAAAAGAAAATGTCAGATTCACACTGGTTTTAAGACATAACTGAATAAAGACCCGTCAATCTTCACAGAGTATGATGTCAGCGGCTACCTGGGCCACTCTGTGAAGCTGAGCTCCCCAGAGGAGGTGATCGCAGCCGGTCGGGGGGTCTGCTGCGGCTACGCCAGCCTCTGCACGGAAATGTGCAGGTAAAACGCCAAACAGGATTGCTTTGAATCTGCCGGGGAAAAGCTGCTTTGTGTTGGAATATGGACATGAATTAACCAGTGCACTTTTGTGTGTTTCATTGGCTCAATTACAGCTCAAAACTATACACTTGAATGTTGCAATTACCACCTTCCAGGCATCAGTATCCTCCCACTGTGATATTGCATGAAAATAACATTAGGAGCTGATAACATGAGTTACAGCTGCATTATTTCTATTTTTGGTCAGGTGGGGGCTGTGGAACGAGCTGCAAATTGAAGGATTATCTCCTTATAAAGTTGTTTTAACCTGCTAATTCTGTAAAGACATCTGTGCCGGAAGTTAATCAGAGGGAAAGCAGTTTGTTGACTAGAAAATGCTAAAAATGTGCTGTGGAAAGCTTTTCCTAGTGTTTCAGTTTGTAATTACCGGAAGCAACCTCCTCCACTTTAATTTATCGGGTTAACAATTGAGCAAAAAAAAACAACTTAACACTGAGAATGCTGCAGAAAATGTCTCCTATGCTCTTGTGGCTCATTGAGATATTCATCAAAATCTAAATGCAGATTCATTGTAAGAATATGAATATAATGGCAACATGAGCAACATACAGCAAGAGCTCCTTCTATTCATTCACCGCCGAGCTGTATTCCCCATCCTTGATCCTTTCTGGGTTCAGCTTTTTCAAAACAATAACACGCACTCACCGGCAGCAGACACAACCCAGAGCTGGAGCTTCGGGACGTGGAAACGCGAAACAAAGTGAGTGAGGGCGCTTTGTATGGTTTGCAGGGAGGTGGGCATCCAGTGCCAGGAGGTGCCCGGGTACAGCAAGGGCATCGGGTACCGCCAGGGCCAGAGCCTCAGGAAGGTCAAGTCGGACCACCTGTGGAACGGCGTGCTGCTGGGAGGACAGTGGTTCTTGCTGGACGCCTGCTGGGGAGCGGGACGGGTGGACATGGAGCACGAGAGCTTCGTCAAAAGGTCAGAACGGGGATTCACGCCGCTTTCGTTCAGTGGTGGTTGGAGAACTCCCGGCTTGGCTCTTTGTTGGGTTTTCACGCACCTGAAGCGAGTCTCAAACCAATCTACCGTCTCCATCTGTTGCCCCCCCGAAGCTTTGACGATTTCTATTTCCTGACGGACCCAGAGGAGTTCATCGATTCCCACTTCCCCGACGAGGAGAAATGGCAACTTCTGGACACGCCCATCAGCCTGGAGGAGTTTGAGAGGCGGGTCTTCAAGACCTCGGCGTTCTTCACCATGGGTCTCCGGCTGATCCAGCCTCGTCACTGTCACGTCGTCACAGGTCAGCCTGATTTTACCCAGAGTGCTTTGCGAGGTACGCTCCATCTTTTCTCTAAAAACCCACCTTGAATTTCACCCTCAGATGACGGCGAGGCAAACCTGACCCTCGGTTTCTCCAGGCCGATGACTTTCACCCACGAGATCACGCAGCACCGGGACCTCCTGCACTGCGGAGCTTCAGAGCAGAAAGAAAGCAACAACTCCTCTTTCGGCCTCCTGACCGTCTCCCAGCGGAGCATGAACCTTCAGCTGCTGCCCTCTGCCATCGGGACGTACGACGTGAGGGTGTTTGCCAGACCTGAATCCACTACCACTCCCCTGATCTGGGTCTGCTCCTTCATCGTGGAGTGTCTGACACCCAGGGCCACCGAGGAGATCCCGGAGAACCCCTTCCTGTCTTGGGGTCTGCAGACTGTAGCTGGATCCCTGGGCGTTGTGGGCAGCAGTCAGGGAAGTGAGGTAACTGAGGTGGAAGACGGCTCCTTTGAGTTGACGCTGAAGACGTCCAGGCCTCTGATGGTGCTTTGTGAACTGGTCCACCCAGAGCTGGAGGCGGCCGTGGCCAAACGCTGCCTGGTGACTCAGATCCAGCCGACCCTCCTGACCTGCCACGTCCTCTGCCTGTCGCGTGGCTTCTACCGCCTGTCGGTGTTCGTGCGGGACTACGATAAACCAGACGTCAAGTTCCAAAATGCCGCAAACTTCTTGTTGCATTGCAAAGGGAAGGTGGCGGGCTCAGATGAGCTCTTCCCCCCTAACCTGGGCTCATCGTGCGGGCCGGGTACCCGCACGCTGGAGGCCGGGCTGTCAAAATTCAGCCATACGACGGCGCTGGTGAGCACGCCGCAGGGGAAGTGTAACATCACCTTCCACAACCAGCGGGACCTCGAGCTTCACGCCATGATCAGCAGAGAAGACGACAAAGCCGCATCCATGCCGCTCACACGCCACCTGTTCTGCACGTACACAGACAGCAAGGTGACGGTGAGCGTCAGCCTACCCGGCGCAGGGGTCTATCGTCTGGGGCTGTACGCCAAGACCACCCCCGGCGGAGACTTCAACCCCATGTGTGACTTTGCTCTGAGGAACAGCTGCGATCAGCCGGGGCCTCCGTTCCCCTGCGTCTACTCCGCCTGGAGGAAAGGCTGCGTGCTCTTTGAGCCCCGCGTGGGTCTGCTGGAGCCCCTCTCCTGGGTCCGCTTCAGGGTGAGGATCCCCGGGGCCCAGAGGGTGAGCGTGGTGGGAGAGACGAGGACCGATCTGAAAATGAATAAGAGCAGAGTCTGGGAGGCGGACGTTTTCAGCGGCAACGGCCTTCAGCAGCTGAAGCTGGCGGCCTCCTCGGCGGAGTCCACTGACATGGCTGTGTTGATGACCTTCGACATCAAACAGTTGGAGAGAGAAGAGTGAGCATCCGGGGAGAACCTGATGGATTGGTTTGTGAAAATAGCTGATAAATATTCATAGTAATATGGACTAAAGTGAATCACGCTGCGTGCCAGTACATCAGACTGTGAGCCAGAATCTTTCAGGTGTAGCTGCATTGATATAAGTGCGATGAGCTTAGTGGTAGAAGTGTATTCATGTTACCTTTTGAAATATGATCCTGTGAATGTGCAGACTTAATGGATCTAATAAAAATCTCACCTGTTTCTGTTTTCTGGGAGAAATCCGAAAGCTGTTATTTGATCCATTCAGTGTAAAAAATGACAATGGTGCTCAGCGGAGGTGCTCAGCAATTATAGCATATTTTCATTTGTGTGTAAATATTGGGAAAAAGCGATCTGCCTTGTATAATGATGTGAAATAAACAATATACTGTGAAAACATCAGTTTGAATGACAGTTGAGCCATTATCCCCCAACATCCCTCTGGCCTGATTGCTCAATGTGCAGTGGTGCAGCATGAAAAGTGACTAACGCCAGCAAACGTGCTATATTGCAGCGTTCCTCTAAGAAACCTACCCAGAGTTCTCTTCAGTAGGACTGTTTTTACCATGATATTAGCTTTGGTCTACCCCAAGATTTAATTTGTCACATAACATCAGCAGCCATAGATTAACACGAGAAGTAGAGAAGTCATAAAGTTGTTGTGAGCCGACTATATCATTAGAAGAAAGTCTATAAATATGATGCTAAAGATAAAATCTACACGATTGTATATTCTATTATACTGATTTTCTTGGATAGTTAATCAAATCGAGTTTCTTCATAGATCTCACATGATGTCCCAGGCCGTCAAAACAACTTTTTTCTTTCTTCTTCAATGGCCGGGTATCATCTTATGCTACTTAAGGGCCCATTAGGGTCTCATTTGCTAGCTTTAACGCAATTTAATGCTGATGTTAGTTGAATTGCAAGTGATATAGTGATGAGACTGCAGTACATTTCATGTTGTGGTGCAGTTGTGATATCACAATGGGGGGGGGGGGGATGCTAAATCAGACGTCTGCAACTCTTTATTCAGCCCTTCTACCATGACAGGTTAATGCTCACACTTTTCCAGATGTTTGCTCAATAAACCAAAGATTTATATTATCGGAACTAATTTCCCAGAGCCACAGAAAACCATTTAACTGAGATGTTTCACTCATGACTAATAAACTGATCTTAACAGTATGTTGTTGGGATCCGGCTTAAAACATCAAATAATACCATCTGTTATATACCAGCTGGAAACTCTCTCCGGACAGTTTAAATTGGGTGGGTGGGCCTTCCATTCCGTGCCACCAAAACAAGCAACCTATCCCCACAACAACCTCAAATTTTTTGTAGGGAATAACTGCTATTTCAGTCAGAAAAGTACTCCAACCCTGTACAGTGTGGCATTGTTGCAGCGGCCCCGGCCCGCTCGGCAGGCTTTGGCAGACGCCAGCGAGAGTGATGAGTGTTTACATGCGGCTGTCATAATAACCCACAAATAGCCTCCGCTAACTGCCTCAGTAAAAATACAATGGAGGGGCGGGGACGGGGGGGAAAAGGGTGGTTAATGGTTGAAGTGACACGGTCGGTGGTGTTTTTAAGTGTGCTGAGTGGGCGCGGGCGGGGGGGGGGATATTGCCTTGAGTCGCTGGGGAGAAACTGGCGGCTCAATGGTGGCAGGAGCGAGGCGAGGAAACGCTGATGTCAGAGGTTAGCCATGTGGAGGACTGTATCTGCCTGGCAACAATACAAGGACAGACACACAGACGCTGTTTTCCTTTCATATAAACACACACACACACAAATCAGGAGGAAATGGAGGTAGTTATGTGGTGGCGGGACTCATCACATTCTCTCATATGCATTTTCACAACAAACAAAACAACGAAACACACTTGCAGGAGCATTTAAACGCACCGCAGCCGTTGCTTTTTTTTTTTTTTTGGTTTAGACCTCATAATAGAAAGCTCTTTGCCTTAGTTGGTTCTCATACAGGGTTCGGGTGAACATGTCGTCTCACCAGGTGACAAATCCTCTGAGCCGGCTGCTTGTGAGGCCGCTGATATCTGAGAGTAAAACACTTATTACATAATCAAAAGTGTAGCGGCAAGAGCGAGTCCCGGGAAAAGAGAGCAGGCAAACACTGTTCAGCCATATAAATATTTTTAATGAATTACGTGGTGCAATAAATACAACAGTTAGAGATTATAAAAGCATCAGTCACAGGAAAAAACATAAGTTACAGTAGTTTTTTTTTGTTGTTGTGTGCAAACGCAAATTCTGCGAACACCCTCAAAACAAAGCTCAGGAGTCTGTTTGGCACTTTGAAAGTTTCTCCTTCTTCACATCAAAATAGAGACCATAAGAAGTTGTTTTTTTCCCCTCCTATTTTAGATGGCCTGCAGTCAGGGGAGACGAAATGAGCCCTTTTTTCCCCCCCAAGATCTAATTTTGCCATCGTGACATCAAACACCTTGCAAGTTGAATCGCTACCGTTTCTTGACATGAATAACAACATCCTTTTTTGTGTGTCTACGCTGCAGATAACCAGCGTGCGAACACCGACGGAGCGTATTAACCACAATTTCACCCCCATCTTCTTTTATAACACTTGAGTTTGATAGGGCGAGTATGTAATCTCAGGTATGGAAATAATACCTGAGCAAATTTCCCTCGCTGTCTGGTGGGCGGAGAGCCTGCAGTTCCCTTTTTAACCTTGATAGGGACAGAACAGCCCGGAAAAAAAATAAATAAATAAAAAAAATTAAAGTGTCGACACTCCCCTGAGGCCTGAAAAATATTTGGTCGGTTAGAAATTAATTTCCGAGTTGCCTTTCTCCAATAAGCCCAAATCGCGTAAAAATATCCGTGATAAATCTCCCTTCTTCAAAACTAGAAATGAACAAAAGCCTCTTGCGTCTCGTTGATGTACAAGAACAACCCCTCCCCCCCCACCCTCCGCCCCCCCTTCCCGTTTACAAAAACCAATTAACACCAAACTTTGTTTTTGTCCCATAACTTCAGCTACAAAATGGCTAGCCTTCACAAACAGGATGAAGACACCAGAGTGCTCGGTACGCCAGAGGGCGGCGTGGCGGTCACACGGAGGCGCTCGTGGAGGGCTCTGTGCGGGCCCCCCCCTCTAATGTGCAATAGGTGAGGAGGAGTCGCCCCGACTTTAGTCAAAAAAACGAATCCCCCGTTTCTTTGAACGCCAACTCAAGCTGGGCACCAACAGATGACTTTAAAGGAACCTCAAAAATGTCAGTTTCAGTCCTAAAAAAAAAAAAAAAACAAGTCCTACTCATTTAACTGACCTCCTAAACCAGATACAGTTGAGGGCAAAAGTTTACACGATTGAAGTTTGACTCTTGGAATATTAATGCCATTATTACTTTGACCATCAAAATCTAATCCAAGCGGGTGTGCGCCAAAATCTGATGAAATTCCCTCGACGCCTTTCCTGAGATACTTTAAGGAATAGTCCTTTGGCCGCCAAAATGTAATCTATGACTGTTGAGTCAGGGTAAATAAATCTTGAGTCGGTGAAATTCCATTCGACCTCTCTAGCCATAATTGTAGCATACAATAAGTTGATAGGGCCATGACCTCACAGTGACCCCGACCTTTCACCATCAATCTGTAATCAGTTCAATCTCTGGGTCTTCCATTCGGGCATTGAACATCTAATGAGTGAGTCCACCACGGGGATTTATCTAACCTCTAAAACCAAACAACGGAAAACCCAAGATATGCAAGGAAATCAAAATGTGAGGTTTTTCGGTCACTGCGGTGCCCAGCTCATCGTCCAACGTTTGTCTTTTTTGGTTATTTTTTGCAAGAGTTCCCGAAACCGTCCTGAGCCCTCCAGCAGCTCCGCCCCCCCGATGTGAGCCCGCCCACTTGACCCTCTGGCTTGGTAAAAACACATTGCTTTAGCAAAGAACGACTCCATGGATTCCTTTCACCAACACTGTTGAGGGACGGACCCTCGCCTGACGGTGCCGCCGCCTCCCAGCCCCGCCCCCCCCTCCCGTGGCAGGGAGGTGGGCGGAGCTCTAACACAGCTTTAACTGCTGCGTGTCCTCGCTGCAGCCAAGGCACTGCTGGATGAGAGAAAGCCGGCACCACACCAGATTCTCTCTCCACTTTTTTTTTCTTTGAAAAACACAAGAAGAAATCGCATCGCTTTTTTTGCTTTTCGTAGCTTGTGCGAACGGTTTGCATGTAGAATGTTCAATTCCCAGTCTTACAAAAATATCATTTGTTGCTTTTTCTCTCTCGAGGTAATTCAAATTCCTTGCAGATAGGCAAAATAAACGTGATTATTTTCTCTTTGTAGTACCAGTTTGGTGAAAGGCATTTTGAGAATACAGGTGGGATCGTCTTCACACGACATCTCAAACCATGCAAAATAGTGTTGACACACTTATAGCAGTACTCATATATATATATATATGTGTGTGTGTGTATATATTTGTGTGTTTCTATTAGTGTTAAATTGATTCAAATATCACAAACATGTTACATAACCCTCCGCTCTTTAAGGACCGCTTTCGGATCTCTCGGCCAATTAAGGTTTCACTTGCGCTGCTCTTTGATATGTGCATCAGGTCTCAAAGTTGTGGCGCCTCCTGCCTCCCGTACAACAGTCCCACACTGCTATTCGGCTGTCAATCAAGGTAACCCTCTGCAGTATTACATAACCGCAGGATGACAGCAACTGTTGCTCAAAACAGACAGCTCCGAGAGTGCATCCACCAAACACTAAACAGGCTCCGGCTTAAAGAAATTGTCAACAAAGGATTTATCACATATTATCCTGCTTCACAGTAATCTGATTGCATTTTGTTTTATCGGTGAATTCATAAGCGGAAGTAATTTTGCCTTGTTTTCTTTTTTCCCCCTCTTTTTTCCCGCCCGTTGTTGCCGCGTTACGTGAGCTACTCAAAGCCAGATTCCGGCAGACCACAGTATACAAGCTGTGAGGGACGGGGAATTTAGCAGCTCGTTTGTTTGCTAGGCTTTGTCCTTAAAGAGCTATTTGAGAGCGCCGTAAGTGGAATATATATAAAAAACACAAGGTACAATTGCACTTATTGTATAGGGTAATGGAGGAGGACTGCTATGGGAGGAGTTAACTGAAAGTGTAAGTACGGGTCGGCCGCCGCTTCTCCACGCCGACCCTTTTTTTTTTTTTTGCGAGATAATAATCCCAGTTAGAGGCTTTGTCGCCATGTTACCAGCTATTCTGTTATTCTAAAAGACAGTGGCACATCTAGCATGGGACGGTATGGCTTGTTCAGATCAGAGAGGACTGTATGGGGCCAGCAGTGTCAGGGCGAGGGGATTATTTGACTATGACACACACGCACATACACACACGCACCCACTGGTGGGTCATCTGGGGGGAAAACAGCTCGCTAACAATTCCATCACTCGCTGCTCGTCTGCCAACCGCAACCAAAATTATTTATTCTTTCAATTTTACTGGCTGTTGACAGCGTTTACAGACGAGACAGACATGTAAAAGATAACATCGGAAACCAAAGCTGCGCTGAGGTCACCGATGATCTAAAAATACCCAACTGTGAATGAGTTCCCCCCCCCCCAACCTCACCCCTTCGCTGTGGAATGATCAGTTTACAATAAGCGCGGCTCGTATTATTCATGTTTCGTGGTGTAGTGGCAGCAACAGTCTGCCTGTTAAATCACTGCGGGTGTGTCTGCGGGCGACACTGCTGACCCCATGTTGAATGACAGCAATCAAATCTCTAAAGGGCTCCTACACGTTTCCGGCACACACACATCTTCTGCATGCACCGGAATTTTGGGGTAAATTGCGCATTTGTTGCTGATAATTATAAGTATAACTCGTTACAAGAGTCTTGCTGTGAAATGGCGGCCATTTCTGTAGATTTTACATGTATGTAGTTTCCCGCCATAACAAGATACTTTTTGCATTGTAAAGAGAGCTTTTTTTTACATTACAATTTTAAAAACTTAACGTTAAAAAAACAAACCTTCTGAATAAAGTCAAATACTTTCATTTAAAAAAGATTTTGCAATAAAATAACGATAAAATGTAAGGGTACTTTTCAAACTATACTACTACGATACTGATCCTGGTTTTTCAACTTATTTCCATGTTTCAACTTCCTCAAACATGGAAAACTATACGTAAATACAAGATACGGCTTTGCATCATACGATCATTTCAATATATGAAATGTTTTTGTTTATGTTTTGGACGTGGCAGCAACATACTCGCCTTCATTTCAACAGTGTTTCAAATCCGGTGTAGGAACCCCGACAAGAGGAAGACATGCATAGAACATTCGTGTGACACACTAGAACAGAGCAAATAGTAGCAGAACTACTCATGTGGACGGCACATGCAGTCTGATTCTCTGCAACATCATTTTCTAAAGATGCTCCCCAACAAACCCCAAACCCAGAACCAACCCAAGTGGCCCCACAGATTAAAGCAAACAAGAGGAACGTTCAGACTTTGGAGGAATGAACATTGTTATGGAAATGAACAACCCACACCTGGGTCGTGTGAGTCTCACAGTTATTAGCAGCACACAGCATGTCACTGTTGTGTATGGAGAGCTTTCTGGTGGACATGGAGCCGGGGTGATTCCGGGAGCCTCCTGACGGCCTCAGCTGTTTTGGGAGTCAAGTCTTCTTTATTGCACTTTCATTAGATTCACTTTAGGAGTCTTAAAATAAAGCACCGGGGCGGCGTATAGCTATGTGATTAATGGCATCATTCATCAGTTGTCTGAGGCCAACAGGCTGTCCAATGTTTACAGCTCGGCAGCCAAGCGCTCCCCCTGCCGCAGCGTGGCACGCAGACAAGCTAACAGGTGGCCCGCGGATTGGGTGACAACAGAGGAGGAGCGATTCTTGAGAAACCCCACCAGGGAGCCCACCAGAATCACACGGCCATCCATGCCTGTCCAGAAATAGAGGCATTAATTTGCCAACTGTGATAAACAGAAACGCGCAAGCGGATGGAAATTCCCTTCAATTGTGCAAGTCTCAACGCTCGGCGGCTTAGTGGCGGTTTAAGTTCAAGTGTTTGCGTTGCCTTACAGATTTTGCGGCGGCGGGAGAACTTGCGGCAAAAAAAAATCCGCCCGCCGCTCGGGGACGGTTGGAAGCCGACACCGCGAGCGTGAGCTAGCGAGGCTGAAGCTGACATAATTGGCATTGGGCGGCTGATGTCACCCGGCCCGAACGCTCACCTGCACTTTTCCACAACACCAAGGAGAGAAAGGAAAGTGACACAGTTCAAAGACAATGGAACCATGTGTTGCGGGTGTTTCAGGACATGACCCGCGTGTACCCACCTCCCACCCC
>CAESWR010000607.1:578611-591108 GCA_903171835.1 Mullus surmuletus | reverse complement strand
ATGGAGGCTGTGGACGTACACTCAAAGAGATGCCGTCAGGGCTCGAACAGGTCCGGCTGGCCCTGCAGCTCCAGCTGACGGTTGAAGAGCTCGATCTCTTTGTTGGCCTCGGCGACGTAATCCTGGATGAACTCGTCCATGTCTGCGGTTACAGCCGAGTGAAGGAGGCGCTACCCGGACAGATGGAGGGTACTTCAGACACAACTTATACAAGTTAAACGCTGGTATCAACCCTCAATGAGCCTGCAATGGCATCCAGTGACAAAGGATACTGGGGTGGGTGCTCCTCTTTTCTCCAAAGATGTCAACGTACTGATAACCGTTGTAGAAGTAGCCCGAAGGCAGCGGGTCCAAGTGTCTGGTCATCTGCACGGACACAGAGAATGTCATGTGACAATCCAGCACGTACAAATTAATACAAATGAATATAAATATTTATCATCTTCCAACACTTGTTACTTGGCCAGCGTGTTACAAATGTGGAAAAGGTTTTTGCATGTAGAAGTAAGGTTCCAAAGCTACAACCAACTGCTGCTATTCCAGCAATCGTATCTAGGGGTGTCCCGATACAACTTTTCCACTTCCAATACCATACCGATATTGTAGCCTCAAGTATTGGCTGATACCCATATCAATCCGATTTGATATCAGCACGAATCATACATACTTTTATTACTTATTTATAAGAGATTTCAGATATCCGATACTCGTTTTCTTTGCCGTTATCAGACCGATATCCGACATCACTTTTCTTGCAATTTAGTGCGCAAAAAGTTGCATTAATCTCATCACACTTTCTTTGCACAATATGTAGTTTTACATTCCATTTGATATGGTACCATTTGTGTACTTTCAACTAAACAAAGCCAGCCTGTCTGTCAACAGGTGCCCAAACTTTTTCCTACAGCTGTATATACGGTGCGTGTGTCGCCTCCACACGTGTGCATGTGCACTGCATTCATGCGACTCGGGGTCAAAACTTCACAGGGGGAAAATTCACGCTGTTCATGTGCTCACGATTCCATCAGCGTTTGAAGTAACATTGGAAATACTCACGTGGATGCTCTTGATCTCTTGCGGTGAGAGATTATATTTAGTCTTTTTGGGCTTCTTTGCCTGCCTCTGTTAGCGACAAACACAAACAGCGAGAGAAAACAAGCAAACTGTCATCATCAGAGTGCCGATTTCTTTTTTCGGGGGGGTTGTTGCGGTGCATACCTGCTTGGCACACAGCCGCAGCCAGTCCTTCAGAGCTTCCTCAGTGAGGCCGACGCCATCAAAGACCAGGAAGCAGGAAGAGCCGCCGTTCTGGAGGCCCGGGGTCAACAGGTCGGCCCTCTGCTCGGGGACGATGCTGAGGCGCCCGCTCACCGTGTTGTAGCTCACCTCCATGGTTTTCTCCGAGTCTGGGGGCCGGGGGGGGGGGAACGACAGTGCTCACACCCAAACCCTCACAAGCACTTTGCATCCAGAGTAACACCTGCCACATGGCTGCCGGCGCCGAGGTGTTAATGTTTTAACGTCCATAAAAAACAAAAACAAAAAAACCCTCTGCTCCCAAAATGGCTCACAGGGACTCACGTGTGTGGAGCAAAACAATGCAAAAATGTGTCCTGACCAAAACGCACAACGGCTAAATACAAAAACAAATCAAAGTAGGAAGTGATGCAAATGATCAATCAGTTAAAACGATCATTCAGTCGCCGCACTCGTTTGCCGCATCTCTCTCTCTCTCTCGCTCCTCATGCAAGACGCCTCCAAAGCAAAGAGGGGGGAAAAACAATGAGGAGGAAACCAAACCGGGATCATGAGCTGAGATCTTTAACACCAGACAACAACCGAGCAGCGTTCCTACCGTCGCCGGGCCTCGTTTGCCTGCCTACAAACGCAGGGCTAATATTTACCAAAAAGAGAGACGTTTAGGGGAGGGGTCAACGCTCACAAATCTGCTCTGAAGACAAGAGGAAAACACAGTTATTGTGCAAGGAAAAGGGGAGGATGGACCAAGAGAATCCCTACCGGAAAACCGGACTTTTCCAAACACATTGTACACGTTCCCTTGGCCGTGGCTTGGCCTGAGTGAAGACTTGAATGCTGCAGTGGGGGGGGTGGGGGGTGGGGGGTGAAGAAGACGAAAAGCAGCGTTCAGCAATGACAACGCGACGGTGATTTGCACAATCGCAGCGAAATCAAAGACAAGAAAATCATTTTAGCGGAAGACTGCTAACAATTACTCGTAGAGCTCCGTTGTTGCCATATTTGGAGGGAAAGGCAGCTTATGTAATCGCCGTCAATCCCTGCCAGCTCGTATCTGAAGCTCCTGTCACGTGTACGAGGAAAACAAAAAAGGGGGGAAGGGAGGAAGGGGGCTTTCTTTCCATCTCACCTTTACAGCGGGCGACAAATAGAGGCCTCTCCAGGGGCTGGTGGAAAGCCACGCGCCGCTGGGTGAGCACCAGAGAGCCCGAACCGGAGAAGAAGCGCCCTTTGCACCTGAAACACACACACACACACACAAACACGTGCGCATGACAGAAATCGTGAGAAAGCAAAGGGTTGTGTGTGTGTGTGTGTGTGTGTGTGTGTGTGTGTGCTGTGCTTTGTCTTTGGCTCGGGGTGGTTGTTTACTCCAGCAGCTGCCGGTGGAGGGAGAGAGAAACAGTGGAAGTGCGAGCTAAATCGGCAGTGCCGCGTCCTTGTGAGGAAGTCGAGGAATCGTAAACACAAATTAAAAGCTCAGAGGTGAGTGGATAAAAAAAAAAAAAACCTTTGCCAGAAATCCAGCGCATGATCTGAGGGGAGGATTTAGCAGAGGTTCATATTAGGCTGACCACTGAGGCATGAACGCTGGATGGACTTGCTCCAAAGGGAAGGAGACCCCCCCCACACACCCCACACACCCGCCGCCCCCTCCTCCACACACACACATACACAAACACCCTTCCCTCTCTGTGTACATGGCAACTGTACGACCAACAGCTTGTTACTGGGGGCCGCGAAGGAGGCAGCTGGTGATAGAACACAAGATGCCCTGAAGGGCTTTGCAGCAATCAGCCACCGATACCCCCACCGCTGCTGCTGAGTGGCAATTAAAAAGTAGGGGAGGGGGTCGGCAGGTGGGGGGGGGGTCGAGGCGGGAATCAAACGCCAATCTGCGGCGAGGCAGCTAAAAGGTCGAATGTGGACACTGGAGAGGCAGAGCGGGCGACGGTCTTACTTACCAGCCAGGGTAGAGGACGTAGCGCGCTCTCAGCATCTGCGGCTCGTTGAAGCTGCTGTCAGACAGTATGAAGCTCACGTCTTCACTCCTGTTGGCGGGAAAAATACCAAACACTCACCGTCCATCCATGTTTGAAAAGCTTTGTGGAAATGGAGAAACTCAAGAAAAAAATGCAGCTGAGGTGCAGAACTGTTTGATGGAAACATATGGATGGATGGAAACATTGGGCGGCTGGATGGATGGATGGATGGATGGATGGATGGACATATTTGGGTTGATGGATGGATGGATGTATGGATGTATGGATGGATACATTTGGGTTGATGGATGGATGGATGGATGGATGAATGGATGGATGGATGGACGGATAGATGGATGGATGGATGCTGGATGGATGGAAACGTGTGGATGGATGGATGGATGGAAATTTAAAAAAAAAGAAAAAAATAGAAACCCAAAATAAAAACCAGGGTGTGTGATAAAATATGGCATCTGTATATGCCTGTACAATAAATAATAAATAATAAACAAATAAAAGTACAGGATATTGCAGGTAATAAAAATGCCACAAAAATGTTGCAGCTCGCTTAAATTATTAATTCATTTAGGCAACAAGGAAAAAACACACTTCCTGCAGACCTTCGCCTTCACCTCTTCGCCCTTTTTATTTAGTCATGTGTATTGAGCTGAAACTGCCCCCTTGTGGCCAAACAACTCTTGCCTTCCTTTTTGAAATAACCTATTAGTGCCAAATGTTTAATGTGTAGCACTGAGGCAGCAGAATCAGACGTAGCCACGGCAGCAGGCGCGGCGAGGATAAAAGCAGCTAAAGTGACCGTTTGCGGCGTTGATCGGAATTCTGCAGGGCGCCCACCTGGTGACAGCTCCTCTCTCTGCCAGGATGAAGGCTGCGGTGGGGTTGGCAGAGCGTACCAGCTGCTGAACATGCTGCATGAGAGGGTGCTTCTGCTCTGCTGTCAGCCCGGTGAACACCACTGTACTCACAATACCTGACACACAATGAGGCAACAAAGAGCGAATGTGAATTCTTGGGAGAAACTGACTCACTTTACCTGGAAATACAGATTCGTCCGGGTGTCGTGGCAGCAAGTCAAAGCCGGTGTGAGAACGCAGCGTTTTCTGGCGAAGTTCGTTCACGGGGGAACAATCTGACTCCGCTAAATCCGACAGAAACTTACAAAAGGAATAACGAGCACTTGGGTGACATATTGATCCTGCACCTTTTTAAAAATCAGGCTCGAAACTTTTGAAGACTCCAGCTACATAGAAATCGATAACCAACACCAGTGACTTTTCCTTCCCTGTACAAAATTTTGGTTGTTCATCAGGTCAATAAAGCAGATCTATAACTGCTGCACTTGAGCAACATATCATAACACGACTGTGGAGCCTTTCCAGACGTTCCTCACCAAGTTTGCACTTTGACATTTGCCGCTGAAGCAGACTTTGACAAACAGCCAAAACACAACGCCACCGTACATGCTGACTTCTGCTTTTTGCTAGTTGCTTTTCGTTTCAATGAGGCTATTCGCGTTAGCGCACCAGAAAACCATTTTAATACATTTCGAATGTTTTTTCAGCTAATTGTAGTTGTCCAAAATCCAACATTTTGGGGTTACTTAATGCAAAATCAACAAAAAATGTGAAGCACACATGTACTTTAGCTAAACTCGCTGAGGCAATGTTAGCTTCCTGCTTGTTGCGGTGCACATGGGAGTGAAATTACCAAACGTGAAGTCAAAGTCAAGAAGTAGAGGCAGGATTCTTAGAAATAGTCTCAATTGCAGTGAAAAAACTGTTGCAGAAGTAGTGTGAGTACCTCAGCAGAAGTAGCAGAAGCAGTTGTAGCATGAGTAGTAGTGGTAGTGGCAGTAGTAGTTGTTGGGGTGGAAGAGGATATGATAGTAGTCACAGCAACAGTATTTGTTTTGGTGGCAGTGATAGCGGCAGAATTAGTACCACAACTTGAAGTAGCAGTCGTAACAGCAGTTGTGGTAGCGGTAGTAGTAATAATAGTAACAGTTGTAGTGGCATTAGTAGTAGAGGAAGAAGTAATCGTAGTACTGGCAAGCACGAGGAGAAATCGTCATACCTGCGGTATTTCAACTAGCAGTCATAGCGGTACAGATGGTATTCAAAAGTTAAAAACACTGATTTTGTTGTTTTTACTACCTATTGGCGTACTAATTCTGCATGTGTGCTGGTTCTCTCCGTCTGGTTCTTGTTTTTGTCACACATGTACGGCAGCTTCTCTGACTCAGTTTGATAGTTTGGAAATAATACATCCGTGACCTTTCGCAACTGTTTATTTCTCCCACCCTGCAGCGTGATGTATGAACAAAACAGCTTCCAAAAGCATGTCACGTCAGTGAAAATCAATTCCCCCCTTTTTCCACAGCATTCCATAACAAAACAAAACAAAAGCCAGGGCTTACCTTGGCTGCACTGCTCCAACAGTTTGGGAAAAGCAAACCTGAAGAGAAAGACAAAAGAGAAAGCGATGCAAATTTAACACCGAGGACAACAGATTTGGCTTTTTAGCGCTGCCGTCCCCCGCTGGCTCCTTTTCAGGCAGGAATGGAGCTCATTGAATCACACCTGCAGCAGCGTTTTCACGGATAACCGGAGCCTCTTTTGTGCGATGCAGAGTAATTAATCACTAAGCCCGTTACAATGCAGAGATTATGCAGAAAACAAATGGAAATCATCAGAAGATTAACTTAACAACTGTGACATGGTCAAGTTGTAGAAAACGCCGTTCCTGTTTGGGATCAACTCTATTGCAAAATAAGGCCGACACACCCGAACTGTGATGCTGCTCTTTTTTTATCCTCCTTAATGTTAAAGAAGATTGCGCTTCAGGAACCTCACAGAAGCGGCTGATTCCATGTTCGCCGCAATCAGGTTACCCGTCCTCGGGACATTTTTCACAGGATGACATCATGACTGCGACTGGCAGCTGACCAGTGTAAAAGCTTCCAGTAATGTCGTTTAACGTTAACACAATTCATCTTCAAACCGACGGTGCGCTCTCTGAATAAGCAGCCGGGGCCAAGTCGTCGCAGAACCCCCGCCGGCCCCCCCACGGGCCATTAGGGAGCGGGCTGGAGGACCGGCAATTTGAAAGGCATTTATCTTTCCCCGGTCCTGATGTAATGAACTGTCTTCATCCATCACAAAGGATGGATCATGACTGACTGATAAGCTTCGGGGCGAGGAGGGCATGGTGGTCGCACATGTGGATCTAGAGGATTTGGAGGGCTATGCCGGGAGAGGTGACAGGCAGGTCAGGCCTAAGCCGGGCTAACCACACCCAATTAGCACCACAGCAGGGGCACGCCGACTCTTCGCCGCGATCCGCAGCAACAGACAGTGACCGGCGGGCTGCTCAAGACGCCCGGGATTGGGACGTCGGCGGGTGAAGCTTGGCAGCGGTGAGGACGGCCAACACTCACACAGAGCAAAAACAGCTCAACAATGGCCCTCCAGCGGCGGATTGTGCGAGCTTCCTTCCCCGCTCTATTATATATCAAGGTTACCGCTCAGGATCACCGTTCAATTTAATTATAAGGGAGCGGCGGCAATGGCGGGTCGCTCTCCGAACACGCCGACACCCTGATCTCACGTGTGTCGCGGCTCGGCCTCGACTCTGCAGTGGAAAACAGCCTATTAATCGGAGTGGCATGTCATACGTGCGGAGCGGCTCAGTCCGTCCACGACAGTGAGAAGCTCCGTAAGCTGCGTCTAAAGCCTGTAACAAAAGAGGAGCGAGATTAAATGTGGGGCTGATCCTCGCTGGAAAAGGGAGGCAGCCTTGAGTTTTAATAGCTAAAAGTGTCACGTAACCTCTTCCTGGAAACCTCCGGAGCTTCGACACTTCATCAGCATCCGGCCCTGTCCGTCACCGTCCGCTCTGTCCGCATGTAACTGGACTACAGAAATAGACGGAATCCTCCACTGTGCAAATTTGCAGAGTGGGCCGATATATACGGGCAAATATGCAGCCATACGCCATCGCCCGTGCACTAATGGGCAAATTTCAGCCTCAAATGTCATAACTCGCCCCAATGCATTTCATAGGGAACTACTATCTCTATTATCACAATTATCTCAGGATTTGGAAAAGCCTGGTGGATGTCAAGTTTCAGCTTGATTAATATGAAATTGTTGACTTTTTGGACCGTTCTACTATTTATCATGTTTGTTCATGTATTCTCAAAACAGCATATCAGTCTCCTTTTTACAAGTATTACAGTATTTGGTGAAAAAGTCCTTTGATGTATCGTTGCTGCAAACGGAGCCCTGAACAAAGTATTGACGGCATAAGTAAACGTACTTTCCAGAAGGTCAGCATCTCTGTGTTATAAATCCTTCATTTCACTGGTTTTGTGTGATACATGAAAAAAGGGGTGGAAATATTCCACTTTGTGCCAAACAAATCCAGAACAGAACAAAGGTTTGTGTGCGTAGCGTGTTCGTCACCTGTGCTCCATGCAGGAGGCGAGCGGATCCACGCATGCGGTGACGGCGCCGATGGTGAAGCAGGCTTGGACGACCGGTTCGGGGTGGCAGAGCACAGCCTGAATCACGTCCAGAACATCCGTGTATCTGTGCGGGTAATCCCAAACCACAAATTCACTCCTCTGTGTACCGCTACGAATGAGAGATGGGTCTTCGTTTGCCGTCGTCAGCTGCCTTACCCCGGCAGGAGCACCAGCAGTCGTGGTTTCCCCCCCTGCCCCCTCTGGCTCTCCAGGAAGCTGGACAGATACTGCTGCAGGTGAGGGGCGGAGAAGCCGCCGCAGCTGTCGGGAGCGTACACCACCCACCTACAGGTGCAGGGGACAGGTGTGTACCTCGTGATTAATGCTAATGGGGAAAGAAACAAACGGCTGCGTGCTGAAGAAACAACGATGGGGGGGGTTGAATCTCTCTGACCTTCCGCACTCTTTGTTCAGCTGAACCAGGAAGTTGCAGAGTCTCTCCTTGTGGCTTCCCGGCAGCCCCGTGACGATGGTGATGACGACCTGTACACACAGCAAAAACATCAATTTGTAGTTTTATACAAATTCTCTACTCTAGACTCTACATGTGGTTTGTCCAGTGGAATCTTGGCGCCTCCTTTACAACAGGTTGCAGTATGTGCTCTTTCACTTGGTAATTCTCGGTCACGTCTACATTAGGGCTGTCGCGATATACCGGTATTGACAATAATCGGGGTTTTAAAAAAGCAAATTTCGATATCGTGTTAAAAATGTGCATATGATAAAATGATCCAGTGGAACTTGAAAACAGCCTACTTCTTGTATGCAGTTGTACAGCTCTGTTTTCATAGTCGTTATACCACCGTAGACAGGTATTATGATTGTAATTAATCTGCCAGAACAGAAAAAAATTATGAATAAAGTTAATTCAATTGATTGTACCATTATTATTTACATTTTTGTTGATAGCACGATAATATCGTTATCGTGACATTTTTTGCAAGTGAAAATCTGATAGGGTGAAAGCCGACTTTCGCTCACACGACGTGGGTATAACAATCTTTAAACTCATTTTATCAAGCTAAGGTGTCTACATGCAATTTCCCCGACCGCACTTAACAAGGACATCCGGTTTTCCTAAGTGTTACAGTGCGGTAGAGCCGCTCCGTGCTGCTCTGCACGCCCACCTTGTCTCCCTGGCTGCTGCCGGGCCTCCTCAGCTCTGCGGAGGGGAACAGTGCCCCCAGGTGGTCGGACAGAATGGGCTCCTGGCCAATGCTGCTCAGGGAGAAGTGCTGTAGAAACCTGACGGAGGAAGACGGGCATGAGGAGGCGGGGAAACAGAGGTACAATTTTTATAAAAAAGTCGGTCTATTTAAAATAACGTCTGCGGCCGACGTTTGCACTGACATGTCCTGCTCCGGCAGCTGCGAGTAGGAGGTTTTTAGGCTGCCTCTGCGTTTGGCCACCGGCGGCTCCTGACTGTCGTGCAGCTTCTGCAGTCTGGTGTGCCTGAAAACAGACGGAGGGATTTGCAAATAACCATATGTAAAGGAATAATGACTCAAAGCAAAACTGTACTGTCTTGTTTCGACTGCAAGACTGCAATAGTAAAGTTTGTTTGAAAGCGAGAGTCGAATCCAAAACAGATGAATCCAACTCCGGCTCCCCTTACATGTTCTTCTGGCTCCAGATCAGCTGATCCTGGTCCACCACCTGGAGAGCGAGTCCGGACTCAGAGCTCCGCCAAACTGACAAAACCTGAAACCAAGAAGATGAGTCTTCAAAACAACCTTGGAATATGTTGCTATTAATAGATATTTGGATATTCCGCAAACGGCATATCAACAGCTAGAACAGAACACAGAATAGAATGCCCTTTATTGTCATTATACAAGTTCTACAACGAAATTGTAGAGCTTTTCCCTTTTTCAGTGCACACAGTAACTAACAAAAATAAAAATAAGTATAAAAATCTTAAATGTCATTACAAATAATTAGAAAAAATATGTATAAACAATTGCCTTATATACAAATATGATTTGCCTTATATACAAATATGAAATTAAAAGGATAGATAGGAATGTAAACAGGAAATGTACACATGTAGTGTAATATCCTCGAGCAGTTGTCTGTGTTTTGCACTCTGAGAAAGGAGGTCAGAGGTCACACCCACCTTGGAGTAGAAGGCCCTGTAGCTTTTGGAGCGGGGCTGGAGAGCAAAGACCAGGCAGCGGTCGGGGCTGTGGAGGGGGAACGGGAGGTGGGGCAGCAGGCTGCTCTCATACTCCACAAAGAGAGACGCCACAGCACCGGAGTCCTGACACACACACACAAAAACCCACACAGTTTATGATGTTTTCATCAATAATCATATCATTGAATTAACAGGCTGCGGAGGGGAGAGAGTCATGTGATCCGGTCAAAACTGAACCGCTGACCTTCACATCACATGAAACTATTTCACATTCCTGCAGTCATGTGGTGAAAATGCGTACCGGGTCGTAGAACTTGATGGAGCTGATGTGCTCCTTGGGGAGGGTGATGCTTCCATACTGGGAGTGGATGAAGAGGAGCCCCCCGGAGAAGAAGATGATCTTCCCTATCATGGTTTCAAATAAACAGATACTTGTAAATAAAGAAATAATTACACCCCAATCACAACTCTTTTGTCACACTGATTCTGCTGCAGCTTATGTCAAGTGGGCGAGCGTTACCTTCCTCGGGCGTGGAGAGCTGGCTGTTGGTCAGCACATATGCGGCGTCGGCGACAGTCAGAGCGGCTCCCAAACACGTGCCGTCCTCTTTCTGCGAGCAAACACACACACACGCTCAGCTGATACGAGTGCCAGTAGAATAAAAAAAAACGGGACCAATGTGGACTGAACGTACCTTTGTGAGGAGCTGGGCTTGTTCCGAATGCTTGACATCAGACTCCAGCTTAAAAAACACACAAACAACAAACTCATCTTTCACAGAATCGCCTGCCCAAGTACCCACAATGCATCAGCATGCAAAGAGCAAATCCACCCATGTAAATAAAAACAGAATTTCCTTTTTTTTTATATTTTGAGTGATTCGTTTACACATGGATATATTCAAATGTGCAAATACTTCTTTCTTTCTCATGTAAATAGGAAGTATATGAGATAAGTGTACGAAGTGTCCGTCAGACGTACCAGCCAGCAGGCGTAGCGAGGCACCGTCGTGGTCAGAATGGTGTAGCAGCTGTCCGTGCTCACAGCGCCATCTGCAGCAGATGAACTCGCATTAATGGAGACATCGGAGATTCATGAGAAATCCACGGTGCAGGAAAAAGGTATCATGTTGCAAGTGCATTCTTTTTTCCTCGAATAACTTCTGTCCCGTTTTAAGAGGGCGATTCATCACAATCTGCCTCGGTCTTGTCGGCGTTCTACCTTTCTGATAGATGTTGACGCTGGACTCCATGAAGGACTCGGAGAAGACCACAGAGCCCAGTTCGGAGCGCTCCCGCTGCAGGTCGGGGATGTCTTGCACCGTCATGGAGGCCTGAGGGGGGAAAATAAGCGGCGTGACTCAACACCAATGAACACAGCTTTCAAAGGGGGAAAAACATTTATGACTCTTACCGTCTTCACCACGTAACGGCTCTCGGCATCGCTCAGAGGGATGATCCTGAGAGAGCAGGAACGCAAAAGCAGTTATGACTCTGTTTGCATTGGATTTGTCGCAATATTCCTGAGAAATAACAAACACGGAGAAGCTCACCGTCCCTGCTTGTTCACCGCTTGAATGTTGAATTCGCACTTGGACCTGAGGACATTTAATTTCATAAAAAACGATGGGTTTGTTTCTTTTTCAATTTCAGGTGGGATTATTTTTCAGTTGAAGCATTTGCAGAGGGGATGTGGTAATATTAAATTGAAAAAATATTAGATTTTTCCAGTTTCTCTTGGATGTTTATTACAACTTAATTATTTCAATATTGGCAATTCAGAATGATCTTTTTTTCTTTTTCTTCTTGGGCCGTTTCAATCTCATTATTTCCCTCTCAGTTGAAATTTGAAATTCAAAACTGAAAACAAAGTGTTTGTGAGAGTGACCACCTACCTGAGCGAGCTGCGGTATTGACTCAGATTCAGAGAGTCCAAGATCACAAAAAAAGTGTGTTCTGCTACATCTTTAGCCTGAGAAGAGAAAAGATTAATACTTGAGCAGCTGCACGTGATCCCTGACTCTTTCTGTTCTTCCTTTTTTACCTTTGTTACACTGGAGGAGCAGGAATAACATTTAATCCCTGCTAGAACAGCCTGAACTGCAGCCGAATAAATCTGCGACAGCAGTCTGTAAGACAAAATAGGCATCAGCAAATGATTCACACACACACACACACACACACACACACAAAAATACTAAGAAAATGATGATGAAATGTCAAACCACTTACAGAACTTCGGTTTTTTTCTGCTGTACGCTTTGATTTCCTGTGGGGTGAGACGGAGCCAGCGTAAACAAACGACATGCTAACAATGCAAATAAAAGCTTCTCACGTTGCGCCGGGCAACCTGAACCCCATCCTGGATTCAACTCGCACCGCCGCGTCCCAACTTACAAAGCTACGAGTTATTCCTTTAGTTCACACCGGTGCAAGTGACACATTTCTGACATGCTGGCGGGCCGAGTTTGTGCGGCCGAACACATGCCGTGGAAGAAATGCTTCTATTTCCGTCCACACAGCTGCACACTCTATATGTCTAATGTATACTTATAAATAATGCTGTACATGTGAC
>CAESWR010000607.1:489580-525765 GCA_903171835.1 Mullus surmuletus | reverse complement strand
TATTTTTTTTGCGGCGCTCCTCTGGTTGTCTTCACCTCATTGACAGCGGACAGAAGCCAGGGGAACATTCATCTCGCCTCCCGTCTGTCAGCGCAGCTTTTTACCGCCGCACCTGTTGAAGTGCCGTCACCTGCCTCGGCGCTCGGCTTCCTCTCCTCTTTGGCTTCTTCACTCCTCCGGCTTACTCTCTCTCTCTCTCTCTCTCTCTTTCTCTCTCTCTCTCCGGAATTAAAATACATGGAAGTAAACGCTCCGCTGTTGTCGCAGGATTGCAGAAATGGATGAATTTCTAGCTTTTTCTACACTTTAAATGTATTGTGTTGATGTCAAATTCAAATGATCTTCAAATTCTCTTGATCTCAAATTCATTAGAATTTGTAATCAATAACAAAAAATACGTTTTAATAGAATAGATTTTGTAGCTTTTTTGATGTTGAATTGACCATCACGCACGTTGTTTCCTGCAATAACTTCAAACATGTGTACTAATTAAGTTTGTTTAGGGTTTACGTTTGTGTTTGCTTATAGCCATTTTATTTAAGGCGTCAAATTACCGAACATTTTAACATTTAGATTTTTGGAATTATTGATTGTACAGAGGGTGAAATTATCATATTTGTACGATAATTTTATTGTACTTCCTGCAACACTGTTTAGACGATGTAGATTATAGATTGTGATTTGTTTTCTTATTCCTAATATAATAAAAGTTTATAAAAAAAGTTTTTATTCATTTTTCTTTTTTCCTTTCTTACTATTTGGGTCTATTTTCAAATCAATCCGTCTTCCCCCTATCGGAGGCTATTTTCCTCCTCCTCCTCCTCCTCCTCTCAGTGTCTCCCACACTTTAATCTCTCATATCCTTTAATTCCCTCCACCCTCTAATGACTACCCTCCCACTCACCTTTCTACTTTTGACCTCTGACTTTTCACTCTTGAAACTGTAGGACTATGTGTGTGTGTGAGAGCCGAGTTTAATCAGACCCTGGGGCAGGAAGCAGAGCCGAGCTGCTGGGTTTACCCCCCCACCCCCTCCTCGTATGCCCCCGTAATCCCCGTCTTGTGGGCGCTGTTGACTTGAGCGACTGACAAACGGCGGTAAAACCTGCGGTGAGCACCGAGGGGCGGACTTCAGCTTTTCCCACCTTCTCCTTCTTCTTCCCACTGTGCCCCACTTACTGTAGACTGGAGAAGGGATGGGTTCGTGGATGAAGGGTGGTGGTGGCGGTGGTGGTTGGGGGGCGGAGGGGGGGCTGCGTCAGATGTGGCTCTTTGATATGCAGATGCCTTCCACTCATCCACGTCTTGTTACAGTATTGACGCGGTGGTTGTGCAAGCGCAGCATGAATCCGGCTACAGTGAGAGAGGGAGGAGCCAGGGCAGAAAAACAGCATGTTTAGTCACTCATTTACCCAACATACACACACACACACACACTCTCACTCATACACACACCACAGAGGAAAGCACTTCAATCAGCTGAGTGTTGAGGAATTTGCGGCAGTGACAAAGGAGGGGCCACCGGCTGACGGATGGATGGATGGATGGATTTTTCAGATGCTCAAGCGCAAACAAAAGCGCAAGCAATGTAAAAACAACATGGAAAAAGGAAGGAGGTCACACACAGGGCAGTGGGGTAAGAAAGGATCAGTTCGTCAATAATTAACGCCCAGACATCCATGAAGTTTCACCGAGATCATCAAAGAGACTTTTGGTTTCCATTTCCGCTCTGTTGGAGTGTCTGTGAAAGCTCTTCTGGCTCAAACGAAACCGAGAAACTCGACCTCAAATAAAGTGAAGCATCAACTTTGCAAGGCTTCTGAGAATTGGAGTCATCAATAACGGGATTTTCCTTTCACTCCTTGTTCTTCCCTTTTCCATCCGGGACGTATTTGATGGGTGCACTTTCCAAAAATGAAATACAAAGCTTTTTTTTTGGGGGGGGGGGTTGTATTTTGTTAAAATGCATGGGATTAAGTGGAGTGCCAGCTTTCTTTGCCTGGCAACAGTTGCTAGCTGTCTAGCAACTGTTGCTAGGTGCCGATAACAATGAAAACCTCATATCTTAGTAAAATAAGGAAAAATCTGATAATGCACCAGTGTTAACCAGTTAGCCGCATCTTGTGAAGCCATTTTGTAGACAGTGAAACACACAAGTTCCCTCTTGTGGATCTGAGATACAATTTCGTGCAGCTTGTTTGGAAAATTCAGAGCGGTGTTTTGTTGGAGAAATAACAAATTCAACTTTGTGTTTATATCCTCAGGTGCCGACATCTGAATACATTCAAATTTCAAATACAATATGAAAATATAGAGCGCCAGGTTTCCTTGTTGGCAGCAGTGATGGGACACAGCTGTTGCTAGGCACCGACCACTATGTTTATGTCAACATATCCTTTTCCAAATTGCGGCAACCTTTTGAGTTTTAAGCACCTTTTCCCCAATCAAAATGATGTTAGATGATACATGAAAGAGTTAATTTGGCACAGACTCTCCGTCGCAGCATGCTGGACCTGCATTCACCCGCCGACGGACCGTAAATCACCCGGCGGCTTCAGCAGAAGTCGTGTATCATCGTACAAAGGATAATTAAAGCCAGATCAATCACAGTGTCAGTGCTTCTTTATTTATCTGTTTTTTCCCCCCTCTCCCCTTACACTGCATCTCCACTCTGCAGTCCCTCAGCACCTTCAGTGGAGCGAGGAGGAAGATGAGGAGGCCCGTGTTGTTTGCCTTGTGACAGAAAAACAGAAAAAGAAAAGGAAAAAAAAAAAAGGCTGCCACTCATATTTCCAGAGAAGACAAAGCCGGTGGGCTCGTTGGCACCGTATGAAAGATGTGATTCCACCGAGCACACAGCAAATACAACTTTTCTTCCTCGTCTCTTCCAAAAGCCAGCACCGCATCTGAGGAAAATGAGTTTCGTGCCAGTTGCCATGGTGACGGGTCAGGGCAGCGAACAGGGGATAGTCGAGGGTGGCTGGGGGGCAGAGTTCACGTCTGAGTTCATTATTGCTGCAGGGGTGGCACGCTGCGAATAATTACACCGAGGGGAGAACGAGGGAGCGCGAGGAGGAGAAGAAGGACGAGGGGAAGAAAGAGACTTTGAAGCGAGTAGTTTGGTGGCTGAGGAACAAACTCCAACTCTGAGCGAGTCTCTTCACCTCATGTGGCTTCCTGTTTGAATTCGTTCCACCTGTTTTTTGTTATAAAAGGGATCAGGGGCAGCTTTAGCTTGCGTGGTGCCTCCGCTGCCACCAGGACGCTGGTGCACAATAACGCTGCTGATATCCGAGCGGAACGGCTGCCAAAATAATCTGTATTAAGGTTAACAGATGTTACAGATGATGACGAATTTGGCGTTTTACCGCAACGTCCGGAAAATGAAGGAATGCTGGGAGATAATGGAAACAAATTTTTGATTTCAATGTTACACATTACACTTTATGTATGTATATGTGAAAAGAATTACACACTACTGCAACACCACAACAAATTCAGACGATGTAACACATAGAATGGCACATAGAAAATCTGAATCAGAATCTTTTTGCTTTAAACTGACAGCCATCCCAAACCTCCCTCCTCCTCTGCACTGTTCATACCGAGCCTTTGCGAACTAAAGAGACTCCATGCTAACTCCCTTTGCTCCTCACCGTTTGGAGCAGTAAACAGGCAGCGGTTTGCGACGCCAAGCTCAGATGGTGCAAAGTGGGACCAACTGCAAAAACAAATCTCATCCCGCCGCTCTGGATCCCTGTGCCAAGAGATTTTCACGGGAGGAGACGTGACGAGAAATGAGAGGAGAGAAAGCATGCCAGCTACTGTAGAGAGTTGTCACCCCCCCCCCCTCCCCGCCCCCCGTCCCCACCACCCCAAGCACCAACCCTCCCCAAAAATCCGAGATGACATGTCGGTGACAGCCAGAGCGGCGAGCAGCGTGGGATGATGGGCCGTGTGAAAAGGGTTTGGGGTTTCCTACGAAGGCTTCTTGCTTCGGGCCAATCGACCCAGAGCGAGCTGTACCCGCCGACCCCTGGGAAACCGACCTGACCCTGAATGCACCGCTGACCTCCCCGTGGCCTCCATCAGTGGAGCCATTATCTACTAATTTCTGCCATCCATGGTGCTGGCTTTTTGTTGTTGTTGGATTTTCTCTTTTATTTTTTTTTAATACAGAGCGAAGAGTCTGACTTCAAAGCAGGCAGAAGGTGGCTGATGATTCACAGAGAGACAGAGGAGGAGTAGTTTGCCTTCTGAGATCTCGGCCATGTGACAGAAGCAAACGGTGAATATTTCAAGCAGCTGGCAGCGGCTGAACGGTGGCCGGTGACTCATCAAAACAGGCTGTGTTTTTTTTTTTTTACATGCGTGGCAAATTATCCCAGATAGAGCAAAGAAAAAGAAGAAGCAAAGAAAGCAGTAATCAGGGGTGTTTTTTTCTTCTTCTTTTTTTCAAAAATCTACCAGTGATTCAACCCCAAAAGGCTTTCCCATGAATGGCTTTCACACACACTGGGCTGCCCTTTGTGAGGAAGAAACTCTTCTGTCTGGTTTAACTGGAGTCACGAACAGGAAATCAGCTGAGAAGGTCAATATTTCTGTTGTATTTAACTGTTAAATATGAAGCAGCAGTAAAGACTGGTTGCTTTTCAGCATGTGGACCACAGCTAACAGAGACCTCCAATGTAAGACTAGATACTGCAAGAGTGTAATTTTCCCCCTAGGCTAAATTAAAAGATGGATTAAGGTGGAGCAAATGATTACAACTTGGCCTGAAGTTACTCTCACCCTAAAATCTGCTGTCTTTGTTGACATTTTCATGATGACAACCTTTCATGTAATTAACTGAACAAATCTCACTAAGATGGAGAAGCAACTGTCGATGCTACAATGCTAACCAGCTGCATCTTGTCTAACTGTTTCATGAAGGCAAATCACTGAGGCGCCCCCTAGTGGTTCCCAGATGTAATTTTATGCAGTTTGTTTGGACAATTCAGGACAAACTCTGGGCAATGTCAAGATTGTAGCATTTAGTTTTGACCTGAGTTCCATTTCTGCAGATCTTTATTCTTCTTTAGAGATGTTTTGGCTCTAGAAAAATGCCTTCTGTTTGTTTGGAAAATGACATTATTATGAACCGTGGCTTCCATGATTGCGAGATATCCACTGTTCCACATGATGACATCAGCACCCTTAATCTTGTCCGCCCCCTGTTGCGTAATCAAGCACATATCTCAGCTTGATACTAGTTTGCCAGCGACTGATTCTATGATTCATCAGTGGCCGCGGCTGCTGAGCTTTCCCATGTTTTCACCGTCCACCGCTCACATGAGGTAAGAGCACTGGACATTCAGATAGCGGCTCATGTCGCGGCTCGGCGGACTCGCTGGCGATAAGCACAGTGTGCCATTGTTGGTGGGACCTGTTTTCTGACACAGCAGCTCTGTGTGCGGGTGTTTGACAGCGCGGGCCCTCGCACCTTTGTTTGAGAGTCGTCAGCTGACTTTTGGCAGCCTGGCTGACACGTCCCGACGTTGTTTGCACAAGGGCCCGGCCGTGGATGATTGATTACCCCTTATCTCCCCTGGCAAATCGGAGACTTAATTGAGCACAGTTTGGTTACGGATCCCTTTTCTGTGTCCATGAAAGGCTTGGCGGCAGCTCCGGCTTCTCGCTCGCAGTTCTGAATGGCGGTGTTCCGGGCCAGGCCGGGCAGTGGGCGGGCCTTTGTTTGGCTGACTGATGGCTCTGGGTTGTTGAACAGCGGCCAAGAGATCGTTACTGACTTGATCTGACAGCGCTGGTGACTGCCAGGGCCGGGCGGGCTGTTTTGCCAGCACAGACAGCTGCAGAGAGTCCGGTGGTGGTGGTGGTGTTCGGGGGGGGGGGGCTGGGAGCATCATTCATCCACACTGACCCCCACTTGTAACACGGAGATGGCAGCCCACTTTTTCAACCGCTGCATGTGCGCTCTTGAGCAAGACGCTTAATCTTTGATCGCCACGTTAGGACCAGCAGCAGGTGTTTTTGCGATGCCATCAGTGGATATGGTGGCAACAACAAGCTTCAAGTTGGGGCAAACAGCTGGACTTTGGCAGCGTTTTCTATGCACCTCGTGGAGAATCCTTCCAACAGCCCTACGGCAGAAACAAAAGTCTCCAAAAGTATAAAGGTTTAAATATTCTAGTAATTCTTCTATCCAATCTCCTCAAAATGTGGTAGAATTCTTGAAGAAGCTCCTTTTGTTATATCCAAAGAAGAGTTGATACAGGTCAAAATTAAAAGTTGGATCAGATCCTTGACCTGGTAATTCTTCGATCAAAATCTTCAAAATCTTCTCAAATGGTGGTAAAATTGTCAAAGAAGCTATTTTTTTTAATATCCAGAGAAGATTTGATACAAGTCAAAATTAAAAGTTGGATCAGGTCCTTGACCTGGTAATTCTTCGATCAAGATCTTCTCAAATTGTGGTAAAATTGTCAAAGAAACTCTTTTTTATATCCAGAAAAGAGTTGATACAGTACAAAATCAAAACTTGACCTCAAAATACCTAAATGTTTTGGATTAAATGTATTGTAAAAACCACCACGCCTCACAAAATGCCACAAATAAAAAATAGAAATGCATAAAAGCTGACACTGCTAACAAATTAATATCAATTCTTATGTTGCTCTTATAGCTGGTTCAGTTATACCAAAATAAAAGAAATGTGTTTTTATATTGCATCAATCCTAAAAATATGAAGCTTTGTATCAGCACGAAGGAGAAAAAAGTGTGAGAGAGACAAGAGATTACAGTATGAATTCAACTATTTTTCTTTTCGTGGAAGTGCTGCTGTTGTTGTTGTGAGACGAGTCGAGCAGAGGAGGTGACAAAACTATCAGAAACTGCTCTTTTTTAATTGCCCCGGATCTCCAGGAGTGTTTTTCCCTGTTTTTTCTCCCGCTAAAATTGCACAATAAAAGTCTGTTCAGAACTTATCAGTGCAAAACAAGCGCTGACCTCTCCAATCAGGGTCAGCCGGGAGTGTGTGTCTTCTCAAACTGTGTGATGAAGGTCACAAACGGGGGCTTTGTTTATGCTGCACACACTCACTATCTCCTCCATTCATAAAACTTTTTTTTTGTTGCTGCAGCTGCTATGAGGATAATTAATGAATTCATTTGACAACAAGTGTATTTGTATATTTAGCACACTTACCTCCCCAAAGTAACATCAGGTACATTTTTAACGGCTCATTTTCAACAGAAAAACCTCAAATGTGTGAATGCTTTTTTTTTTATGTTTCAAAAGAGCAGTTTTCCGAGTAGAAAGAAAAATCAAGTTTAGATGGTGCAGGCGAGCGAGCCAGAATCCCGTCCCATCCAACCCTGCGAGCGAGGAGAAACGAAAGCCAGATCTGTCCGGCCGCACTGCCCTCGCCTGAACCGAACTCCACACATCACAGGAGCCCGTTCCCTTTTTAACCCCCCCCCTCTGCCTTGCGGGCGCTTTTCCTAAAAGGGCCGAGGAAGAACACAGCAAACACATTTTTCCATTTGTACAGCTGGGTGTTTAATGAGGCGGCGCAGGTTAAGATTCAGGTTAAGTGCCTCGTGTGTTACGGCGGCGGCGGCCCTCGGGAGACCTGATCCCGCGACCCCCTGCTCATTAACCGCTCGCTAATGGAAGCAGGAAGAGCCGAGGATGCGGAGATTCATGACCGGCTCCTTCATCCCGCTGCGCGAGGATTCGCTGCTCGTGGAATAAATCCGACTCGTAATCACACAAACTCAGCAGACGTCCGGCAGGAAAGCAGAGAGCAGCAGCGTTTTCTGCAGCGTTAAGGTGGCTGTGACAGGAAGCAGCCTGGTGTCGCCCCCGCTGCTGCGCCACGGGGGGGGAAAAACAAAAGCTTTTGATATTTAAACACTCCCGCAGCAACGTGCAGGAGCTCATGTTTAAAAGCATTTGTTCCGACTTGGTGAGATCTAACTGCTAAAAATTCTCACTCGATCCTTTTTTCTTGCTCTTGCTTCATGGTGAGCCAATAGTCTAACACATTCGCAGCTGGAACAGTCATTCCAAAGCAAAGAATCTGAGCTATTTTAGGAACATTTTATTGATAGTATTAATAATCTGTATATGTATTAAAATTAATCAGCTTTTATTGCCAAGCATCAATTGCTAGATTCATATTATGTTGCTAGGCACCAACCACAAGCCATCATATCTTATTAAGAAAAACTAGTCTTATTGCATTCTAGGGTGCGAAAGCTTGACTAACCTGTTGTGTTTGTAGCAGCTACTACACACTCCCTCCTTATCGTTTCCACCGCAAGGATTCCTGGGAGAGTTTTCAATGGTGGCAGAGAAGGACGTGAGCATCTTGCGCCTGATAAAACTGAAGACTGCAGTAAAAAGGTTTTTGGGGGGCCTGATAGAAACAAACGAGGTGTCTGTGTGCGGATCCTGAGGGCCGGTTTCACTTCCCCCACTGCACCTCCTGGTTTCCCACTGCTGTGCGGCGCACCTGTCTCTCTGTAATCACAACAAGGCACCAGATCCCCTCATCTCGGGACCGTTAATGTGCCGTGACTACGTACAGAACAGTTGTGTGAGCGTTAGTGTAAACATTACGTTTGGCTGCCAGCCACGCCGCCCCGATGAACGCCACCCGACAGCTGAGGCCGGACAGGGGCCCGTCCCAGAGGGGCCATCTCCTCGGGAGGAAGACGCGTATCTGGGCGGCTTATCGGCTGCAAAGAAGAGCAATTTGCCAAGTTTCCCAGTGCTGGCAGGTTATCTTTTCACACTTCCACATTTGGAGGACAAAATCCTAAAACTTTGAAAGTCAGATTAATTTTTTTTAGAATTTGAAGGGATAGTTTGGGTTTTTTGACATGAAGTTGTATGAGATCCTCACCATCAGTGTCGTTCATCAGCCGTGACTCCCGTGAGCGGAGTTCCAGCCCAGTTTCGGTGTTACAGAAAGCAGCACCGTCTAGTTGCTGGGGTCACACGGATAAAGCGCTTTGCTTCAAAAAACAATATGCGTTCAAATTCTATTTTCCTTCCCTTCGTATCACTGCGCTCACCTTTCCATCAGCTGAAGGAGGAAAGATACCACTGCGACGTGAGAGAAGATGCGTCACAGCCGTCTCCTTCCGAGCATGTAAACGCCGTGAAACAGTTGATGATGTCGAACGCAGTGATACGAAGTGAGGGAAAATACTGCCGGGCGATTGCGAGGTCTGAGTTTTTTACGGCCAAGAAGTCTTGATGCAAATGGATTATTCTTTTAAATGCATGTTTTTTTTGGAGCAACTGGGCGATGGTTGCCGATGGTGAGGATCTCATACATCTTCATGTCAAAAATTCCAAAGTATCCCTTTAATTTAAAGGAACTGTGCAAAAACGCTAGTGTATCCTCGGCATCACAAGAAGGTTTCGATCTTCTGGCTGCACGTGTCGTCTTAGCAACCTGCCAGCGACCTCTGTGTTTCCCTGCACTGATCTGCTACCACTCAAAGCAATTACCCTCTCTCATGTGATCCTGATCAGACTCAGTAAACTGTACCCATGTGGCATCTCTCGTGGGTTTTAAACAAACCATCAGGGTTATTTACCTTGCTGTTAATCTCCTACATGCCGTTTGTCCCCACTGCATTGGAAAAGAGATCAAAATTAAAAGTGTGTCCTTTCCCCTGTCCACGGGCCGGGACTGTGTTGACAATAAAGATTTAATAGTTGGGGTGGGGATGGGGGGTTCCGTGTGGCAGCGGGAGCCGAACGTCTCCTTCTCCGCCGCAGTCCAAACAAAGCTCGGACTGACGGAGTGCCGAGGACCTTCTCCAGGAATAGCCCCCATTCTGGCATCGCTCAAGGCCTTATAAAGCCAGGTACGACGTCCGGATGCCAGGGACGGATCTGTCTCAGGAGGTGGTGGGGGTGGGGGGGCGAGCTGAGAAACTGCAGGGTTTCTTTGCAGCCCGGCCGTGCGTCTCCGCCGCTGCCCGCTCTGACAGGAAGTCCTGCGATAGATCAGGGCTCATCCGTGACTTTTCACACAGAGACACAGAACTGGATGTCCCACATCGCAGCGGGGAGATCAGTGCCGGGACCCGACGCTACCTGGCATAAATAAAGCCAACTTAAGTTATTACAGCGGAGTGTTTGCAGCCAAAGGTCCTCTGTGTTATTGTGTAGGTGTGGGAACAAAAAAATAGAGTGGTTGGTTACCACCGTCTGTGGTCAAAACAAGACAATCGACAGTAGACGTGCGGGGATGTAAGAGTAAGATCCACCTCTTGCCCCTTTGTTGGACCTCAACAGTGTGAGGTCACTCGCAGTGTTTCTCCGAAGGTGCTTTTATGTGCATTTTAAAATATATTCCTAATATTTTCCTTGTTGGCTAAAGTTTTTATGTTTGCTTGATGTGATTTTGTGTTGTTAAGTTGCTTAACAATTGGGGAAAACCCAATTGCAGCTTAAGCTTTGAAGTTACAACAGCAAAAATATTGCCAGTGTATGGAGCTGATAACTATTGATGACGACATGCTGCCAAAAAGAGTTGCCAAGGTATTCAATGTTATTTTTTATGACTACAGTACATCTGGCCACAGTAG
Organism: Mullus surmuletus; assembly: GCA_903171835.1. Taxonomy (NCBI): domain Eukaryota; kingdom Metazoa; phylum Chordata; class Actinopteri; order Syngnathiformes; family Mullidae; genus Mullus; species Mullus surmuletus. Next base: position 515,155 of record CAESWR010000607.1, on the reverse strand, counting down.
CTACAGATCTAATAGGAGCTCCTTTTAAGCGCTGCCAACAGCTTGGTCTCCCCGATTTGGATGTCAATAAAAAAAACCTTCTCCAAGTAAACCTCGTCGTTATCTTTGTGAGAACCCCTCGCATCCTGATTCCCTGTCTATGGTGGCTCTCCTTATTTGGGGCCGGAACAGGAGGCTGGTTTCGCGGCAAGGTCGCAGTGACCTCGGCGGTGGAAGAGAAGAAGCCAGTGTGTGAGGTGATCTTTAATGATGTGGGAGCAGAATGTTCGGACTGCTGGTTGTCCCGCAGCCGGACGTCCACCTCTCCCACTCGCTGGCGGAGTGTAAATCACGCCGAAGGTCTGTAGAAGTTGTCGGCTACAGCCTGGCTCCTTGTACGCTAGACTACACTCAGGGATGGACCCTTCAGTTTGGATACATTCTGAGTGCTAACCGCTCTGATGGGGAAACTGAAGACACGTAAACACACATGACCGTAAGAAATGTGTTCAGTGTGGAAGAGTTCCCCCCGGAGCCCCATCAAAACGCTGGTCCGACGACCAGGAACGCCGACTGTAAACACTCAAACTGGCGCATTTTAAGTGCTCTCAGGCTCCTCTGTTGAGGAACGTTGACTGCCTCGTTCCAGTTTACCGAGCGCATACGCACTGGAAACCGTCCAGCTTGTATCATGTTTACATTTTCACACCTTAAAAGCCGAGTGCGAGCTCGCAAAGTAACACTCAACTTCACACCTTTTACGCTAACCATTTGTGCCGCATCGGATGCTGCAGAAAAAACAGCTGGTTGGTTTCGGAATTTCACTTAATTGCTCGCTGGTCTTTTAATGGAATAGAGAGCTGCATGGAGGAAATCCAGCGTGGGAGTAACAATATGCCACTATGCTGCCATGTTGCCTGAATTTCATGGCCAAAAGGGTCACATGACTGAAAACGGTAAAGACAGTTGCGCCAATTCAAGTAAATATGCATGGAGAGCAGGATTATGGTTGTTAACAGGCAGTAATGGATTGGTCTTTTTTTCACTAACAAGTAGTGTAAACGATATCATCTGAGAGGCACAACTTTGCTAATCAAGGTAGATGTTTGGGGGATTTACCATTTTCTTCTCTCTTACCAGGAGCTGGATGGCGCATTTAATATCGATTTCACCGGTCTTGGAAACGTCGAGGCGGAAACGGCTGAAGAACAAAATAATGAAAAGGGATTTTTGCAACATGTTGAACAAGTGCAGAACCGTGGACACGCAGCTGCCATTCTGTGCCAGCGATGTTGTGTTTTAGATTAAGATCATTCCTCTGAATTTCCGTCTGGACCACTCGGAGACCTCAACTTGATTTGTTTTTCAAAATGTCTCTGACTGATCGCAGAGCGCTTTCCCAACAATGAAATGTGGCACATTTTCTTTAATATTTCGACATCTGCAGACCATTGACTCCATGTTATATCACATTGGAGGGTTGTTGGTTTTGCTTGTCTTCAGGTTTTCAAAGTAATAGTTTCTTTTCCTGCTGTGGTTACAGCTCTTTGTATTCATAGCGGTCTTTCACAATGTCCCAATGTGAAATGATGCTTCGCTCCTCCAACATGTTACTTGAAAATCAGACCCCATTAGCACAAACCTATATGGCTGCCAATGATAACTTTTGACGCTACATTAAATTGTTCAATGCATGATGAATGATAAAATCACTTCCTTAAAGACTTAGTTCTGCAACCATATGTGTGGGGCCCGGTTGGCTGTTGACTGATTGATGATTCATTGGCCAACTTCATTTTACAAAACATTCACACAAAAAATTCTTCCCTGATCCCCCATCCCCTCATGCATAGTTTTTGCATAATCCTGCAGACTGGCAAACAAAATGCCACTGAAACTAAATAGAGGTGTTGGCCAACAATCTTTGGGGTTAAAGAGGTTCGATGCTCCTCTAATTTCAATGGGACTGACAGGAAATTAGTCGTACACTGGTGAAAGTGCCACTCTGCATGTAAAAACTGGGAAAAGAAATAATTAAACACCTTGTTGAGGACTGCAAGTGAGCACAGTCATGACTGTAGGATGAGGAAGTAAAAGGCCAAGAGGGAGTGGGAGGGGGTTGATTCATCAGTGCTCCACAGTCTGTAATTACTGCATTGTCACAGACAGAAATAGAGTATATGGATGCCGTTTAAATGGCCTTTTAATAGCACAGAGGGGTACTTAGTGATTTCTAATCATTCGTGGCAGCAGCGGGTGTAATTCTGCTTCTTAATCTGATCTCATTAGCAGGTCCCCCGTCTGTGGCCGTGATTTATATTGATCGTCAGACTCTCGGCTCAAATGCTGGAAGTTAATTAAGCGATAAAAGAGGAAACAAATTAGCAAGTTTGAAATGTTGGTGCTGCTGCACAGCCAGCTCCTGTCATGGGTATGAGAACGCAAACACAAACAAAGTGGGAGTCGCAACATAACCTACTAAATACTCCCTAAAATATTTGCCTGCTTGCAATTGTTTGACCTATTTAATTCCCACTGAGTGCATGCTTGTGATGGAAAATAGGCTAATGAAGAACCTAATGCTGAAGGTATTTCATGCTAATAAAGTACCTTCTTACAGATCTGCATGTACATGTGCTTTGAAAAAAAAAATGCTTTAGTCATATGAGACAAGATTTCCAGTCGGGAGCATTCAAATGAGCAACCACGACGGCCAGACAAATCTGCTAGCTTCTAAAATTTGCTAGCATCAATCAGAACAAAGCATTGGTCTGATCATACTGTATTCAATAATAAGTGAATGTAATCATGACTGAGACAATAAATACATAAAAATAAGTTACTTAAGTGCTTGCTTTGATGTCAGAACCTTAACCGAAATTGTGCAGAATTTGACTTTGGCCCTTGTAAAGCCATTCTAAAGTCTTAAGTCCAACTCTTTTTTTAAGAATCAAACATATACTGAGCTAAATCTGTTACAAATGTTTCATTTGTCATTCAAAAAAAGAACTGAGACTAGTGTTTAAATCCCAGATCTTGTTTGTATGAGTCTGGTCAAACTATTTGAAGACAGCTGTTCTGTGTGATTTTGTTTAAACTCAATAGTCATAATGTGCACGACTCCAGTTGTAGAACAATGTGGGAAGAGAGAACAGACGAGCGTAACCATTATTGCAAATGTAGCGTTTCACTTGTAATTATTATCTCATTTACCAGGCAGCGAACATCCATAATGACGTTATGAGTTTGCAAACAGAGAACAGACTGTAAAAGACATTTACTGCGATCAGTGGAACTTTTCCACCTTAAAAAAAAAGAAAAGAAAAAAAGCTTGGCCAGAAATGAAGCAGGACTTTTTTTTTTTTTCAAATTAATTTCTATCTATTTAACCAGAAACGCTGCATTAGCCATCAGGTTGTGATGTGGTGTTGATAGTGCAGCCGGTGAGAATAGCCTCTGCAGAAGGAGGACAATCCGGACTAATGCATGTACCCCGGAGAAAATAATTGAATTTTTATCTATTTTACACTATAATGAATCCTTAGACATTAGCACAGACTCGACTCTGAGGTTTTGCATGGCTAATTACTTAGCGGGAGCTGAATCTATGGGCCAGTCAGAGAGCGGCGGAGGGAGCTTCATTATCCTGTAGGCTAAAAAAGGGGCCATGGTGGTGATGGAAGCACATGTTTGCACAACTACACACATTTATCTGTCTCGTGGTTTAATTTTAGGGGCACAGAACCCCAGAAACTCTTTTATGCAACCAACAAGTTTGTGAGAAAGATTCTGCATATCTAAAATAAATTAATTCAGCGGTTTCAGCAGACACCAGTGGTCCAGAACTCTGACATTTGTGAGGTTGTGAAATAAGATTTTGGAAACTTTATCTCTCTTAATTACTTCTGTCTGATGTCATGTTCAAGTTGGCATGAAATATGTTTGGGAAACCTGTTTTTGTTTGCCCTCACCAAAGAGCAGACAAATTACCATCATTTGTCTCGAATCAACCCCAGTGCTTGCTAAAGACTTAAAACCTCATTAGAGATCATCAGAACGAAATAAAATGAAATTCACCAACTTTTGAATCTGATTGGAGAGGTACAACTCGATTTTGCAAGCAGTCAGCCATTAACATCTTCCCTAAATTCCCCAAAATCTTCAAAAAGATTTTTTTTTTAATTTACCAAAGAATCATTTCCCCCCTATTGCACTATAAACTTATTTTCTGGTTCCCAACGTACAACAAATCCCAACAAATATATATACATACATAAACAGCCTTTTACTTTGAATAATAATTTACATTTACTGAATAGAACACAATTTTTTGCTATTTCAGTGGAGTTACTATCAGATGCGCAACGTCCTTTACTTCAGAAATGTTCAAATCGAAGACTGGAAGTTTTCCCACAGTGGTTTTCTATATATATTTTCTTTTGTCTTTGTAGTTATGTGTAATTTTCACTCCTCGTGTGTGTCATGTTTTGGGGAGTTTCTGTGCGTTGACATGTGGCGGTAAAACAGGATTCTCTGTTAAGACTTTTGTGTTTGTGCTCATATGTGCATGAATGTATACGTACACTCTCGGGGGTCCGACGATTGTTTCCATTAAAGGGGGGCTTCACCACTTAGTTTCACAAACACAAACACATCAGCAGCAGAAGAAACGGCCGAGCTGAGAGTGTTTTTTCTCAGAATGGCACGGCCATTGTTGCTCAGTCAACCATCGCTTATGAAATCATCACCTAAATCTCCACAGATACACAACTGCTGCTTCATCGGACCCCGGCCCCGCCCCTCGCCCTCTGTTCGCGAAGAAAAGGCCTTGTCCTCATCTTCCCTCCTCCGAGAATCCAGAGGGGGATTAAGATGGAGGTCCCAAAAAAAACCCGAGACGGCCAAAGAACAGCATCCTTATGAAGAGTCTATTTCACACATGAGTGTGCCTCCATCTCATGCTGTTGGCCACTCTTTGAATGGGCAGAGGGAGAAATGGAGGGTGGGAGGGGGGGCACCAATTGATCTCTTTAAGCCGCTGGGGCTTACTTAACTCATCCAGGAGCCTTTGCTCGGCTGAAGGTATCGCTAAGGCCTCGCTTTGCATGAGAAAACCAGGATTAATCCAAATATTTATCCGTGCTGAGAGAGATGTTTTCCCAGTCTTTACATCCCTGAAAGAATTCTGCACATTTTTCCTCCCTTTGAAAGTGTCAGATTAATACATTCTGTCCTGCCTGAAGTCCAGTTTGCATTGTGGCTGGAGCTGAATATAGGAAATCCTATGCATTGTGAATTGTGAATTGGAAATGACCAACAGCATGGCATGAATATTTTCCACGGTGAGACTTCATCGTCTCCTGTGGGAGGAACGGGGCTTCTGGTGGGCCGGAGAGACCTTACACTGGAGACCGAGTGGAAGGAGAGAATGTCTCGCCAAGGTGTTACTGAACGGCGTGTGTGTGTGTGTGTGTGTGTGTGCGTGTGTGTGAGCTCCACGTCTACCTGCAGACAACAAGAAAACCACTTATGATGTCTGGGCTGTCACCATGGTTACAGGCAGCAATGACGTCATTTGACAATTCTGTCAGAAGACACCGAGAAACTCCCCGGGACACCCATCCCTCCGCTGCGAGGTGTCCATGGCAACCACGAGCAAGCTCTGTGCACTGTAACTGAAGTGATAGCTCTTCTACTCTTCAAGGCCACCTCTCACTCTCTTAATGTTACCCCTTTTACAAATTAAAAATGTTCACTGTCTTACACCATTTTGCTGAGTTATTATTCTAGAGTAAAAAAAAAATCACAGAAAAGGCTGTGATGATCCTACAAAAAACCTAGGATATAAAAGGAATAGGTTGCTAGCTTGCTGACTGTCATTTTGTTGAGTTTCTCAGCGGCCCAAGCAAGGTAGTGAGATCATATTTGTTTAACACGGTGAAAAGTTAAGTTTAGAAGAAATACATTTGTTAAGTTTATTAGCATGTTAGCCGACTAGTCACCAAGAGCGAGTTTTGATGGTATCTTTGGCACAAGATTTGAACAAATAAGGGGTCCCATAAAGGTTTCAGGCTGAGATGTATTTGTCCAGGTCTCTGCCTTTTTTTTTTTGGTCCTTTTTGTTATGAACTCTTCAGCGCAGGCAGGACCAAGCCCTCCCCTCCAGATCTCAGAATGAGGACAGACTCTGCCGCTGGGCCCTCAGACGACTCGGGACACCGCTGTGGGAGTCAAACAGAGCTATTGAAGAGGGAGAATAGGCGAGCCCGGCCAGGAGGAGGGCCGAGTCCAGCCCACGCAGCGTGAGACGCCGTATCATGGGAAAGATAAGCAAAGGGGAGCTGAGAGCTGTTCCGCCTCTCTCATGCTGCACTCTCAAAGGCGGCGGCGTGGTACTACTGCCCGGACTGTGTCAGATGTAGCAACGGTTGGGAGTGAAACAATGAGCCATGCTTGATTTGGGGGGCTGTGCCGGCTTCACCAGGCCCTTTCTGTCAGGTGTGTATTTGAATGTGTCCTCTTCAGCCGTCCTCAAAGGCCTCCAAATGTTATCCACTAACCTCATCCAAAGACTTGTGTTGATATACACAACACTTTTGTTGATAGACACAATACTCGGAAGGTTTTGTTGCCTCAGTCTTGAAAATATGTGAGAGTGAAAACAAAATAAAAACCAATGAGACAGGGTTTGAACACCAATTTCCAGGGTGGAAAGCGTTTGCGTGACCTCTTCATTCACCAGTGCTCTTTGTTGCTATTTATACTTCATCACTTGACTCTTGCGCAGGCTTTCTTGCAGAAATCCTTTGGGGCCAAACTTCTCCCATTACCCTCCTGGGGCTGAGGCCTGAGATTTTGGTTCCAGCACAAGGGAGGCCACCGACGTTATCGACTCGTTTGGAAGTCAGACCCAATGAACAGGGTGTCCAGGAGGTTGTTGATAAGACATCACATCCGTTAGACCTCTTTTCAAAAACGTTGTGTGAAAACAGTGTGAAGGCAAAGAGTGTGAGTGTGTGTTGGAAATGAGGATGCTGCGTATCAATGAAAGAGGGGAAGCAGAATTAGTGTTGACTATCAGTAAAACAAAGCTCTCTCCCAGCATGCTCGCACACCGGCTTCTGAAAGCCTCAGCCGCCTCAGGGCACGGCTCACACACACACACCTACACACACACACAAACACTAGATCCGCCTCAACCAGAAGAGGGCACTGGAGTCACACCTCCTCCTGTTAACATATGCCAATGTATATCCACAAAAGCACACTGCCACAAACACTTAGAGCCACCACACCCAAACCACTGACACATAAAGCAGTCTGGCTGCCAGCACGCCTTTCGTTATTTTCAGGCAAAACACACACACACACACACACACACACACACACACACACACACACACACACACGGATAGAATTTCATGTCTGTGAAGAATTGAGTTCCTCCTTTTAGGAACATTTTAAAATGTCCCAATTAAAAATTCATAATTCTTCGAAAACCAGCCAATTGTGGATTCCCAAAATTGCCCCCTAAACTCTCGCAATGCATATATAATAGTCACCATGGCTGATTTAATTGGAATTAAGAATTAATTAAACTTTGAAATGGATGTCTTTGTTTGGTTTTTCTATAAATATTCCGCAGACATCCAACACCAAGTCGAATAAAAATATATGTCTTACTGAATGCAGTAAAGAGAGGCGGCCAACGACTTTTCTTAGCCAGCAGACATTAAAAAAAGTGTGGACTCTCTATGAAAAGACAATAATTATAAAGCAGGACAAAAAAAAGCTGGGGGTGGGATGGAAAAACGGTCATTACAAAAAAATGAGAGCAAAGTAAATATTGTGTTTAAGTTGCCGTGAAGCTGAAGGCAGCCAAGAACTATGAGCTGCAGGATTATGTGGCATTTGTGGCACATTTGCTGTTTTTCTTTCGCCTCCTTTTTCGGAGGAATACCTTAATTTAGAAAAATCCGACACTGCCGTTTAGCTGGTCAAATGGCCGTTTACGGTTAAAAATATAGGAGAGGGGAAAAGAGAGAATAATGTATGTCTGCGGAGCGAGGTCAGGGCTGCTGCTGGCGAGAGTGGCGTCACGCTTTCCCGCTCGGGCCTCGCTGCTGCAGCACACCTGACTCACATTCAGCTCGCCTGGGAGCGAAACGCCACAATCAGGCAGCCTCCGAAACAAGAAAGTAGACAAATTATAATGTCACCATAAGACACTTCCAGTTTGCAAAGAGTCTCAATCAATAACCAAAAGTGAGGTTGCTTGTCAAAAAAATTATATAACCATTCATTCTTCATTTCATACATTAAAAACAGTTTGTCGAAATGTTTTTGATTTCCTGCCACTTTAAAGAGTAACATAATGTTGGTAAAAGTGGTTAATTAATTAATAGAAGATCATTATATCGAAAAATAGTAGTTTTTGGGGGGAACATTTTTAAAAGTGAAATTACAGTCATTCTTATGTTTTATCCTTCAATATCAAATATAAATTGCTTGAATATGGCAACACTTCTTTGTGTTCTTATTGGGTTATTTTAGATGTGATGTGATCAGAGAATGTTTTCTCAACAAGAATCGTTTTCAGCGTTACTGTCAGATTAATTTATTTCGATACATTTAGGGCTACCTAAACTTAAGCATGCGACTATTGGTGCAACTTTAAGCTAATACAAGCTCAGTATCTCTCATCTGGACCAATAAAACCAACTGCAACTTTGCAAAGACGTGAAACAAAACAAAGCGTGTGAAGTCTACGGTGTGACAGGCCTCAGTGTGTCAGTTCTCTTTCGGTGGGAACGTCTTCATTCTGAGGGGAGGAGAAAGCTGCTACACAGCAGGCTCATTCACTCGGGCCTCAATGGGACAAGCACAACAATGGGAGTGATCAATGTACGCAGTGCCAACAAAGGGCAGATAAGGAGTTTCTCAAGGATCAACAAGCCCGCTTCGCCATCCACACCAGCCTGCCGAAACAACGGCCAGAATAATCTGATGGAGCTCCAGATCAGATCACCTCGCGCCTTTCTCTCCTGGAGCTCAGTTTCAGCGGGTTGTGGTCTGAATCCAAAAACCACTGTGCATCTTATTGTTTGCGCATAGCCAAGTTTTTTTTTCTAATTCCAATCTGTGGAGCAGAAAATATTGAGTGAAATCATTTCCCAAGGAATTGAAATCACATGCAGTCTGTATTTAAATGTAATCACTGCCATGACAATAATTACTAATTTTGGCACCGGATCAGCTTGGCAGACTCCTGCACGGAGGAAACCGCCGCACAACAGCGGACACACAGCCAAGTTACTGACTCGACTGGTGTGTGGGGAGATGCCTCAATTGAATCGAAAACTCAAAGTTGTAGATCTTAATCATAACGTGTCCGCAGGAGATGGCTCCGACGGATGTGAATTTTTTCTTTCACTCGGGTTGTTTCAACATGCTATTAAAGCCTGCTGACATATGAATCATACAAGTGATGGAAACGTGTTACACTAGAATAAACACAGAGGTTAGCAGGGCCATTGTTGAACCACAAGCGCCATATATAAGATGGAAAAGAGAGAGAATCCCTTCTCTTCTCCTGTATTTCTGTAACTATTTCTGTCCAAGACATTATTATTCCATATTCATTACATTCTACCTTTGCTGCTGCTCCGTCCAATGCAATACTCTAGTGTCTCACTGACAAAAAATGCCAATTTTTCCCCAAATACCGTCGGGATAAAGGCTATTGGCAAGATAGCTGTTCAGGTAAACTCGGATTATGCATGATTTTATTGATTGTTTTGGACTGACTATGACTGATTATGACTGACTGACTATGCTACTACTTTGCTAATAGTTTGCTTCCTAATGCTCATGATAGCTAAATAACAAGGCATATAGTTACGGGGGGGGGGACATTATTTTAAAACCTGGGTGATTCAGATATTCCAGCTTGAAAAGGGAAGGAAATTAACTGGCTTGTGCATGTGGAAGCATTGCAGGGGTCTGGCATCACGGCTACTTGATGATGCTGGCGTTCCCCTTCGCTGGGGGCAACAGTCCAGCTGCTGGAGGCGGGTGGGCTGCCGACTGCTGCCCAAAGGCAAAAAATTGACCCAGGGAGGATGAAAAAGGTGGGAAAGTAATGACCATTTACGTACTTAGGAGAAACTATTCACCCTTTTTTCTGTCTTTCACTAACTGTTGAGCAGAGCCACACCAACACACCTAGGTTCAAGGTATTTTTTTAATGTTTGCCTAAAAGAATGGCAATCATGTGTAAGTAGGTACCATTTGACCTAGATCTTCTCAAAGTAAACCTTTCTGTGGAGATTTTATACTCCAGTGTGCAGTGGGGAATTGGACCACAGAGCTCCAGGGATGGCCAACGGGCCTACAGTTCGCTGCAGCTTCAAGTCTTTGTGGGAATGAGCAGACACTGAGGCCCGGGGCGTCACGTGGAGCTCCTGTGGATAGCAACGCAGTGATGTCTTATTCACAGGTTTATTGCTTCATGCGAGAAGCTCCGTATTTTATCATCACAGATTTAGTTCTCATGTAAATTTATGGTGCCACATTCATTATTGATTCTCCAAAAAAGAGAGTAAAGGAGTCCCTTTAGTTCAGCAAACACAAAATATGGAATTGAAAGATGAAGCTGTATGCTGACTGGAATTTCTTGCAAGTTTAACGTCTGTTATGGTTGTACTCAAGGTTGCATCGACCAGTCTACATTCAACAATGCATTACTTAATCTAAAGAATTTAGAATATGTTATGCCCATAGCACTGATGATACTGGTTACTGTAAACACAAAAGAACACACACAACACATAGTCGTTGGTTAGCCAATACTTCATACTTAAATAGCACTTGCGGAGAACTCTTGATTCTCCATTTACTGAGGGAACTGGCTTAAGTTTTTGAGAGGACCCAATATTATAGGATGTCACCTGGTGTGTCCAACACCACTAATCCCAAACTTCCATGGTGTGTTGGTGAGAGTGCTTGACTATTAATCCAGTTGTACAATGAAGTTTGGCTTGACTCAACTGAGCACTGAACTCCACATCAGTAGGCAACACTGTTGGAGAAAACTGTGGGTTTATTTGCTATTTCAAGTACTTATTACTCATTCAGCAATGTTGCATGAAACTTCTACTCTAGGGTGAGTGCGGCATTATAATGTCCATTCAGATCAAGACAAATCCTTTACCGGGACTGGCAGACATTGAACAGCAGTACCGAAATACAGAATTACCTTGTACAACCAAGAAATATAATGAACCAAAGCTTCAAGGAAACTAAAACATTTCCGCGACAGAAAGATAATAAATCACAGAGCACTCACAGCATAAACAAAATGTAACGTACACCATGTGGGTCCTTCAAGCAATGTGGAAAGTATACCAAGTAGAGACACTCCACTTCCTTGTCTCTCTCTTAAATAAATCCATAGTGCCAACTAAGAAAAGAGCCATCTTTTTTAGGCCCAGTGTTGTTGTCTGTGATAACAAACCCGTGTTGTTGTACCAGTCAGCCTTGCCCAACGCGGCGTCCCTCACCTCTCTGCAGCACAATCCCTGACTTGTCAGCAGACACGTAGGAAAACACAAGTGGAGCCTTGTGTAAGTGCCCTATCAGGCAAACTGTATCCACACCATTCAGCTCTAATCTACTGAGCGTGTTCCATCAATCAGACTGTCATGTGGTGATACTGAGCCAGAGTGTCAGACAACACAGAGGGCTGGAGATGAACAAAGTGCTTCTGACCTACTTCCAGTCAAGACACATTTATTTAGAAGGAGCTTTTAGCTAAATAGGCGCAGAGTGCTTTACAAGGTGATGAAAGACATAAAGGCAGAATCAAACAAACACTGTACATTTTCAGATATGACGCCAAACTTTGTGAGTCTTCGTGATTGTGTTGATTTTGCAAATGTCTGTGGATGTTTGGGGGGGGCGGGGGCTCTAAGGTCATTGCTATTACAACACACCACAACTGTTTTTCTTTGTAACCCTGGCTGCCTTTTCTGCAGTTAGAAATGAAAAGCACGCCTTTGTTTCTTGGTGGATGAGGCCCATTAGATGAGCTGTGTGTAACAGTGTCCGATCCGGTGTGTGAGGAGAGAAGTGTGGGAATTCAGCCCTATTCATCACAATGATGCTCCACCAGAGAGTCTGAGAGGTGCCGATTAAGGGAAAATGCAGCCCAAGGAGCTTTAGTGGAGCCTGGTAGCTGGGCCATTCTTAACCAGCATGCATGTATTTGGGTATATCACTAATTCTAACAGGTTTGGCATCTGCTCTCGAGACAAATTGCATAATTGCTGCTACACAAACTGCAGCGTGTTTTCAGACATCTGTGAGTGAAACCAGAGTGGCGGTGAAAGAGGCTCAAAAACAAAAACATCCAGAAACATGTTGTTAAGGGTTATTTATGTGGAGAAGCTGGTACTATTTTTAAAAAGGAAAGAGGGGGAAAAAAAGACAGAATGCAATACAGACAGATGGAACCTCGTTTCTTTGCTGCATCTGCTTTGTTGTTGTTGTTTTGTTTTTTTTAAATGAAAACAAACTGGACAATTACAGGTCCTCACTCCGACAGTCAGTTCAAAATTAAAGACACTAGACAGTATTGCACTGGCTTGGCTTTTCTACTTATGGACTCCAGCAGCCATTTAGGGAGAAGGTTAAGGGATAATGTCCTATAAAAGTGCACTCTAAAATTGTTATGTTGGGCAGTTTTAAATGTGCCATCATATAAGAGATGAGATGAAATGGGTCTTTCATGGTTATCTGGTATCTGTAGAGTACATCCAAAGATAACATTGGGAGATTGATTTATTTAGTGACTGAAAAGTGGGTGTCTCCTGGATTTTACTTTATTGCTTGAGGTTGCACAACTGACATTACCATGCATCATATATTGAATACGGATTGGTTTTTTGGGTGTATGTAGTTGAAAACTTGTACCTCACTAATACATCACTCCCACTGCAGTGATGTACTGGTTTAAAAAAGATAGCTTTAAGATTAAACCCCTGTGGAGTCCTGTGTGTGATGCAATTTTTCTTTAGGATTTTAGGCCTTTATTCACCAAAGTCTGGCTTAATTAACAATTCCGGTGTTTCTTTTTACCATTGAAATATTCCCATTCACCGGGTGACCACTATGCGTCTGAAAAAGCGCAAACACACCACACCAGTGTTTGCCCTCCTCCCCTCACTAGAGATCTCTGTCAAATCCCATGAAAGGGACTCACTCTTTCAAAAGCATTGATCCCCTCTATGTGGTGATCCAGAATGGGCTAGCCGATCAGTGTGGCTCTGATCCTGGGAGGGCCGGGGGGGCTTTGCAGGGTTTTGCGACTGACGGGGACAGTTGTTTCATTGTGTTTGAAAGCATCGCGACGGGCAAATCCTCCCCCCGGTGGACTGAGAGTTTGCAGATGCAGCATGTTGGAACAGCGTCGCCTCGTCATCCCGGGATTAACCCCCACATACAAACCAAGGGGGGTTATCTGCTGAGGCTAAAGAGTTGGGATGATGATACCAGACACACACACACAGGAGGCATAAACAGCCCTCAATCAACTCTGCGCCCGCCACACACACAGAATTCCAGGCCTACAGTGTGTGCAAACCCCCCACACCACATCCATCCCGTTCAGCTCCGAGCAGTGTGACGTCACTGATAGCTGCCTGATTGATCCCAAACCTGCAGAACATCAAATCCTGAGCAGCTAAGTGGGTCAACAATGCACCTCAGACCCTCAGAGAAATTAATGAAGCGCTTTCAGAAGGATGTGGAAAGTGAAAAAATAATATGTATGTTTGTTATAAAGGTGCATAGCCTTTTTATATTCATCAAAAAGCTTCTTAACAAGCAGGTTGCATCTCGGCGTTTGCCTCTATACGCACAATTCCTCTACATGCGTTGCTGCAGGCATTCGTATCAGCATCTATTTACATTAAGTTGTGTGAAACCTTTGATGCCCCTCGCTGCTGCCATAAATAAAACAGCCGGCAGACACGTTCGCGTCCGCAGATTGAGCTGTTCACCCAAATACATATGAAACCGCTCTGGTGCAATGCAGCTCCTCTGCAAGCGTATTGTCTTTTTTTTTTTCCTCCTCTCTTTTAAAAAAGGAAGAACTGAAGAGTCGGGCCAGAGGCGAGAGATGCAACCGGTTTTAGCCAGGCAGTGGAGCAGAGCTGCTTCGTATTGAAAATATTGGAGGTTAAATGAGAGGCTGTAGGAAGAGCGAAAGCAGCTTGAAAAAAAATAGGAGAGGAATCAGTTCTGATCTATGTGTCAATGTGACAAATGCGTGCGTGTGTGCACATTGATATAAAATGTTACACAAGAGTAGTTGACTCGGTCACATTCAAAATAGATAGCTCCAAACACTGCGGCACAGATGCACTTTCTCCATTCTCATATTATTTCATCACCATTCTTATCTTTTAGCATTTATTCAAATTAAAGTAGATATTTTGAAGTCCTTATTCACATTGTCTTACATGAGTGCATTGGTATTCATGCTCTGGAGTCGGGCCGTGCAGAAGAAGTTGGAAGGCCGCGGCTCCGAAAGAGGCTGCCTCAAACACGTGACGGTTAATTATTGATGCTTTTTTGTTCGTCTCAGTCTGGACTTGCAATCACAGATGTAAGAGGCCGATTTGTTAGCAAGGAGTCAAAAAAAAAATCACATTTATCGGGCCGTCAGAACCAGCTAAATGTGCCCAAACAAGCCTCCTAACTTTATCGGCTAGCTGATGTGGGTGTGCGGTGGTCCAAAGCTCCCGGCCCCATCACGCCCAGTGGATGTGACGGCTCGTTGTCGCGGCCGTATAGAGCCTCATTTTCAGGTAATACGGTGCCGAGCCTTTGTGTCGGAGCGAGTTTGAAACCCATTTAATTCTGGCTGTTAAGAGTGGGAGGTGGTTCTCTCTGTCACCCCGCTCCCCTGACAACCAACAAATTATGCATTTCTTTTTTTCTTTAAATTCTTTTTAGCAAAGCCATCTCGTCGTTTTTCTTTTTTTTGCCACGGCCGTAGAGGCGCCCGAGTTAATCAGAATAAGACTCTGCATACCGGCGCTGACCCGTCACTCTATTAATAGAAACACCTCGATCTCAGAGCGATGCGGACGCTGCTTGCCCGGGAAATTGAGGGCGAACGCTCATTTGCCAGAATTCCCTAAAGTCTCCCCACCGACCCCATCCTCCCGGAGAGAGCAAAAATGAATTAGAGCCTGTTTTCATCCCTGCTTGCTTTTCTTTAATTCAGAAACCAATTACTTCAGATTTTCCACTTCAGGAGAGAAAGCAGCAAAGATAGAGAAAAAAGGGAAGAAACAGACAGAGAGGCAAGAAGAAGACAATCCTTCTCCAAATTAGTTTCATATGGAGATGCCATCCACCTCTGCTCCCTCGCTGCGCGCCCCCCCCCCCGCACCAAAACGCCACGATGAAATGTCTGCAAACTAAATATTCTCCACACCAAAAACAGCGGAAAGTTTATCCAAAATAAATCCATCCCTGATTGAACGTGGCATACATATTGTGTCTCCATTAAAAATGTATATGTTATCTTGGAATTGAGTTAGGGCCTGACGCTGGGGAGGCCAATTGAGAATACATTTTGCTGGGGATGATTTCAGTGGCATGGCACTACACACACACACACAGACACTCACAGAGCTGTATTTTTTTTATTCTATATCTGCAGAATAGGCACAAAAAAAACAACTAAAAAAACGGATGTTACATTATGTATGACGGCAGGAGCAGACCGACATCTAACGTTCCTCGGAGATGAAATATCCTATCAGGCTTCCCTCCCTCTCCTGACCCTGTGATCTACAGTAGGAAACCCCAAACTCCGATCTCTCATCTCCTCACATCCTCCCTCCTTCTTTCTCCACAGCTGGAAATGAGCAGTAAGATGTTTCACTCGGGTGCTGCTGCCGCTGCTGCTGCTGGAGGAAATTTACCGAACTGCGCTTGTCGAGAGAATTTACACAAGAAGAGGGAAACGGTGGAGTGCTCAGCTGGAATAACGCTTCCAGTAATTTTGTGGCAAAAAAAACCCCACAACCACATCAGGGTGATTCTGTGTGACAAAAAAAGAAAAAGAAACACTGAAGATGAGTTAATATTTCGCAGAAGCTGCTGTCATCCAAGGTTTGATTGGTTCAGATGAGAGTCAAGATGACAAGAAGTGGTTTGGTTCCCATCAGGAGAGATTGCAGAGACCTGGAACCAAGTCCAGGCTCTACAGCAAGTCACTTTGACCCTTCCAAATCAACAACCCGACCTGCTATACAATGAAATGCCATAGCTGCGCTGTGCAAGTAGTTGCAGGTGGGGACAATGACAGATGGATCGATGTAAGTAGATTGTGTTTAGAATCCACTGAAAATAAAAGGTTTCGAGATTCTACAGGCAAAAATCAAACAGAGGCAAAAAAGAAGTGGCAAAAAACCCCAAACGAGTCTATCATCACGTATCTTTGCAGGAGTTATGAGATATTTGTAAATGATATATTTGCATATGTCTGCGTTTGGAGTCTCTGAGATTGACAAATACCATTAATCAGGTCTGAGATTTCCCTGATACAACATTTCAAAATAGATATTCATAAGACAGATACATGAAAAATCTAAACTAATAAGGTCAGAAACCAAATAGGAATTTATGCAGAAAAATGTACATTTCATTGCTCGGAGAGATGGATGTGCCATAATGAATCAGTGCATTTCTTGTTTTTCCCATTTCCTTCCCCACCAAGCCGAGCCGAGCAGCTGTGGCTGGAGGTCCTCCGGTGCCAGCGTGATATTAGGACTCATTCCCAGAAACTGAAACCTAATGTACAGCTGGCAGTGAGGCGCTGTTGTTGTGCAGATAATTGGATATTGTTCTGTTGTCAGTGATTGTGCTGGAAATGGGGAGAGGCGGCGTAGCAATTTCACAGCTCGTCCCTCCGCTAACGTGATACTTCAGCCAGAGACTCCGCGCTGGCGTGTGAAATATGAGGAATATCAGGAAATTGAGGAAAGTTTAGCCTCTCTGCACCACAAGCAGCACCTATAAGGAGGTGCGCCGACTAGCATCTTAATGCAAACGGCACCGCAAAGTTAGAATTCTGAATAATAGCCGAGATGTCTCCTCTATGACCTTCCATCATTCATGCCTAGAGGAACTTTGGGGATGCTTCAAGCTGCAGCAGAAGTTCTAAAGCAGGGGTCACAAATGAGGTGCCCGCGGGCACCAGGTAGCCCCCCCAAAGACCACATGTGGTGCCCGCAGGCCTGTTCTAAAATGTTATTTTATTCTGTTTCTATTTTAATCACTCTTGCAATTATATCGTGGTATAACATGTTTATACATGTAGTTTAGATAAGTTTAGGTGAAGTCTGACCTATTCTAGTTCAAAGGTCAAAGCAAATCTGTTATTTCGGAGGAATGTATCCCACTGGTAGTCTTCCGTAAGAGTCAGGACACATGAAGTAGCTCTCAGTGTCAAAAACGTTGGTGACCCCTGTTCTAAAGGTTCTTCACAGACCTTCAAAAAGTTTCAATGAGAACTTTCTCTTTGAAGCACCTAAAGAACCTCCATAAAATTCCATCTGGTCCATTGCAGTAGGTGTGTTTTGCTTAACTGGTGTCCAAACTGGTTTACTCTGAAGTACAGGAGATTTATCACAGTCTGATGTCTTTGAGTAGCAGATAACGGAACATTCCAGAAAACTTTTTTTCCACGGCGCCAAGGTGAGGAGGTGGGGGATGGGAGGGGATCAGGGGTGGTGGGCAGCTTCATTAAATCAGGACTATATCCAAAGATAGGGGGGCGTAAGGTCAGCACTCCCATGGCCCCCGGATGGTTTGGCATTCCTAAAGCCTGATGGTCTCAGCTACACTCACAGGGATCCAGGCAGAAACCCCCCACCGTTCAAAGTAACTCACCCTGACTCAAAGAGAAGTGGTTAAAAGAGCATATTTAGGGCCACTTACTGAACCCAAAGTGGGCCACACTGTGAGAGAGACCGAGATACCAGACCGGCAAGCAGCCAAATGTTGGACGCTGACAAACAAAACTAGCATTTCTGCAAATCTGCTTCCTGATATTCGGTCTACCAACATCAGGTTCGGCGAGGTAAAGTGGGTCAGGTCATTTGGGGGATGAGAGTGTTTCATCGGGAAGCAGTTTGCTTCAAAATGCAACTACATGAATTTAAAACACAGCACTAATAGGATCTGATCTTGACCTTTATTCATGAGGGAAAGAGCTGCTGAGCAAGCTGGCTTTGCTGCTCGGCTCGTGTGGAACAGGAGTCCCACTTTGCAAAGGCAAAGACCTGATCTCATATTATGTGGAACAAAATCCACAGTCAATCCATCATGAGCCGCAATCTGAAAAGAATAAGCCTTTCTTGGTGCCATATGATCTAATTGTAATGGTCAAATTGTGCAATTCACCAAAGTATTTTCTTTACTTGCTCCACTAAAAAGCACCTAAACCTCTTGACTTCACACTTCAAATCGAATTAAAAATGCCCATCAGTGAGAAACAGACTACTTTGCTTAGTTGCCACGTTGTTTTAGTTGGTTCCATACTATGAACGGAGAAACCCAACTACTGCGACCACTCAAATTGGGCAACATCCATGTGCTGTGTGAGACAAACACCCCATGACAAGTCACATTTTATGTCTGGAAGTCCGATTACATCTCTGTCAGACAGCACGAGACATGTTTTCTGTAGTTTCTTTGAAGACGTATACCACTGCGGTTCTTAGTCACCCTATAGTGGAGCTGCAATAATTGCAAAACACACACTCTCATTAAGTGAAGGAAAACATTCCTTTGTGTTACTTGTCAGGAACGCGACAGCTAATACCGATGATCTGGACCATGTTTTCCATCAGAATGTTGAGCTGGCCGTCCGAGTGACAACTCTGGGAGCGCCGCAGCCACAGACCCACAAACAATGCTGAGACCGTAAATAAATGAAATAGCTCTGGAACCGCGAGCAGCTCGTAGGTCCATTTGGGTGAATTTATCCCAGTGAGTCTTAAGGTTGGGGAAGTTAATTGAAGCGACATAAATGTGTTGGACAACCACAAACTGACCTGGAATGCGACTTAATTGTAGTTTACAGTTGGGCTTCATGCAGCCGCGCGATGATGTGCGAGTCAGAGGGGTTGTTGGCAGGCGGAGTGCGAGTTCCACTTTCACAGAAACGAGACAGCTGTAATTGTCTCCCAATAACTCAAAACTATTTCCAAATGTATTTTTTGTGCATAAATGATGGGTATTATGAATTCAACAAACATTACTGATTTTTCGGTGGTGGGAAGAGGCACGCCATGTCGCAAAGATGCATACTTGCAATGGCGCCCATCTTGTTAAATGGGAATGACTCAAAACCAGCACACAACTCAAACATTATTTTTTTTTTTTTTACAGGAAATCGGATGAGGATTCACATCTCCAAACATGATGTTTTGCGCTCAAGCCAGGACAGGAAGAGGGCTTTTATACTTTACTCTCCCACCGGAGTTATTATTCCATTAGTTGTGCTCTTACGTTTCCATGTCAGTCGTTACTTATCTTTATGCCTGACTTTCATCCCTTTCCGATTGTAAAATCCTGAAATAATCAGGCAATATCCTAGCTTATACACATTTGATATTCAACAGATGAATAGATCAGTTTATTCTGGAAGTGTAATGTCAACCCAACATGAGTAAACAAGAAGTACTGCAGTACCCATGGAAGTAGAGGACATATTCTTTAGTTAAAGCTAGCATTAGCCAACTGTCAGTTAACATAAGTGGTTGGGTTGTTCCAGAAAAACAGGATGGAATTCTGTGAAAGTATGACCCAGACTGGACTCTCCTTGCTTACTGATGTATCCAATTCACAAGTGAACATTTAGATGCATTGTTTTGACTGGCAGGCAAACATTTTTTGTTTAGTTTGTTCTACTCCTCCAACAAGCACAACAAATATATCCAACATCACCCATAATGGAAAGGAGCCGGGACAAGATTATGTTGTTATTCTACCTGCCTCTTACTCATAAATCATAATACATTGAAACAAATAGTCTGTCAATCACAATCGCTCAGTAATTAATACAAAAAGGAAGTAGAAAAGAAAACAGATCAGCTGATGTCTTTGTTTTGAAGTGGTTCAGAAAATGATGGGCTGACGTTGGCAGCAAATGAGGTCAGAGAACATCCTTTTCTATGGTTTAAAGTGCCACTCCATTCTGGATGCGCAGGTTTCTTCTGCACATCATTTCTCTCCCCCGAAGACAAAGCAGGGGGAAACGTTGCCTAAAAATAGTCTGGGCCGATTTGGGATTCTTTTGATGGTCCAGTCCTGCTGCAGGAGGAAACAACTAATCCTCATAACTAATGTCAAGAGCGAAGAGGAAGATTGTTTTGGACCGTCATCAGAGCGGCGCCCTCCGACACAAACCCCTGTTAATGGCAGCAATGGAGACAGAGGGGAAGATATATGGAAGAGGAGTGGGGGAGTGTCTGCGGCCATGTGCTCTCCATATGCTCCACACGGCCAGCGAGGACTTTGGATTTCCGCTGCGATGCTTCAAACAGGCCCCATCTCTCCCCATCATTCTTCCACTATCAGCCCCTCGCATCACAAGTCAAAGCCTGGCAGATTCAAAGAGGAGTGTGTGGTGTGTGTGTGTGTGTGAGTGAGAGAGTGTGTTTAAAGCCAGATGAAGAGAGGCTGGAGGAGACACAGGTCATCAATCCAACACAAAGATGCTTAAATCAGAATTTGGAGGTTCTCGTTAATCATTCTCTGGGCTGAATTTGAAAAACTAAAAATAATTTACTGACCTGTAACGAGCAAACGCCTCAGCTTTTATCATCCCACACAGCGCCACAGCGGATCATCTCGTCGCACGGGTCTTTTCAAACTTTTTCATACAGTATTCTGAAGTCCCCTAAGCCACAGATTCACACTTCAAAAAGGGGCAATGAAGAGACGGTGACATGTAGAGACAGTTCACCTCTCACAAGTACTTAAAACAGAGAGATCTGATTCAAAATCAATAATCTGAGCTTCAAAAATATCAAAACCTCTCAGAAGAGTCAGGGAATAAGTTAGGAAAGGGTGACTAACATGAAAGGTTAGTTCAGTGAATTCTAATAACTTTGATTTTAACTCCTGACCATCAGGGAAACAATAATGAAGTTTTTCAAATAGTCCAAAATTGCATGCACATATTTTACCGAAAATGTTGTTTACCCTGGTAGATTTAAAGATTGAATTTTGCTTGATTCAGGATGTTTTATACCGTTTTTGTGCGTTAAATGAACGAAGAAACTTTCCTCCATCAGTGAGAAATGAGCCCAAATAAATCACGATTGTGATTTTTTTACAAAATTAAGCAGCTTTACCTGAACAGTTACAATGTTTTTTATTTCTAAAGTGATTCTCAATTAGATTTCCTTTGTTAAACCAAATTAAAAGTGCAATGACGCAGGAACTTCCGGAGGATACTTCAAGAGCTCTGCCACGTTATTAACCTACTACATATTTGTCTATAGGATCGTATTTTCAATTGGGAGACGTGAACAAGTGTGCGTGTGTGTGTGAGTGTGTGTGAGCCTGTGTAATGAAATCCACCCCATCAAAGCAAAGCAGAGTGAGAGCTGATGTGGACAGCCGTGATGGCGAGCAGGCTGCCACGGAGCTGTTGAGACGGAAGAGCTCTCGTGCCGCTGAGAGCTCCTCTGTCTCTCTCACTCTTATCTAAGTCCCGCCTCTCTAAGGCTCCGCACGGCGCTTGTACGTGGGATTAGAGCACTCCATCTGACCGGCATGCCCACGCCTCATGTGACCTCTGCAGCATGAAAAGAGGCGGCCATTTATCATAGCAGACGTTCGACGTGATGCACGGCTGATGAAGCACGGCAGGCGACGCAAGAGTCATGTGTATGTGTCACATCGTTAGAGCTCCGAATGTATTTCATATGTATGAAAAAGATGGAAAAATGAAGCATGAAAATGTCAAATCACCAGGAAAATTTGAGAAGAAAGCTGTATCTTGTTTGCTAAATATAATATGTAGCCAAAATATTACATTTTACACAAAAATTATTCAGAGAACGTTTCACAAATGTATAAAAATATAAAATTCAGGCATTTATTCACATTGTCACAGTGTGGATATGCATTATATTATGGGATCTGCTTTCATACATGGTTGAATGAAGCACATTTGGTGAAATGAGCTTCCTGTAAAGCATAATGAGCCCGACTTCCTGCTGTTCTCGGTCACCAATGTGGCAAGGTGGCCTGTGGCAGCCCACACATTCCCGTCCTGCTTAACGAGCCACTTGTTCTGTTTATTCCACATAAACCGGGAACAACATTTTTTTCTAAAAACGAGGAGGAAAACAGCCCGGACAGACCTCACAAGAGTAATTACTAATTAACCGTTAACCTGCGTAATCATCCGGAATCGCAGGAAACAAATACATTTTCAACTTCATGATGATGGTCTTTATTCCCTGCTGAGATATTCTATACAAAACATGTTAAAAAAAGGCTATTCCAAATGTTCGGTTTGCGAAAATAAGATGGAGAAAACAGCATTTCTTCAATTGGCGACACGTGCTTAAAAATTCTCTCAAACCCCCCATTGGCTGCCACGTTTCAACACCCAGCTTCAAGTGTGGTTGGAGGACATCTTTTAGACTCACTCGCGCTCTAAGGTGAGCATAACTTTGTGTCATGTCAAGCTCCGCCTCCCACATCGGGTAGTAATATTATTTTTGGTGCGGCACTTCCTGGTTTATGTTCCTATAGCCTGAAGCATTTGCTCCTTGTGCTTCCCAACTACACAAAAATCTTTAGCAAAAACCTACAAAAAAAACTACAACAAAAACAGCATGTCAACAAGGCCACCCAAACTCCTCCCACTTCTGATTCACAAGCTCCACCAAGTCTTCAGCAGAGGATTAGTAGGTGTGGCACAATAAAATGTATTACACCATGTCATAATTTTTTTAACCACATTTTTCTGCAATGAGGCACCCAATATTTTTTCGATACAAGACACTACGAAACATTGGTGTCAAGAAGGACGAGGATGACACAATAGGACGCGAAATCTCTTTGGAACCAACAAGCCCGAGACTCATCAAACGAAAGAGATTCCTGACATTTTTTTTTTAAGGAGAGAGATTTTTTTTTTATTGCTTCCTAGTGGTAATTATACACAGCTGCTGCAGTGCTGGTGGTGGAAAACAAACCAGTCGGATATAAATTCTGTCTAAATCGAGGAAACACCACAATCAACAAGTGAGACAGAAAGAAAGAGGGAGTATAAAATCATCAGTGAGGAATGTCTGTAGAAACCGAGGGAGGGGAGCGTCAGGCGGTGACAGCGAGTGGGGTTTTATTTCATGAAAAAGCGTCAAAGCACTCGACGATATTGGACGCCTGAGTGCGCGTCGCCTCGCAGGCTCAATCACCATCAAAATGTTTACGCTCTCATTTTCCGGATCACTTGGAGCTCGCTGGATTTGCCACCGAGGTGTGAACACCACTTCCCCGCGGCATCCCGCTGTGGAAGGTATCCTCTATATCACATTTCTCTGCAGGCAATAAAATGCTACATCTGAAACTCTGCATAATTGTATAAAAAACCAAACCAACAAAACAATAAAGTAGCTGAAAAAAAACAAAAAAACTTTCTTGGCCTCGATGCTTTCTTGGAACAGAAGTCGCCAATCTGGGATGCGCTGCCCCCGCACCAACACTTGTGACTCGCTGCACCGAGCCTCGCCGTGGGAGGTCTGGTGGGTTCAGCGCTGCCGTGCGGTGTGTAGGATGCACTCGGCAGAAACCAAACACAGGTACATGGTGAGGGACGGGGCGCTCGCCTGTTTAATGTATTCGCTATTCAACCTTTATGTCTGCAGGAGGTGGCAATTTCTTCGTAATGTGCTGCTTTACATTTGCTAAAATCATTTACGACTAGATATTACTGTGTTGTGCAGGATAGAAATGTATGTTTTACCCAACATATTGCAAAAAGGTGGGTTTTTTTTTCTTTTTAAACATCACTCCTCCACCTTATCCCTGTTTCTTAATTCAAAGGTTTTAATTTTCTGTATAAATTTTTTTATTGTTGTTATCCATGAGTGGAGCTCAAACGCCGTCCACCTGTTGAATATTGAATCCATCATCAAAATAACCTGACTCAGCTCTAATTTAAAACACAAATTAAGAGACTCAAACTGACACGTATTTCGGCGTATTATTATTGTTTCCCGCAATTTTCTCACAATGTTATCTTTATCAGTAGAGCCAGTCGGGAAATTATCTTGTTCTCTTGCTCCCACCGCCCTCTGTGCGCAGCTGTACTCATTTCACGGCCTCGACTGTTGTCAAATTAAGTCATGAACTGACAAAAACGGTCGGAATCTGTCAAAACACATCGCGTTAAAAATGCAACGTGTTCGAGTCAAGTGATTGCAAGTGATGCAGAGCAGGGAGTGGAACTCGGCCAGGGCCTGAGCGCCGTTCCTGGGAAAGATTAGTGAAAATGTCCAGATCTGCCACGCAATAAAACCTGCCGATTCTCCATCTGTTTGGGAAGATTGCGCAAGATTTAATTTAAACAACAAAAGCAAAACAAGAGATCAGAAAAAGCAGGAGCGAGACGACAAGTTGAAAGCAAACACGAGCGGTGATGGTGTTTGCGAGTCCACAGCAGTGAAACCTCCATCAGTAAATTAACAGTCACTTCTCCCGCAGTACAAACAAAGCCACACACACACACTAGATATTGCCTCCTGTCACGCCAATAACGTCTGCAGCGCACAACACTGAAGACAAAGCGGCGAGCCGAGCTAATCCAATTTGCAGAGCAGAGCAACTCACATTCAGATGTAATCCGATCTAACAAATTACAGCACTCTGCCTTTTCCTACCAAAGATGTGCCTGCCTGTGTGTTTGTATGTGTGTGTGTGTGTGTTCAGAGGTGACTAAGACAAAGACAAGAGTTTCATATAGAAAAAAAAAACAGCACGGCAATGAGATTAGCTGGTAAGCCGCAAACACAAATGTCAGTAAAGCAGAGTAAAGTTGACGTGCGTCTCAATATTCAAAATTTCGGGCCGGTCGCTACGACTGTGGCGTCCTTTGAAGCTCGACATGTGGTGTCTAACGGACGGCCCGCGGCGTCCTGTGACTGAGCCTCCCCGCTGCCCATCAAGGGTTATGGAATATGACAGGCTATGACAACTTCTGTGGAGAAAAAGCCCTGGAAAAGGTTTGGAATCTGAATGTAAAGTGAGTGTGGGAAACGGTGATGACATAATGTTTGGGAGAGTTTGGGAAACGTTGCTGCTCGCTGCATGCTAACAAAAAAAAAATCCTTGAATCCCTCAGAGTTTGCGGAGGCCATGCAAGGTTTGAACTTGCCGGGTGCCAGTGGATTCCGGGTGTCTAATTTCTTGGCTGTAATGAGTCTGTGATTGATGAAAGTTCAGCTCCAGCTTCCCTCTGCCAACCTGTGATCAGACCTGGATGAAAAG
>CAESWR010000607.1:421812-461666 GCA_903171835.1 Mullus surmuletus | reverse complement strand
CCCCCCCCCCCCCCCTCTCAGCCCATCAGCTGCTGCGGTTGTGGAGACAGACAGACAGGCTTGGGAGATATTTTGCGATGCCAGGCAGACGTAATAAAAAAAAATAAAACCCGAGGGGTGGATAGGAAAATCTATTAAAAGGATTTATTCACATCTAATGTTGCAAATATTGCTTTTGGGATCCCTGAATAACATCGTTATTATCCGGGGACAAAACATCAGCCAGAAATTCTAACTTTAACAAGCAGAAAACAAGAAGCAATGAGTCAGGTGTGGAACAACTGAGAGACACAAACTGCTGTTTGAACCCTGAGTAGCATAAAGTAAATTAGCTTTTTTAAAGAGTATTCATTATGTGTCTGGAGGCATTAGTGCCTCCAGGTTAAAATAACAGCTTTGCCCGGGAAGCAGCGTCACATTCAAGTTCAGCTTTATTAGAGACATTTAATGAAACGCAGGAACGTTGAATTAAAAAGCATGAAGGAGCTGAATATTCGCAATATACTAAAATATTTATTAAAAAAGGGGACTTTTAAATATGAAGCGTGGATCAATGACAAACAACCAGAATGCCACTTTTTAAACTGCCGTGAATAGAGTTTGCATTTATGACCAATCCAGTAGTTTCTTTGAATGAAATAATATTAAAGGAATATTCTTCAGCAAAAGAAACCCAAAGGAAAATAACTAAATACACCCCATCATTAAGCTGTAATAGTAAAAACATATATAGTAAAGAATTAGAGCTGGGCCGAGTGAAGCCTGAATAATCACTAATTATACCGTGTTTTATTACTTCTGTTTCATGAAGATTTTATGACTGCCGTATAAAAAAAAATCATAATTCATATTAAGCCTTTGCACACAGCTCCACACGGCTCCTCTTCATCCCCGCTCTCCGCCATGAATGGCACGTATGAAGCTTTGTATTCCCCGGCTGTGTTGAAGGCGGTGACAGCGCCAGAGGTGGCTGCGGAGGTGACGGGTTTTTAATTTGTCTCGCTCGGCCTGCCCGTCTGGCAGCGCGCGCTAATCGCCTCGACGCCGCTCTAATGATTTAACAATAATAACGGACCTGTTTAATAGAAATGAATTACCATCATTACACGGCCGGGGCCTGCCAATCCCCGCGACTGGGCACCGGAGGAAGAGGAGGAGGGCGGTCGGAGGAAAACCGGAGCTCACTTCTCGCCTCCTGCCTCTGCGCTGAAGTGATAAGTGAGGCTGTCAGAGGAGTGGAGGACGTGCCTGCAGACGGGCAGCTGTCAGGTTAAAATCCAAATAAGTTGCCGTTATCGCCGCTGCCGCCGCTCCACTTTTTGTTTCCAGGCGGGTCTGCACAGCAGACCAAAGACTGCGTCACATGTGGCTTTAATAGAAAAGTTGGGAAACATCATTGCAACTGCAGAAATTAGCACGGGCCTACATGTCAAAACGACAATCATTTCTCCTCAGCCATGAAAACATTCTCAGAGGAAATGACCAGAGCATGAAGTCCACTTCATATTTCCATTTTTCTACAGGTACACTTTCAAAATAAAGTTAGCA
Source organism: Mullus surmuletus (assembly GCA_903171835.1). Lineage (NCBI taxonomy): Eukaryota > Metazoa > Chordata > Actinopteri > Syngnathiformes > Mullidae > Mullus > Mullus surmuletus. The sequence goes on along the minus strand of CAESWR010000607.1, from coordinate 460,118 downwards.
GTACACAGATCCTCCTCAGAAATATTTTGTGGCCCACTTTATTTAGATTCACACATCATGAAATGTAATTTATGTTCAAGTTGGATCTTTTAGGTCATTAAACCTGGTACATTGAGATGGCTCTTGTAAGGCACTTTGTATAACGTAGCTAAGAAAAGAAAATCAAATAAAACAAATGCTTTATTCACTTCACTTCTTATAACTTCTGTTAGTGCATAATTCTCCTAAAAGATCAGCTGTTGCTCCCACAAAAAATCCTGTCCAAGAAGAATCGTCTTCTTCCTCAGTATTCCTGGAAGACATACTAACAAAACTCAGTTGGACTCAGTTTCAGCATTCTTCTACCGTGAAACGAAGCTGTGCGTAGGATAGCTTACGCCTCCAACTTGGTACCAAACAAAATTAGGATACTCACGGGACATGAGGTATGTTCCTGGAATGCCCTCCTAACCAGGTACTTATGTGCGTAACTCTGGTCGTACTTGATTGTCAGTGCTCTGCCCACCACAGGATGCAGGCAGGCCGTGCTGGTTAACAATGACTGGAGCCTCTCCAGCTTTTTTCCCCCAACAAGCAGCATTAAACAGGCTCGCGTGTCTGCCTGTTTATGGCGAGCCACTCAGGCGAGCAGCCATTGTTTTATTGTTGCCTCACACAAAGCCAGTTGTTAAGCCTGAAAATGAACTTGCGTTGCATCGGCAGCATCTGGTTCCCTTACTGGGGTCCCTCCTAATGCGCGTTTGTGGGTCCCTGCGGTCTGCTGAGGTGAGGGATCCCATCGTATCCATTCTTTCTCATCGTTTGAAGGAGAAAATCCAGCTCCGACCTCAAAGCCTCTTAAGTTGCTCTGCTGGAAAATCGCCAAACAATTTGTGCTGGGAGTTATTCCGTTGTATTTGTCTGTGTTTGTGTTTTGCCTTTGTAACAAAACTCCCTCTGCCCACCCACCTATTTCAATTTGTACTTTTGAGCACAAAAGCACTTGAGGGTCCCTGCTGATGTCTCAGAAAACAACCAAAAAGAGAAGAAACAAAAGACCTAGAGGATCGGTTTTCGCCATGCATTTGTCATTTGAGTGAAAGTGAACTGATGTGCTGTGTAGTCATCGTCGTGTTCACACTCCCACCACTTCCCAAAAACACTCCCCTCGTCAAAAGCAGACTGATGTGCGCTGATTAAATCCCATCTCCTGCTCGGCTATAAGTCTGAGACATGTCTGATCTCATGAAGCTAAATGTAAACAAGATCCTGTGCAGCCGGGGCTGTGGAGGCGGCCGGGGCGAGCGCCTCTTATTCCTGTCATCTCTCAGGTATGTATGCAGGTTGTCGGAACAGGTTTGCGCGGCGGTGCTTGGCAGCTCGGCTCTCTTATGTTCAGAGATTAATGAGCTGTCAGTGGCGAGGGAGGCATTAAAAGACAGTCGTCCCCTGGTCAGAAAAGATAATTACTGTTGATCACTGGTGCTGTAATACCTGTCTTGCCGCCTCTCTGTCTGTCTGCCCGGCTGTCTGACGCTGTCAGCGGCTACTGCAGAGGTCCCATTAAAGTGTTGCTTCCCGTCGTCTTTGATTTGGCTACAGAGTGTTTACGCCTCACACCAACTTTAACCACCGTCCAATCAGTCGGAATCAGAGATACAGGACTTGATTGAACTCTGGAGGATATCTGATTTGTTGTTGAATCCCAATCAGATATGGATACACAGGCCTAAGAGCTAAAATGAAATAAGATTTAAAAAATGAAATGTCTGCGCGTTTGTACCAGTGTGCATTTGTTTAGTTAAGTTGGAACAATGGGTATGTTGATGAAGACAGAGTTGTTTTTGGGCGTCAAATTGTTTCCATGTTGGAGTTGTTTCAGAATTTCAGAGGACTGTGAGTTCCACATGATCCGAGCAGTTTGGTACTAATTACCAGTATTTGGCAGAATGGCTTAAGGCCTAAGATGCTTGCTAGCAACTGGGGGCTTATAGGTTTGATCCCTCAGTAGTGCCATTCAGGTAGACAAAGTCAAATATAGGCCATTCACCCTTTAGCATTCTTATTTGTTGCACTCTCAGGCTTCAAGGTCGTTCTTCCTTAACAGGAACTAAAGTAGCTGTTGGAACACTTTCAAGAGTTCTTAGGTAAGTCCATCTGCAGTCACGCATCACCTCCAGATAGCATAACTAATTATTGTTGTTCAGAAACTTGGTGTTAAGGTCCGGGTTTGATGTTGGTTTTGACCCGTCCACCTCCACTCGGACGTCCTCACTATGTATAGACTGTCGGTACTCTGGCATCACCTGCACTCTGTGGTCGGGCTCCTCGTAGGCAGACAGATGAGACACGGCTGCATTTTCAATCTTCGTCTCATCTTGCCGCGTTACATAAGGTAGTCTATGGAGATCTGCGCCTCTCTTATTTATCAAAGCAGAGTTTGTTGTCTGCCGCCTTCTTTGCTGAAGCTTCCACAGACTTTCAACCTTTAGGAAACCTTCAGATTCTCCAACTTTGTTCGTATTCTAAAGCTTCTCAGGAGAAAACCATCAGGCTTCCCATGTTGTTCTGCAACTGGGATGTTGTTTATTATCTGTTACAGCCCGTGATGCTGTGAAGGGAAGTACACAGTAAAGACAACGGCTAGAGACAAAATGATTGCTTACTAAAAGTGTCAAGTCATCTCTTTTAGAAATTGGACAAAGTTTCCTTGCTTAAGGCCGGTCAATGAAATAAAACCAGCATTTCGTTGGAACAGTTCTTCACTGTCTGAGCTGCTGCTGTTTATATAAAAAAAAAAAAAAAAAAAAGCTCACACTTTTCTCTCGGATTTCTCATGTTGTTCCCCCAGGCGGCAACGGCAGCCGTGTTATTTTTTTTTTATTATTATTTTTTTCTCCCCTCGACCCAGCTCTGAAATATGATGGTAACAAGTGTAGGTGAGAGGAAAAAAAGAAGCCGGTGTGGGAGCTGTCGTGTATTCTTTCTCGGCACAATTGATATGTCAGTGCCACACGTCAAAGTGTGAAGTACGTTTGAAAACTTCTGAGATATTTTTTTTTCTTTCTCTCCTTGGCACAAAGTCGCTCCATATGTAATATAAACACCTTTTTCTCCCCCTTCAACTCTACAAATTCCTCTCACGCATGCTCTTTCTTTAAAGCAGCGTTTCCTGAACAAACGGTAGCATCGCTTCACATTTGGCTCGACTGTGAGGCATAGCTGGTTCAGGGAGATCTTTTAAAAAGCTGCGTTTGTGCCCACGTGAATCGCAGCACTGATGGCAAACTGCTACAACGTAATGACCCCTCTTCATGTGGCTTCCTCCACCCCGCACATACAGATACAATTATTTCAGCAATGGTATGTATTTCATGTGGTGTGAACTTACCCTGATTGATTTACTTAATTTTTTTTGTTTGGACTATTATCAAATTCGATGTCCTTGAAGACTTGATTGCTCTGTGGTGAGATGATGCACGGCTCGCCTGTACGTGCTACTATAAACAAAGGTTGGGGCCAGTAATTTTAGACCTCGACGTCTGCACGCTGATGCCGCGATGAAAAGGCAGCATCTGTGCATTTTGTTGTTACATAAAAGTGGTGATCACAACAGCGGGACGTCCACATCTACAAAATTACATTTGTATGAGTACTCCAAACTAAAATGACTATAATTAAAATGTAATTACGTCTGAATTTAACTCCTGGAACATGATCGTTGAGTTGTTGCTTTCAATCTTCTAAGAATGTCTTTCTTCCCGACACGGCCATTCTTTGGATGCTTTGGTTTGGGGAAATGCTCATGGTGAAATCTTCTGGTCATCAAAAACTGGTCTTCAATCCCACTGTGACCCCATAGATCAAGTCAAGTCAAATATCTGCCAAAAGCTCTTCAGAAACCCACAGTGCAACTGCTGCCAGAAGCCGCGTGTGTCTACAAAACCGAACAATCTGATGTGAAATGAGACCGCACATATAACTGAGAAGGTCTGATATCGCTCGAGTCCCATTGTGATTTTTGATTGCAATCACCATAAAAGTATAGGTGCTTGGTTACTATGAAAAGTAAACTGATTTTTTTTTTAAAGGGTATTTCTGCAAATAATATACATAATTGCGATACCTGAAATTTGATTGTGTATCTCAACTGCTCTTGCAAAGCATTTAAGTGAATATATTAGACAGCACAAGCAACTTTGTGCATAAAGTCTGCAGAATTCCTAAGTATTGTAACTAAATCATTTATTGAGCCGTAGTTCAATCACATACCTGCTGTACGTCTGGCAGGTTTCACTCACACTTCACAGCTTTTCCTCATTTTGTGAAACGCACTGGGCCAAGTTTCTGACAATTTTTTTCTTTTTAAATTTTCACAAACTGTTTAGCATTCTTATCATTTCACTTTTTCTCCTGAAGAATGCATTCCCCTTGCACACAAAATCTGCCTTCTACACATTCACAAATAAGATTTTCCACTCCATCTTCCCCAGTCCCCTTAAAATGAATAGCAGCAAACCTCTTCCATGTGCTGGTAACAAGGTGAAGAGCAATTTTTGTGTCTGTGTTTACACTAAAGCAGCCTATCAAAAGTCCTGTCAGGGTCTGAGCTGAGGAGAGCTGCCAAACAAACACGTCAGGTCAACATGACAGAAATCCAGAAATCGGCTATATGTTCCAATATAAGATTCGCAAACACTCTGCCCCCCCCCCCATCCGTTCTCTCTGTGACCTCGCCAGTTTTCGTCTGAACAGCAGGTCATCAGTTCAGCACATGCCTCTGAAATCGTCTCCTGGCACCATCCTGCATTATTAACTTTGAGGCCGAAAGCAATACACTTGCTTGCCAGGAACGGTGCCGACTGACTGGGAGATCCTCAGCTGCTGGAGACATATACAAACATTAGCTCCCCTAATTAAGGGTGGCAACGAAAGTGCAGCGTAATTAGTCACCGCGAGAGTCTGGGAGAAACATACATGCGGCTGCACCTCCAGGCCGACATGGATGGGAAAGATCTGAAGCTGCTTGTGCTTCCTCCAGAGCAATATTTGCTGCATATCGTTGTTCTGACTTAAATGACAATATATGCTTTAATGAATTAAACATTTTCCCTCCCCCCACTACTTCTTTGTTTTGGCAATTAAAGCAATGAAAATATGCTCTAATTACCCACAAATAATCTGAGGGTAGAATCAAAAGGCTTTTATGAGCACCGATCGGCTGCCGACAACAAATGCGAACAGCGGGTTGATTGATTTTCTGATGACCCCAAGGCTCTTGAGCAACCTCAGATCTTTTGGAGACGGTAATGGCGCACCAGATATTTGAAGAGCCTCCGCCGCTGCTGCCGCCAGCCCACATGCATGTGCAAGCAATCAATTGGTTTTCAAAAATACTCCCAGAGAAATTGCCTGGCATGTGCAAGCCAGGAGCCGTGGGTAAGTATGGGTTACCGGGTGTTGTTTGGGTGTGTATATCAGCAGCTACAACATGCTCACCATCCTTCTTCTTCTTCTGTAGCTTTATGTTGTTTTGAGGTTTAAAAAAAAACAGAAGCAAGTTCTGCCCGAGAGGACTTGGCGTCCTACCGTGTGTTAGCGCTGTACTCGTACAGGCTTGCAAAAATATGTAATTACCTGTGTCAACGCTCCTAACAGCAAGCTTTTTATTCTAAGTGTTTTTCATTCTCCTGTAGCCATGAACAACACTCAGGATGCGTGTAAAGGGGATAGGAGGACTTACCGATGCAATTAAAATTGGTGATGTGTAATGGGACTTACTCACCTGAAAGGCTGTTATTCCACCCAACAGTTGGCCAACACCCTTTCCCGCAATTACTGTCACATGCTTGTGCTCCGATATTCAAACCTGTTCAATAAAACAAGCTACAATTACATTTTATTCAGTTGAGTGGGAGACATGCCTGCAACATGGGATAGTCCCAAAGAAAAAACTAAGAATCCACCTTGATTTCGACACCGTGATGGTGGAACGATCTAATTCACTCACATAGGATAAATGAACTTTTGCTTCATTGCGGCTTCATTATCAAGCAAAAGTACATACCACAGAGCAGAATATGTGCATGTCTGGTAGGTGCTGCAATTTCCTTTCCTACATATTTGAATTGCTAAACAGTTCAGAGACATTTGGGTTTTGGGAATCAAATCATACATACACACACACACACACACAACAAATGCCCATAAATATAGAGCAGGTGAATTATTACTTCCTTCATGGAGGCTGGTGTCACCCATCTATGTTGGTCTCTTTGCCTCTCTCTCCGCATTGCAGCTGGTTTATGCATCTGAGGACTCCAGTCCAGAAATAAATTCTCGGTCGTTCTCGTGAGGAGTGGTCAAAACTGAAGACAGTCTCGTTCTCAAAGTGCGGCATTTCAAAATCTCACATCATACTGGCGGTTTTGTATCTAGAGGCTTAAAAGAATGTGAGGGCATCAGCAGATGACTTGTTTGTGTGACCAAACATTAGCCGAGGAGCTGAGTGATGTCTTGTTTTCCTGAACATCTTTTAATGTTTATTTTAAGTTAACTAAATTCGAAAGCGACATCAATCAGTGTATAGCAATAACAATCACAGGTTTCACTCTAAAAAACAGACATCTACTCACAAATAAAACAAAGCCTGAGATAGCCACTCCCACTTCTAACAGTCTGTCGAAATGACTGATGGGTAATCTTGTTTTTGATGCCCGCTAAAACTTGCTGAGTGGCCGTGCCGTTGGCTTACATCATCACAGCTAAGTGAGGAACGTAACAGCTGTTCATACAAGCACTTCTGGTGCCTTTAAGGAGGTGATGAATGAGGTTTTGAATGACACAAATAGCAAACGAGTATTTCAGAAGTTGACCCTGATGGCGAAAGTTTTTTCAGAGGTCTTTTTTTTTTTTTAAGATATTAATCACTGAAGTCACATTAACCAAACAAAGAAGCCAATGGCCCGAGTGCTGAAAACACCTCTGCTCCATGTGCAGAAATCCCATCAGAGGTTACCGCGCTTCACTGCTCCGTTAATTATTTCTCACTGCTGGTATTTCACACCTGCCGGGGAATGTCGGCGCAGGCCCGGCAGCCAGGAGGGGGAAGCTGGGGCATGATTGATATCTGTGGTTATTTCACTCTGTCCCTTTGCCCGAAGGCGGAGCTGCACAATGAGCTGCTTCTTCTTCTTCTGTCTCCTACGCGTGTTGCTGTAATTTTTCTCTGCTGATCGCTCTGGCACACCGTGAATGTTGGGCGGGGAGGCGGATTGCTGTATTGATATATGTGTGTGTGTGTGTTTGCATGTTTCTAAGCCTGCATACACACACACACAGCACACCTCACGTGCCGCAGGTGACCCAGCAGAGATGCACTCACAGTGTTATTGATTGCAGCTCTTAAATCCACTTCAGTCCGACCTGAAGGGGCGGAGCAGGTGAAGAAGAGGAGACTGGTTAAACATGGCTCAGTCAGTGTGGACCAGCACACTACCTTCAACCCAAAATGCAATTCCTAGACAATATTTAGGTCCTGTGCCCATTTTTTCAAAGTGTGAAGCATAGTATCAACACCTTTGTTCTGGAAAAAGTGTATTTTAAGTGAAATTGCATATGTGTACAAACAATGACGACCTGAGTTAAATTAGTTTTCAAATTGTGTGTCCCGCAAAAGCCAAAATCAAGTGTGATCTGATTCTCTGTATACATGTGTCTAACCAAAACGGATAGTTGTAGAGACTTGGACCCACCTCTTGTTCTGCACCTCTGAAAACCTTTGTGAGATCACTTTGTTTTCAGTGCCAGTGTGGTAAAAATCACCAAAAGCACTCCTTAAGTCTGTTGATCCTGTTTTTGGATATGCCGAGCCCTGAGTTTGCCATGATATGGTCCACCATCACTGGACACAATTTGAATATATACAGATTAAAGAATAATCAGCAATTTGATGTTTAATGTACATGATGTCATGAAACGTCAAGTTATATAGAAAACCACTTGAACTAGCTGATCTACGTAAAACTGCCAAAATAGTTTCTAATATAGGAAATAAACCTGGGTTGTGAGTCATCAAAACAATGGAAATATACATGATCTAAGTAAATCTGCTACATTAATTTGTAAGTGCATATTCAGCATTAATCCCTTTGGTTTAGTCCAGACAGAAAACATGTCCCAACATTTGTAGACTGCTGAAAGCGAAAGAGAAGAGACATGTTGTGAAGCCACATTTTTAGGTGCTGCCTTAAGTAAACAAGCTCACGCCTTTTTTTTCTTCTTCCCAAAAGTGAATCACGTTGTAAAAACTAAATGATTTTACAAAGCGCTCAACAGGCGAGCGGCTGCAATTTCGTTCAAGGGAGCTCAACCCATCCCACTGTAGAAATGAGGCAGGATCATATGAAAAAGTGTGGTTTTTATAGCTTCTGTCTGTGGTCGTCACTGCTCTAACCCTCTTCCACACTGTATCCCACAAAAAGCTGATCTGTAATTGAGAGCTAGAAGGTTAAACAAGCACTGCTCCGACCACAAGAAGAACATCTAACAAGGGAAAGTGCCAAGGTACCTTTGATTAAGGCTTATTAAACTGTTGAAGCCTGCAGTTATATTGATATACAGATACAGCACCATTGCACAAGTGAAGAACGTGGAAGGCGAGACTCTACAGGCCAAAGCCCCCGCTCCATGAAAATAGACATTTTTTTATGACTGTTGACAGCATTTGCTGATTTATGGAGTGATAAAAAGAGACATCCAAGATCCCCTCTGTAAAAACCTTCAAATGTAATATGTCAAATCTCAGCGAGGACGGGCGCATTGTGTTGCTTATAATGTCGGCTTTACATTTATATGAGGGAGGCTGCTGTGTTTCTTCATTCAGACGTTACGTAAGCTTGCATCTGGTTTTTCTGGAGTCAGAGTGCCGTGTGAAGGTTCTATTGAGATACACTTTCCAAGGAGGCAAAGTCCTTGAATACGTGAACATGCGTCAGTCATGGTAGAATTACATGTTTAATTCATTTCAAACAGATTGCCACCTATAGAATCTTAAACAGAGATTCACAGAGATGCATTCTTCAGGTTGGTTTGGTGTGGTTAGGTTCACAAATGTGAGAATTTCTGCAATTCGCATACTACATTAGGTCATCTTACACATTAACACACTCATGGTAGAAGTCACCATGCCAACCATTTAATCGGGAGCAATTCTGGGTTCAGTGTCTTGCCCAAGGACACTGCAACATCACCAGGCCAGTGATCAAACCGATATCCCTCCGATTAAAAGGCGGCCATTGTAACTACTGAGACATGCAACTCAACTTCAATTCAGTTGAATAAATTGTAATCATTTTTTCCCATAAGAGTTCTTTTGATTAATATAGTCTGTGTTTTGTCATTTTTTTGTAGTGCAAATAAACCAACCAACCATTCGGAACAATCCAATTGAGTTGTGCGGCCAAGAAAAAGAGAACTTGTTAATAAATGAAACTGATTCAGATTCTTAAAAATCCTTAAAGAATGAGCATGTTGTTTGGAGCAGGAGGTGAAGGAGCGCCCCTGAGCGCCCCCTCCCTGGACGGCTGACAGCTCAATGAAGGTAGCGGAGCATGGAGGCAGGTTAAAGATGGAGAGCAGCCTCAGAGTCAAGCCCAGGTCCATCGTTGAACAGCAGTAGTCAATTGGTTCAGTAGATCTGGCCGGATTGAAACATAATACTCGGCGGGGTTTAGGGGGGAGCGGACCGACTGACACTAACACCCCTTCCTGAAAGATCCTTTGTGTCTTAAGCGTTCAGCGGTGGACAGCAGAGCTCTCAGGCAGCTCCGGGTGCTTAGCCAAGCAGTTGTGAAAACACACGCACCCCGGCGCCAGGGATATCGCTGCATTTTTTTGCCCAAAAACTGAGAAAACGCCGGCTGAGATCGGAGGGGCTCTGAGGGGGCGGCGAGAGGGGGGCAGGAATGAAGATGAGGGGGTGGAAATTGAGGAAGATTATTGTCCAAAGCTTTAATCGGGTTTCTGAGGCCGGGCTCACCGCATTTTAAAAGGGGAGGTCTGCATGGAGTCAAGTAATACTCGGCCCGTCTGGAGTGTGGAACTCCTGTCAAAACAAGCTATCGTGAGAATAGAAGACGCCGCTATTGGAGGGCACAGGGGAGGGGAGAAAAAAACACAACCCGCAAGACCAACGGAGGTAGTTTATGTGCAATAACAGCTTAGAGAAGATTGAAAGTGAAACGGTCATCCTCGGCCACATTAAAAAACGCTGCTTGATTTACGCAGCTTGTTAAAATGTGGAAAAGTACACAGTCTTCAAGTAATGGAAGTGGCTTATTTTTAGCTAAATTAAATTTCAATTTGCAAGTCAGCATGCAAACTTTTACGCACAACGACACACAGTGTGCAGGGCTGGACTGCTGCTGAAGCGTTTCTCTGTCCAGAAAACTGAATACCGATTTTCTTCAGTTTAACGTGCTTTGAATTTATGCAGTTTTGGTCGTTCCTATTGTTTGCTTTGGGGAACCTCTGGTTGGCAAAAGGTGCATGTCATATTAATAACACCTGTTGATTCACAGCTCTAGAAGTATTCTTTAATAGTAGGACTTTATTGATCCCACGACAGGGAAATCTCAGCAGCATGTACAGGTAAAGAGCAGAAAAAATATTCTTTTTTAAAAATGCACACAAAAATAAGAGCACAAAAAATAATACTGTATGTGACTGAATATTGACGGGAACATTCAAAACCAACAAAAAAAATCTGACTTGAAATAGAATAGAGTCTTTATCATTGCACACTCTACAACAAAATTGGGGCACTGTCCCCCATTAGTGCAAAAGGACATACACTTCTCACGGTTGCAAGTAAAATAGTATTTTCTTACACTTTTTCTAATGTAAAAGATGGCATTTGTGGGTGATTTCCTGTCAGATCCTGACTAATTTAGTCCGTTGTGCGTCACCAGCTCGGAAATGTTCTGTACATATTTGCTCATTTACCCACCAAAACGTAAACATGGGGTCCTGGTTTAAAATACTGCCACATCCCCGGAACAAGATGACTTATCATTTATTATTAATGTTAACTTTAGCCAGAGTCATTGCCCAACACCCACTGTTTGGCTCGGTGCATTCAGACACAGATGGACTCTGAAGAAGCGCGACCCAGGCTCGTTTCGTCGTGGGTTAGAACATCCAACTGAGCAACAACTCTTCATCATCTTACCTAAACAACCATGCTAGCTGTGAAAATTGCTGCAAAATGCGGCAGAGCAGACCTCCCCTAACCTCCCTCTTGGTCGAGCCCATCTCCTTTCTGCCAATGCCTCAGATTAGATCCGAAAAAACTTTTTAATTTGCCTTTTAAAAAGAAAAATCAGCATTGTGCAATAAGATGAGTGCTCTCTACGTTTTAGCCTCCATTGTCTCTTATGTGCATTACGCTTAAAGTGGAAGATGCAACCGTAGATGACAGTATGTCCTTTCTATATCAAATTAGTGTACAGAATTAAATAAGACAAACTAACAGAGCGAAAAGGCGGCCCATATATCAGGATTCATTGCGTATCTGAAGCACTTGAGTGCTGCAAGCGTCGTTCAGGCTGAAGTGCTCTCAGAGCTCTTTCTATTACTCTGGGTTATTTGCGGTCTTCTATTTTGGATGCGACCTATTTAAGAGCGATGTGTGTGTTTATGCAGTCCTTTCACCCCCGCAGAAACACTCAGGTTACTATGCTGCAGTAATTACGCTCTCTGCTTTTAGCTGTCATAACACAAAATGTTTCAGCACGGAGGTAGAGGTGGAGGTGGTGGAGGGGGAAGAGAGGGAAGGGGGGGGGGGGTGAGCATCGCACCAAACAAAACCGCTAACCAGACATAGTAACCTGTGTTTAACTGCAGCGGCAGCCGGGTTGCAGTATAGCATCGCTGACAGCGGGAGGGAGCATGAAAGTGGGCAGCCGTCCGCTCGTGCCAGACAATAAAAGCAGGAGGAGGAGGGGAGGGTGGTGGGATATATATTTATTTATAGATCGCCGGAGAGGGAGCCGGAGAAGACGGGAGACGATGAGGGACTGACTGACTTTGAAGCGGCTCTCAAAGAATGCTTTTGAACGTTGTTTATCACTTCTTACATTGTGAGAGGCAGACAAGCTCACAAAGGCAGAGGGGCAGCGAGGCAGTCAGACACAAAAGCAGATAAAGACGACACCCACACCGAAGGAAACAGATCCAGAGACTGAAGGAAGAGGAGGGTGGGAGACTTACCGGGAATGGGACTCCCCGCAGAGCTCCGGTCCGGCTCCGCTCTCCCTCACGTAGCCCATCAGGCAGCGTCCGCTGAGGTTTCATTACGTTGTCGGGGCAGAGCAGACTGTTTACTGATGATGGATGATACCGGAGGCCAGGCGGTTCCGATCCACAAGCGCAGGTGTGTTAGTCAGAGGATGATTTTATGTCACCTGGATGTAGAGCTGCACAGTCACACAAACCCAAATATATCATCACAAAAGTCGGACATTTTTAGCTGTTTAAGAACCTAAAAGTTGAACCTTAATATATTATTTTTTTCATTTGATAACTTAAAAATGTTTGAATTTGTTGCATGTGTGTAATAAGTCAAACACATTTTTTTGTATTAAAAGCATAGAGAAAACAACACTAATTGGGTTGTATTTGTTGTTAGAATGCAAATTGCTCGTTATCATTTACTCAGAAGAAGAACTTGTCAACGTGGTGTCTCACCTTTAAGTATCCAGGAAAGGTTTCTCGCCCTCCCGCCTGTTTCACTTTCATCTTTGCATATTAAGAGCTCAGCAATGCAGGTGTGTTTCCTGGCGGGGAAGCGTTCAGTCAGAGCGAGGCTAAAGGCAAACTTACAGACAGAGGGGCAGATGCGCGGAGAAATTTTGGAAAAGCAAACGGCGGCAGAGAATCATGACATGGCTGCTCGTTGGTGCTTTTGTGCGACTGATTTTTTTGCAAATTCTAAGAAAGCAAATAAATAATATCAATGGATGTGTGTGCGCCTGATCGGATCCCATATTTATTTCCCCACTTTACCGGTTTCCTTTCCACTACACTTTATTTAATAACATCCGCTAACTTAACATTTGACAGAAATACTTTCAGAGTATGCATAGAAACTGTCCTTATATGTTTGCCGTCGGTTTGGCGCGACAAAGAAACCTCCATGAAGAAAAACCCTTTTAAATAAGATTTCACTGTCGCGCTCGACACTTATCATATTTTCTTCTTTTTTAAGTGCATTAGAGCCCGATATCAGCCTTGTTAAAGGGCCGTTCTCTGTTGTTTCCTTGGTAACCGCCAGCTGACATCACCCACCACGCTGCACAAACATCCTGACTTTCCATTGTTTATCTTTTTTCTTTTCTTTTTTTTGTATGGATTTTCAATTAAGGTAAGCCGGCGTTGTTAATCACACGGCTCCCCTCGGGACGGCTGCCAGTCTGAGGAATAGATTTTTGAGTATTATCTCTGTGATTGCTTTAATGAGACATTTTTCATAATCAACTAATGAATCTCATTTGTTTGTTGAATTGAAATTAGTACTAATAATTGTTTTGCTTTTGAAAGGCTCATTGCAGTGATTCACTGTTGCAAAAATGAGAATCGCCAACAATGTAATCACGTTCTAGACACGTGTTTTCAGCCTCCCAATGATTCCACTCGTGTTTGGAGGGAAAAAAAAATCACAACACAAATCAGGTCATTTGAGCCTGCGAGTTATTTGTGATTACAGGAGGAAGTTTTGTTGTGTTGTGTTCTGCCGCGCAGTGCAGTGAGTGCAGCCCGAGTGGGCGTTTGTGAAGGTAGTAGGTTCTCTCGCGGGGCAGAAAAACAAAACGCACCAAGAATCTTAAGACTGTCGTGCATCCAGTTGGTCCAGGTTGACGCTGAGCTGTTTCCCTCCTCCACTTCGGGCTGCATGTCTTGGATTCTTCAGCTGTGCTGCCGACACGAGGGTTCAGAATCGATGGCTTTAAAGTCGGGCGACTGACACTTGCGTAGGAAGCTGGAGTGCGTATTGACATCCACATCAGGACATATTCTACAGCCACACTCCAGACTTCTTGAGAAAAAGCTTTGTGGATTGTAAACAAGAATTGCGGGTAATAGCTGCTCTACAGTGGCCAGCTCCGATTGAGACTAATTTTGGTTTGATGCAAGCAGAGAATCACCTCGTAATACGCAATAAATAAGATGCAGCAGATGAAAAAAATGTTAAAGAAAAATATGAATAACAACTCTCTGATTGCAACATATAATAAACACAGGGAACTTTGAATTCACAATGGAAACGTTCATGCTTGCACAAGGCATTTTTCCCAAATTTCATGCTCCCTCAGCAGACCAACAAACTCATTGAATCAAATACCAGACTTTAACGGTGATACGCTCACAAGTGTTTGACACTTATATTAATTGCGCAGCTCTATCAGACATCATCATGGTTGAAGAACGTATCGCTTACAGCCACTGTCAGTTTCTTCTCTTGAGAGGCGTTCTCCAGAATGAGCCCGAGGGCTTTGCAGCGATTTCACCGCACCAAACTGGCCAGACGCTTCCTTGTTTTTCTTTCTGTATAGGCTGATTGTTCCTCAGGGAGTCTGCTGGACCATCTCATCATAGATTGATAGAGGCATTCAGGCGGCTCCTGTCCTTCACCAGAAAGAATGAAGGACGACTCTAAGTTGGTTAGCAAAATGGTCCCTCAGCGTTTCCATTGACACATTTTGAGATATCTCATTTAAAGCAAAAAGATAAAGCATTGTTGTTAAAGTAGCATTCTGTTTAAAAACACCTCATTATCTCCTCAACTGTCAGCTGTTGTGTGACAATTGTTGAGTCCACAGAACACTTTTGGACTGGCGCAGCTACTTCCAGTGTGATGGAAAATGTGTTGGGTTTATGCCCCCAAACGTTGATGAAGGCTCCCTTTAAATGTCTGATGGATGGATGGAAATATAGCTGTTAATGGCCGTGTGGTCAGGGTTGTTGTTGGCCGTGATTAACGACTCGCACGAACCACCGCCACTTCCTTTTACCGTATGCGTGACTCATTTGTTCTGTTCCCCGCTACTGTGTGATTATGATTGGAGCTCGTAACATGAATCTTCACAGGTGGTCCCTGATGGTCTCATTTTCTCGACTGTCCTCAGAGCTGTGAACAGAAACACAAAAGTCCAACATAGACAGCTTCACTGCAATGTGATTGTGTGCGTACCATTGACGAATGGTCATGTTAATGCAACTGAATGGAAGCTCAGGGCTGCCTGGTGTCCTTGAGAGTAATTCGCTGTGAAAAGATGATTTTTATATTTCACGGAGATGCTTTAGTTTCAGATTTTCCAACCATCGATTGAACCTTCTTATTTTGTTACGGCAGGTTTGACTGAAAGGCCGCCGCTGGTCCTGATCCCAGACAGAGCTCCTCCACGTAAGACTGGTAGTCAGACTCCGCACACGCACTTTCCCACAACGTTAGCCCATAAAGTGGAGAATGCGCCTAATCCCGCGCAGAGTTATGACATATGGTCAGTGGCTTAAGTGATCTGGGGCCATCTTAAGATGTAAGTGGAATGCTATTCCCAAAGGGGAGCGGGAAGGTAAATAAAGGAGACAATGCGCAGCAGATATGGGAAAATATTGACACGGCTGACCTGGGCGCGTAACTGATTAAAGCCGGCTAACGTCTCGAAGCTCACAGGTTTTTTTTTTAAAATGTGAGGGAGGAATGCACAGTTTGGGTGGAAAGTTCTGACACTCATCACTTGGGTTGGAATTACGTTGGATCGCTATTTAAGGTCCACTATGTCTATCTTTGACCGTGGGGGCCATGTTTTCATAACAAGGTCACAAAGAGGAGCACAGTCGCGCTATCTGACTCTCAATCAGAATCTGGTTTATTGCCAGCTAGGTTTTCACGATTGGTCACGGCATGGTGGTGCACAACAAGCAAAACAGCAAAAGTCGACAATAAGGTGGAAGATGAAGTGCCGAACGTAGGGATGGTAAACGTAAAGGACATGACCTCAAATGTGCATTATTATTGTAACCAAATGCGTCCAAGAACTTTCCGTTGGATGGTTCTGGTTCACATATGGTTCAATATATTGAGAATAGATCCTGGTCAGTGAAAAAACAAACTTTTCTCATTACTGATGACAAACACGTAACCACTGAAGTGGAATTTGTTAATCATCAGTGCAAAGACCACAAGGTTGTTTAGACGTTGTTCCTCGCCAGCTTGTAGAGATGAAAGCTTTCCTCAGTTAAAGCGAGTCTTTTCCTGCCAAAAATGCTTGTGAAAGGTGCCAAAAGATAATCCTGTAATGTTAATAATGTAGCTTTTTAGTGTTTCTTAGACGTGGATGGAACTTCCCGTGTGTGTATTGACACATTTATCACCTTTATCACATAAATTACAATCCACCTCCACCGTCCTCCCTCTCTGAGCTGATCTGAGATGAGCCGACGACACTTAATTTCCAAACCAGTCTGCTTTGCGAGCACGTGGAACAAGCGAGCGGGGTTGATGTATCGCGTGCGTCACTCCCCCGACCCTGCAGCCCACATGATTACTGAGCTCTTGCGCTGATCAATGAAGATCAATACTCAATAACTCCTTCTGCTTGTTTTGGCTGGAGGACAGGGGACGGGGAAGGACGAGGGAAGCTCACAGAAGAGAAGAAATATAGCCTGAAGAGAGCGGGGCTGCCGAAAACCCTATAAAACATACACCAAGCGAGAGCGTGCGCTCAATAATCACGCCGCCGTGTGTTTTTGAAACGCTCTCAGAAGCCGGAGACATTTTTCATTTTAATGTAATCCTTCAGCTGCGATGAAAATGTGAAAAATATCAAAAGCAAAGGAGTGGCTGTGGCGGCAGCAAGGACGGATCATTTCCCACAATTCCCCTGCAGTTCCAGTGTTCTTGAGAGTTGAAATGAATCTACACGTTGGTGCACTTATCAGGATGAGCCGCCTTCATTCACAAAACAGTGTTTGATTGAAGGAGGATTTGGTTTTTAAAGATTGCTTCCTTACTTTTTTATTACTATTATTTTTTTATAACTTAGAACAAATTAAACAGCTGGTAAAGCGAAAAATAATTATCATATAAATAAAGATGCTACTGTGCCTTTCACACAGTGGGAAGAAAGAGTCAGAGTCCAAATGACATGAATGTGAATTCTCATTTATTCTGTTTTTTTTTTTTTTTTGAGACTTTCTGGTGGAATTTCAGCTTTATTTCCTCGTATTAAAAGTGTGTGTTGCCACGCTCGGTGTGCCTCGCCTGTGTGTCGGTAACAAGGTGAGCCAAGAGGGTGAGCGAGGGTTCGTCTTCGTCTGACACGCTACAAACAGCCTCGAGCTCAGACTCCGACTCCGTGCTCCTGCACGGCTTCATCACGCGCCCGCTGCAAATGTCATGGAGGAAAGATGGTGACAGTTTTAAAAGAATGACACTTTGGGGGGCGGGGGTTGAACTGGCAACAGCAGGAGAGCAACACGCACACACTCGTGCACAACCGCACACACACACACACACACACACACACACACACACACACACACATATGCGCGCGCCCAAGCTGCATTGCGGCGTTTTAAAAAGAGACGTCTCTAATTGACAGCTGGCTCCTCCTCAGTGTGTCACACGGCGTCTCATCGAGGGTTCCTCTCTGTTACGCCTGCTTTCTCTGCTGGCCTTGCGCTGATAATACACACACACACACAAACACACACACACTTGGTTTCAACACTGAACAGGACATCGTGTACACACACACATGCAAGCGTTTTCACAATTACCTACATCATACTAGAGCAAGAAACACTCACACACTTTTATCTGTCACATACACATACACACACAGACACACAGACACACACCCAGCTCGCTCACAGGGAGGGAGGAGTCTCCGCTAAAAGACTTGTAATTTGTGTTTTGCCAACAAAGGCTGGCTAATCCTGCGGAGGGCTTTGTCACAGCTACTAGTGTGTGTCTGTGTGTGTGTGTGTGTGTGTGTAAGTGAGATAGTTTGAGGAGGGAAAAATGCGAGTGATGGAAGAAGAGAAAACTGTGTGTGTGTGTGAGGAAGACAGAGAGCTGGATTGCGGTTTTATTTTTCTAATTTGTGTGTATGTGTGTGTATATGTGTGTGTGTGTCACTCTTTGTCCCAGCTGTGTGTGCATATCTGTGGGGGGTGGGAGTGTGTGTGTGTGTTTGTCGCCTCCCCTTTCTGCAGTTTTCTGCATGGTGGAGCTCATTGGAGCTGATCTCCTCCTCTCCTCCTCCTGTGCCGGGCCCAGACCTCTGCTCCTCGTACCCTGTGGTGCCCAGGGGTCGCGGGGGTCACGTGGGCTGCGGTGCCGGGGGGGGGGGGCACTAGAAGGGGAGGGTCGCAACGCTTGTTGGAGTCGTTTAGCTTAAGACGGAGATGATCTCTCTGATATCTGCCGGGGGGCCGCGGCCGAGTCGAAATAAAGTCACCAATGTGTGACAGGTGGAAAGAGAGCGAGCTAATAGCTTTGGAGCAGCGAGGGGGCTTTGCTGCTGCGACCCCCCCACCCCATTGACAGACCTTAAGAACTCCAGTGAATCAGACTTACCTTCCTCAGCGGGGGGCTAATCAGAATTAGGCAAATTCATCGGCTGCCACAAAGTGTCTTCAAAGTGGGGAAGCTCAGGTATCACAAGGTTGCCAAGATTACCTTTTATTCCCCCGTCCACGGTTTCTTTGTGTCGGGTCTTTTTTTCCTTTTCTTTTTTCCCCGCTTGTTGATGGTCCGATGACGGGGTCTGCTGCTCCGTCCGAAAGACATTGACAGTGTTTTTTTCTGGTGTGTCGGGCGCCGAGCTGCTCCCGGGGGATTCCGTCCACCCAGGAGCAGAGATCACAATCTGCAGGTGGGTGGAGCTCACGTGATGAGGCGTCCAGGTGCAGCTGTGTGCGCAGCTCAACAGATGTGCCAAAAAAATGAGAAAAGAGTTTTAGTGCTGCCGTGCACGAGGCAGCGGGGGGTCGAGAGCTGCTGGTTCTGTGGTTACAGTCGGTCAACATCTGGAGAGCACAGGGAGGAGGAACACTGGGCTCCTCACCCGGCCCAGAGCTGAAGTTTCTTTTTGTTTTTTTGGACGAACAGATTCTAGTTGATTTAATCCATCATCCACCAAGAACACACACCTTAGTCTGTGAGATTCATCAGCTCTCACACGGTTACATGCAGAAGTTAAAATACAAAATCACATTTTCATCAGATATGAATGTCAAGAATGATCAAAAATAGTCATAATTATACGTTTTTCCAAAGCACTCCAAAAAGTTATAGTGATATAAAGCAATAAAACAAAACAAAATACTATGATTATGAATAAAGAACAGTCAGACATAATAAGGAAACAAATGATGAAAGTGCTGGTATTGGAATGGAATGTGGTGTCCTAACTGGGAGTTCTTCAAAACCATGAAAAACAAGCATGTGGTTGCATTCTCAAACCACGTCCTGTTTAATGATTTAAGTGTGTGTTTATTCCCTTTCAATTAAAAAAATAAAACAAAACTGAACAAAAAAACACACCAAACTTTTGCATACGACTGCAATTAAATATGGAATTCCAATAAGAACATCTGCTGGATCACAATCCAAATCAAACCACACACACAAAAAAAAGACAACAACAACAACACCATGGTTTTGTGCCAGTAAGAACTCAAAGGAGGTTTAAATGAAAACCAACCAACAACAACAAAAAAGCAACCCTCTTTGGAAATCACAAATCAAACAGATGACTCGCCGAACATCCTGCCAACTGTCGCAGCGAAGCTTTACTATCAGTTGTGTAACGTCTCATGAGGGCGGCCGTAAAACTTCACCTCCGCCTACAACGCTGGCGCTCGGTGACAGATCGGGGCCAGCTGAGGGGCGATGATTGATAAACGAGGTGACATACCTCCACCCCGCACTCCTTCATGGGACGGGCGGAGCGCAGGTGCCTTCCCCCCCGCCACCCACCCCAAACACCGGCTCCAAGCTTTATGCACACTCAAGGCTTAGATTTCTTTTCCCAAGAAACACCAGGATGTGTTCTTGTTTGAGCAGGTTGGCGACAACAAAGCTGCTCAGTTGGTGATCCCAAAGCGACCTGATGAGTGATGGGGAAATAGTAAAATTACATAATACTGTGTAGGAATGACTAGTATGCCGCCATGTTGCCATTCACTCCCAGTCTACTTTAATTTTTTTTTAAACATCATAATTCGCTACATTTTGATGGGTAGTTGCATCAGATCAGGGAAGTCCAAATCACTGATGACGGATTAGATGGTCCTTCTTTATAAATAACCAAAATAGTCTGCAGGGAGGGGAGGTTAGTGCTAATGTCATACTTTGCCCAATTGATAAAGCAGTGTAAAGGGAGGCCGGGTATAAAGTACTACCAGCTGCTACACTGGACTATAAAGCGGTTGATGTAAATTACAGAATATTAGTATCAATGGCACTGGCATGGTTGGTATTGGTATGGAAGTTAGAGGAGAATCTCCATACATTGTCAGACATTTCTGTGTTTTGAAGAATTATTTTAGATTCCTGAGGTGTACGCTGTAATCATCAAACAATAAAACGAAAAAGCCCTGGAAATATTCACTTTTTGAATCCAATTATGGAGAGAAAACAAAACTTTTTCTGATTATTTCACTATTTATTCATTTGAAAATAGACTTTGATGCAATTATCGTGGAATATCCTATGTTTTATTTAGAATTGTAATGCTGTGGAATAATAAATGGAGCTTTTGTCAATTTAAAGTTTAGTGAACAGTTAAGAGGAAAGGTCTGTTGTGTCCTTCCCAGTTTAAGGAATTGTTACAGTCATGATTGTTAATGAGATAACCTGGACTTTGACTGACTGACTTCAGCCGGACGTGATTTACAATCTGACACACACTCACTCGCTCTGTCAGTCAGCGCGACGCTGTGACTGTTTGCTCTCGCCCGCTCTCCGAACAGGTTGGACTGGCCGCGTGAGTCTTCCCTCCACCTCCACCTCTCCTCCCACGCTGCTGCTACTGCTGCGCTTGCAATCCTTTGGACCGGCCTTGTGAAGCCGTGTGTTTAAAAAAAGGAAAAAACGCATGACGCCCACGCAGCCATTAAAACATCCTCATTGCAGCAGCGTGAAGGGAGTTAAAACACATCTCTCGTCAGATGAAGGCGGAAAGTCCTCCGCCGTGCTCGAAAAGGGCACTGAATCATACATTTTTAACCCCCTTTACGTCACCGCTCACACCTCCAAACCCCACCCACCTGTGTGATCACCTCTGCGCCACATCGCCGACGCCTGCTGCTGCTAGTGCGTTCACTCTGACCTACACACATGCACGCGTACACACAGATGCATAATTCCCCCGCTCTCTGAAATCCATCTCCTCTCTCCGATGTATCTCCCTTTCAAGCCCAGAGTTGTAGCAGAGGCTTTTTGATGTGGCTAAGAAATAGAGGGAGTGGTTATGAAAAAAATAGCAGGCTAAAAATAGCCGCTGGATGAGAAACAGGCAGAAAATAGCCTTTCATCTGTCTTTGCGCCACGCTTTCTTCTGCTCTCCTTGACGGACAGGAGAAGGAAATCCTGTGCCGGGAGCGCGCATGATAATTGATTGTGAATAGGTCAGACGTTGCAGATTGCACCAGCCTCAAGAAAAGAAAAAAGGAGAAAAGTCCGGCAAGATGTTTTTCCTGCTGTTCATTTTTTTCATCTCAATCGTCTGAATGCGGCATTCTACGCATATACCTTTTTGATCTTCGTATGTTGAAGCTTTATCTGCTCATAATCCGTAAAAATCCAATTTTACTGTCAGTAATTCTCACTCGGCAGGCTTTCATCTACATAGTGAGCGAATCTGCCAGTCCTCACCAGGCGAAATACATCATTTTACTAGAACTGCAACAAAGATGATGATTTGTCCCCCATTGATGTGGCCGAGCAACAAAGTAAACCGATGCAAAATGTCCTGCAATTACAGAATCTGTTTTTCTTCCATTGCCTTGTAATAATACCTGTTTGGTGCAGTTAAGAAAATAAATGCCACATGTGTTGTGAACCCATCGTAGGCAGAGTTCAGCTTTAAAATCATTAAAACATAAAGTAAAACCCCTCTCAAATTTGGAAGTAGCAGAGTAATGGAGGCAGTAGAGGCATTGTTTCACTCATAACCGCAAACCCTAATAAACCGGAGAGGGGCTGATGCTACTCAGACAGCTAAAAACATCACACTACTTCATGTAACTGGAAAAGAAAACATAACAAAAAAAACTGCTTTAACAACCTGAGCAAAGACTATTTTAAACAGGAGTGCAGTACATTTATTTTTTTAAGCAATAACTGCTAAAAAAACAATTAAGCTGTTAGCATGACAGTTAATTGCTAATATAGCTTCCTTGCTAGCAACAATTGTTCTCGAAGGGTTTGACAGAGGACCCAATTATGGCCCATTTGTTTAAGTCTGAGCAGCTAACTGAAAAACAAACAGACCCGCCGCTAGCATGACGGCCAGGTGCTAACTAACATCGCTCGCTTGCTAGCAGGCAGTGATCGTTGACAAGAAATCTGAGTGTTTCTGAAGTGGTGTGTTTGCTTAGCTTTGAGTGGATAACAGCTGATACTCAAAGACAAACATGGACCTTTGGTTCTTTGGTCAGCTGTCGATTCCACTGCTGACTCAAACGGCCTTTTAATTGAAGCAGATAATCGTTTGCCCCCCCACCCCCCTGCACGACAAACAGAAGCCACGTCGCTACATTTCCTGCTGGGAAAGTAATGTATAGTAATGTCCTCTTAAATCACCAGTAGTTTCAACTGTCAATTGTTTCCAAAACATGTGACAAAGACAGTCCTTCAGAAGTCAAATTTAAGTCATGTTTTTGGATCCCTTTTTAGCTCGTGTCAGATTTGTTTTGGAAAATCAGACAACAGCTGGTTGTATGAAATCCACTGAAATCCGATTTTTCTTTATCCTCAATGAATGTACCGCTTTATTGCCATAGACTTAGTTTGCCATAGACTTGAATTCAGTGTGGAAATGCCTTCAAGGACATTTTGGCTGCAATTTCCACACTGTTGGTTGTGGAAATGGTGTCTGTGCCTCTTCCACCACCGATCTGTCTTTCTATTATTGCTAAACACTTGCATGAAATTGAAGCTCGGTGAGGAAATCCTGGTTCTTCAATTCATTTCAGAGGTTTCGGCAGCAGACTTGATACCTACAATGGGAATGTCTGCTTTTGGAGGAACATACAACAGAGCTAAACAGAAACGACAAAAGAAGTACCAGGTTTCATTCCCTGTTAGCGACACAAAGTCTCTGCGTAACACAGGCACCATTCAGGTTTGTGTTTTTCTTGAATGCAACGCCCCCGACGCTCGTCTCCCTCCCCGCGGGGGCCTCCACTTCGCCGCTCCACTTCTCCGACGGCGTATCAGCAATAGCCTCAGGTGAGCGCGCTACCCAGATGCCTGTGTGTCATTACCAATGTAGTGCCAGTGTAGCGTGATCAGAGCGCCGGCGAGATAAAGCTCCGAGGCTCAGATAATGTGCGAGCGCGTCTCAGAGAGGAGCAGCTGATCCAGTAAGTGGAACAGAGACAGCTGAGTTTATGTAACCTAAACACAGGCGCTTGTATACCGTTTTGGCCGAGTGCCCGCGCACGGCTGGATCTGATGTATGTTTGTGTAGGGAAATGTATAGTCTGCTGTCTGCTGTGTGTGTGTGTGTGTGTGCGCGGGACCGTCCTCTAGAAACGAAACGATGTTGACCCGCCGTCCTCCTCCCACCACCAACAGGGATGGAGGAAAGCAGCGAATCAGTCACTGTTTTTGAAGTGGGCGAATGACCGTGTGGATGGATAGAGGCAGTACAGTTCACAAGTGTACTAAGAATAAGTATTGTGTGCTTATATGATACATAAAGTTAAATACACAAGAAGTTACTGCGACTGTGGGTAATTATCATTCAAGGACATCTCATATGTATCTCCATTCATTCAATTGAAATAGGACAAATTATGCGAGCTATATAATGTTGATGTGCAACTAACATACCATTAGCTAACAACCACACTGGCCAACGTACTTTGTGGACCCTCCTTTCGCAATTCCAACCTGTTTCTTTCTTATTACCTCATTATAAATATCGTGGCCACTCGATGGCATCTGTTATTTAAAATACTGTAAATAAAGTTGATTCCCGTGACTTTCCCCTGGAGCCAAATGTTGGCAAAATGTAAGATTTGCGTAATCCACCTTGCTTTGTTTTGGAGCGATGTGACGAAAGAATTTCCCGCAAGAGATTAATAAATTATTTTCTATTCTATTCCATTCTCTCTATCTTCCTAGCTATCAAACAAAGAAAACAAACCTAAACCTCTTGTAGCGCAAATGTGCTGAAACTTTCTCAGAAATCAGCGAGGATAACTCTCAAAACACACTTTTCAGAGCATTAGATAGAAATAATCTATTTATCGCGGCACTGTTTTCAAGTTGTGATTCTGAAGTGATATCAGTGGTTTAACTCACAGAACCTCCACCGAAGGTTTCTCATCTATTTTGAACCGTCTGTGAAAGAGTTTAGGAAAAGAAAAAAAAACTGCATTTCTTCTCTAATCTGAGCTCAGATCAGTGTCTCTGGCGTCTCCACCTTGATTCAATAAAGTTCAATAAAGCTTTTTTCTTTTCTTTTTTAACACTGTCTGGCTGGCATGGAGGCAGTCAGCCAAGTCTTCCAGCAGCCACACTACAGCTGATACTCAGCAGGCTGAGGTTTAACATTTTTTCTTTTTCTTTTTCTTTTTTTCGCCCCGAGATTCTTGCCAAGCACTCGCAGCTGCCTGTTTAACCAAGATATCACTTGACGTTCAGGTCTGACGATTAGATAACACTGCTTTGTTTGATCAGACTGAAGTGTTTAAGCCTGTGCTGGAGTAAAAGACGGTACGGCGAGAGAAATCTACCCCGAAATGTGGCGTCTTTTATCTGAATTCTGTCTGTTTTCTTTTTTTTGCCTTTTTGCGTTCTTACAAATCTGTGTTTTGTTGCCTGGCGCAGTCAGGAGCTGCATCTCAAAGCCAGAGATGTAACTGAGTCGCCAGGCTCACGATGAGTGTTCCCGCTTGTTTAATTTAGTTTAAATACAAATGTGTGGTGTAGTACTTCTGTTGTTTATCCCTTGTAAACAGAAGATTTTTTTCCCTGGTAGGACAGAAAATAAAAGATCTGCTTTTTTCGGGGGGGTGGGCGGGCTTTTGGAAGGTTTTTTTGGGTGAGTGCAAACGCAAACACAGCTGAAGTCTCGTTTTGTTTGCTCTGTTGACTCTGAGTTTTACACCTCAGCTCATAATCGGAGTGGAGGGAGGCAAAGCCGAGGCTGGAAACGGAGAGCGTCCGGAGCGTGCCAAGGTCCGGACGTGGAACAACCAGCCTCTGTGTGCACGGACAACAGAGGGAAGATTTAGCATCCCGGTGCTTTTGTGGGCAAACTAGCTTTTGAATAGCAGCAAATAATCTTTAACGAACTTCCTTTAATTCTCTCAGGGAATCAGAGCGGCTGGTTTCGATGCGTCTGGAATCAGGTTTTTAGTCCCTGGAGAAATCTGGCTGGTAATTTTATCTTTAGTGGCACAACTTTGCATTCCTGACGCACCTGTTAGGATCGCTGATGTTCTTTTGCATGTTACAACAGTCCTGAGATGTCACCTCCACACGCTGGCTGTCAAGTAATTAAAAAATGGCAGCATGTTAAAAAAGGCTTTCCGGGAATCACAGTAGTCTGGCTGGTTTCTTAGCGTCAGTTTTTCTTTCCACGGGTTCGCTTTTTGATATTTTCTTTCTTCCAAAGAAACCGATACTTTCCAAAAATAATACATTTGCTCATCTTTTGCGCTGATGATTCAAATGGAGATGCGTCCAAGCCCTGGAGAAGCTCCAAGTGCCGCTGAGCTAAATTGGTCTGTAGAGATTTGAAAGTGCAAAATGACTATTCACTGT
Source organism: Mullus surmuletus (assembly GCA_903171835.1). Classification (NCBI taxonomy): domain Eukaryota; kingdom Metazoa; phylum Chordata; class Actinopteri; order Syngnathiformes; family Mullidae; genus Mullus; species Mullus surmuletus. Next base: position 434,068 of record CAESWR010000607.1, on the reverse strand, counting down.
TTATTTTAGATGTATAAGTGTGCAAAGTAGCGTAATGTCCCTTAACATCTAGTTTATGTCCCACGTTTCGTACTCAACAAACTACAATTACATGTAGAGAGAGATGCTTTAGAAACCGTTGGCTGGTGTTACAAAGAAAAAAATCTGGACTTGTTTTCAAAATTAAGAACCCCATCTTGAGTAGTATCAGCCGTTAGCTGCAGCAGTTATACATTTTTCAAGACTTTAATAGCCATAATTGAGTAAATGAACCTTCTTCTTCACTTAGAAACGGGCATATCACATTTCACAGTCTACAACAACAGGGTGAGTCGCTTAGAAAAGACCTGGAGTTTTTTAGGTGCTGGTTATCTTCTCTTTAACTTGCAGCCTCTCTCTTTTTAGTGCATTCAGTTGGTGTTATTAAGTGATTACCACGTAGAATAGCGTGTGGATGGGAGCAGCCTGCGCAGACTACCGTGCAAACAGTTCACTCAGCAACAGATTTTGGGCTGCACAAGTGGATAATGACATTTACATCAGGCAGACCAAAAAGGACATCTGCGGACGCGCCGTTACGCACACTATGAAGCGGCCTTCGCTGCTGCAAGGCTGTTTAATGTCCAGCGAGACCAACGAGGACGTCTGAGGAACCTCTAGATGGGTCGGGGGATTACTGTGCGTGTGAAAGCAGACAAGAGTCAGGACCTCGGTGGCACTGTGTGCAGAGACAGAGTAAACCACTCAGGCACAACAAACACCCAGGACTTTGCAGTCAAGCTGTCAAACAGCGGCACCGCCAAGAAATCGTGGCCCCACCCTCCCACCCAGCTCTGGGTTTCTCGCAGGGAACCATCAAGACCCCTGCGCAAAAACGACTTCTCGCTCGGCAGTCGTTGAATGAGGATGACGCCGACTGTGCCAAACATCTCGCTTCTCTTCTTTTGCCTCGACAAAAGCCCCCATTACCGAGGCCATTACGCCCCGGCAGAGGCAGAACGGAAACAAACAGCGATCGGGAACCCCATGGAGCTTCGGCTGAGCGCCCCGCTCGCCTCTCCTCGCGCCGCTCCTCCAGCCTGCTGCTCTCATTTCGTCTCGAGGTGTGGCCGCCTGTTGCAATTTGTGGTTAAATGCGAGTCATCGGGCCGTCTCTCTTTGTACAAGGGTCGTTGTTGTTGCACGCATCAAAGGCTTTTGTGTCCAATGAGTATTTGTGCAGATGCCTATGAAGAAAAAAAAAAAGCTCCATTTGGAAATTTGCTCACACCAATCTTGGGGGATTTCAGCCCGCCCCAATTAGCTGAAGGGTCATATGCTTTCCTGCAAATACAACATCAGCATGGAACAACAAAGAGACACAGATAAAGGCTAAATACCTGGAAGTGAGATTAGTGAGTAAAGCAAAAGGTGCTTGACAAATCTTGGATAAGAAAAATAAATAAGTGCAGTCATCCGCCCAGAAATTAAACATTGTGGCTGACTTTGATTTTGCTTCTATGTCGTTTTTCCATCTTAAAGGAGACAGATATTGAAAGAAAATTGGTCGAGTAATTCATGGTATTTATTGCAAACCTCACCGTCTTGTGTGACTTCCCAAAGTTCAGCCTGCTTGCTCACAGAATGAAAAGTTTGCTCAAAACTTGTCTTTGCACTTCAACTCCGGTGAACTCCGGACTTGGGAATTTCAATCTGATGGGTAAATGTGACAGCTTTTAAGAGACTGCAGAGCCAGAGTGCATAAAAAAAGAGGAGGCTATCATATAACTGGTGTTGCATGATTTGCGCTCCATCAGTCTCCAGGCAGAGTGGAATGTCAGTTAGAGGTTCTTGTTTCCAGATAGTCGCGGAATCCAAGAACATTTTTACAACAAATAGTTTTGCCTCCTCCTCTGTCTGTGTGTCTGATGGCAGACTGGCATCATAGCATCAGACTGGAAAAGTGTTAATACTGCAAAGAATGTACAAACATTTAGATTGGTCAATTATCTTCTCAATAGATGCCTATGTTAGCAAAACACAAATACCAACACACTTCTGAACATATCTCCTCAGTTAAATACATTTCTGATTGTTTTTTTTTCATATTCCCAAGAGTTTAAAGTCTGGACTCCAGCCTTTGAGATTAAGGGACTTTAAGATTAACTGTGAAAAATCAACATATTGCATTTGCAGACATTAGAACTTTGAGAGCTTTCAGAAGACAAAAACAAAACACCAAAGGTACAAAACTAAACATACGCCTGTGCGAGTCATTTACATTTACGATGGTAGTGCTGAAATGTACTGAGCTTTGTGGTGTGTGTGTGTGTGTGTGTGTGTGTGTGTGTGTGTGTGTGTGTGTGTGTGGCGTATTTCATGGATGTTGTGTAGCCTCGAGTCTCATTGATACATGAGATTGCTACAATGTTCGTAGTTGGATGTGTTTGTGTCCTGTTTGTGTTTTGTTGATTTCTGTTGAGTCTCCGTGGTGAGCGCCACAACTCAAAGGTGCCACTTTTGCACTAGGTATTCTGGGTAAAGTTGAAGTGCTCCTTGACATTCTTAATAAAGCATGTTTTAAGATGTAAACAACGTAGGCCAACACACTATCTTTACAAAGTAGCACGTGGTGATTCAACTAATATCTCTGTCAGGGAGGGAGGTGGGACTTCTTCACCCCATTTGCAGTGCTTGTGATATCTTGTTGAAAGTTGTGTGTGTGTGTGTGTGTGTGTGTGTGTGTGTGTGTGTGTGTGTGTGTGTGTGTGTGTGTGTGTGTGTGTGTGTGTGTGTGTGTGTGTGTGTGTGTGTGTGTGTGTGTGTGTGTGTGTGTGTGAGAGACATGAGCAAACATGTGATTGGAGATCATTTGATCAGCCTCATTGACCAAGAAACATGTTTCACAACAAGTGTTTGGGTTTCAAAGCGAGGTCCACCCACTGAAGTCAAGCAGTGTTTTCTCCTCCCATTAATCATCTCAGGATTCATCTGGTGACCCATCCCAGGGGTCCTGACCTGCCCCCCCCCCTCCTTTCCCTCCCGCGATGGGAACCACTGGAATACAGTATGTTTGTGTGTGTGTGACAACTCCAGAGACGGAGCGCGACAGTTGGTTCCCCAGCGAGTGTGTGTGTGCGCGGCCGGGTCAGCGGTGCAGAGCAGAGCGCGCAACCAAGTGGAGTGTGAAGCGGCCTCAATGATCCACTCCCTCCCTTTGTGCTCCATCTTTGTCCAGCCACAATCGCTGGTGTTAATGATTGGTCCGGCTGCTTTTGTACACCTCGAGCAGACAAAGCCGGCCAGAGTCAATTGGCTCTCGCCCACACAGGCAGCGCGCAGCAAACACCCAGAGAAAACCGCCACCAGCTTCTTGGGGATTATCAGTGAAAATATGCAGGCTGGTGTAAATGATAATTAATAAATAGATTGATAAAGGCCAAGGTTTTAGCTAATGTTTGCTACACTTTTTTTCCCTCCTCTTTGGACGGCAGCGGCTTGGTCATCAGGCTAAACTCTGAGGTCTCCTTGTTTAATTTTTAACTCCATTTTAAATGAAAAGGCCTCACCTTTCATCTCCTGCTGGTCTGCTCCCCGGGGGCCGAGGCGAGAAGAATGAAAGTGGAGGGGGTGGGGCTGTTAGAGTGTAGTTGAGTGTGTGTGAGAGAGAGACAGAATGAAATATCCCCAGGTATTCCTCATGTTGTGGAGATTTAAATCTGTTTGCATTGTGCCACTATGGGGGCAAAAAAAAAAGCCCCCCTCATAATGCAGATGATTACATTTTGGGAAAATACCGTGTTTGAGGTTATGGACCGTAACTTGCTCTCTGCGATTTCAACATCTACTGTCCCATCTGTTTGGGGTCTGTGGTGATTAGAAGGGACAAAAAGATAATGAATCAATCAAAAAATGAACCACTCAAACTTTCAGCCCAGATTGTGACATTTTGACCTCTGGTTGGATTCCACCGCAGCTTTTTCGCAATTGCTGGTCACAGTTTAATTCACGCGTTTGGACATTTTATTTAATTACAAACAGTCTCTGCAGCCGATGGAATTAGCAACCTCTGTTAAGAAAGCCACGTTCTGGCAACGCTGGCTTCCCTTTTCTGCCGTTCCCCTCGCGAAGGCCCTCTGCAGCGTTCAGATCCGCGGTTACATGCAAACTGAGTGTGCATTAATGTTTGCTGCAAAGAGGCCGTGTTTACATCTCGGGAGGCGATAAGATAAGACCGGCAGCGTAGCCGGGAACATTGCCAGCGAGCGTCCTTAAAGATAGCCGGAGATTTAGACGCGGGTTGCAGGGAGGAGTTCTGTTTTTCTTGCTAGCATGAGCAGTTGTGGAGCTCTGAGGAGTGTGTGTGTGTGTGAGTGTGTGTGTTCATGTGTGTGTGAAGAGGTCATTTGGTCAGTTTGCCCATCAGTACTCGAGCTGTCTGACTGAGCATTCTCACCATCTGCATGACCTCTCCTCCTGACCGACCGGCTTTTGTTCCCGAGCCGGCCTCCCTCCCCTCCGACTGTAGTCCAAGAGGTCAGCCGCTCTTCATCCTCACCCCGCGCTCCTCATCCTCGCTGCTTTATTCTTCTTTAATGAGAATGCCATGTTGCCCCCCCCCAGTTTAAGCAACAGAACAGCGGTCCCGCGGACACACCCAGAGACTTCGGAGGGAACTGGGGAAAGTACTTCTCGTGCTTTATAGATAAAGTTTATCAAGAAGCTTTTACGCCGTTAAGTTGTACAGTAAAAAATCAGTTGTGAAAGTTGAAGTAATGTTGGACTGAAGCCCAGTGGAGGAGGCTGCCTAATCGAGTACTGCGTGCACGGCAAATGAACAAACTTTGCAGAAAATGTATTAACAATGATGGTAATATACTCTATTAAAAATATGCTTTCTGAGTGCATCTTGGCCGAAATTATGTCCGGCAATCGCTTACAATCCTAAATATCAGCTATCAAGTGACGTTCACATCCGTTTTGTTATGCTAATTCGGTCGGTGTTCATCTAAGATCCCTTTTGTTGTTTTAATGCAGTATGGCTTCTCAAATGAGATTAATTTTCAAAAAACAAAGAGAAACAGCTGCCTCTGTTATTTTCTCTGCACAGCTCAGTGGTAGCTGGCACTGTGCTATTCTGCCTTTTTTATTTATTTGTTTTGAAAAGACAACTTTATTATTATTATTTTGACACATTAGTTTCCACTTTTTATTTTGTTTCCCTGGCAACGAAGGGGGGGGTGGATAATATGAGAACAACTGTATTAAGATTAGCTGTCAGGCAGAGAGTAATATTCTGTGATGGAACAGTATCGCATTACATCTGTACGACATATAATACACTCACTAGGTATTATTACACTGTATGTCTTTATATCTTCATATCTATCTACGTAAACCTATCGATTGTCCAGTATTGTTATTTAATAAATCCATCTGTCTTTCAATCTGTCGATCTATAACTATCGGTCTGCCTTATCTATCTATCTATCTATCTATCTATCTATCTATCTATCTGTTGGTCTATCAGTCTATATCTATCTCTTAGTCTATCTATCTTGTATGAACATCAGTCTATCTTATGTATCTTCTCCCTCAGCTGATCTTGTATATCTACCTATCTACCTATCTATCTGTATTGCTATATTGGTCTGTCCATTTTTTGGTCCATCTATCGAGATCTATCGGTCTATCTGCCTTATTCATCCGCATCCACCTGATGATGCAGGTGCTCCGTGTCTCCTCTCACTTCCTGTTATTTACGGCGTGCCGACAGCAATCGCCGCCACAAATCAAGGTAAGGAGCAGGTCTGTGCAGGACAAACACAGATGGACCTCCCTCCCTCTCCTCCGGCAGCCCCTCGGCAGAGTGTCGCTCGGCTTTATGGCGTCATAAAGTTGCCCTCTCAAAACACAGTGCAAGTGATGGCGGTAATTGGCGTGTTGTTTAAAGCGGTGTCGGGTGCCATCACCTCAGTGCTGACGGCACCAATTAGCCCATATTAAACGAGTCCCTAATGGTCATATAGTGGTTAGCAGGCACACTTCCGAGATTTACTGCGTAAACGTCGCAGAAAATGACATCATCAGGTCACACCAGTGAAAGTCTGACAGCTGACTAATATTTGACATCATAATCATTTGTGGTTTTGGAGTAACATCTTCACACTCCCAATTCTTCAGGCCCAAACTATATTCAAACTTTTTTCTTTGCTTTTCCTAATATTCCAGATCATGTTCATGAAAAAAAAAGAAATCCAGAATGCCACTGAAAGATTATTTTCAAAATGAAGACACTTTACTCTTAGGTGAAAAAACCTTAAAAAGTACCCAGTGTTCTGCTAAAAGACTGGTTTCACACACACACACACGCATGCTCTCAGGGCCCTATTCAGTGTGTGGCCCCCCCTAAAGGCTGTCACAGAGATAACTAAATAATTGTGTTTTTGCTTCATCTCGTCACACACACACACACACACACAGCACAAATTACAGGCAACGCATGAAGCAACAGGTCACACACCCACCCACACACACACTGAGCAATACTCTTCTCAGTCTGTGGGATCCGCACAGAGCCGCCCGGTGTGATGGAGCAGCCGTGGGGGCTGAGAGGAGGGAGGCGCTGCCGGACCCTCCGTCGCTTGCTGCCTCCAGCGGTCCCGCAGGGGCGGCGCGCCGAAATGTGATCTCCCTCCCCCCGCTGCCGCTGCTGGTCCCGACGGAGGCGGCCTGGAGGCACCGCGGACCGCGGAGGGACGGGAGGGTCAAGCCACGCAACGCAGACCGGGGGCGTAGAGGAAAATTGGCCTTCAAAGTAAAAGCACGTCAGGCATCAGATTTATCTTTTTAATTAGACTTGATTCACATCATATTTGTTTTATTTGTGCAACACATTGACACAACCAACAGATTACATTAAAGATTACCACATTAAGCATTAATACTATTACTACTTTAAAGTGTGTATTGACAAAAGTTTATTTTGCGATTATGTAGAAGAAAGCTTATCTTCTCATATAACAAACAAACAAACAAATTCTAAATGCCTGGTACTAAAAGTCACACATTCACACAGCCACACTTCAAATCACCGTTCAGAAAAGAATTGCGTCATAGGTTTCCCCTTTTTCACTCCGTCGAACGTGCCTTGTTTTGAAGGTTCCAACCGGAAGTGGCGCCGCAGCGCGTCCGCGCCGCCTTGACGCACCTCTGTTACTTCACAGGCGCACAGCGGAGCGGAGCCACCAGTCCGAGTGGGTCGATCCGAGGGGGAGAACACACACTCTCTCCCACACACGCACACACACACGCACACATCCACGCACACACTCCGCCTGGCATCCGCGCCGGGCAGCAGCGGAGCCTGGAGCCGCCGCGTCCAGCGCGTCCTTCCACCTCCACGCGCGTCAAGGATGAAGTCTTCCCGGAGCCGTGGACACGTCGGACGGCCGCGGCGCGCTGCGTGGAGCGGGATTTAGCCGACAAGTTGAGTTTTGGAGCCGCGGACTCTCCGCTGTCACGCCGTGACGGGGATTTGTGACTTTTCTTTTTTCTTCTTCTTCTTCGAATTGTCTCCAAAGTGCTCCGAGCGACGCGTGGACTTGAGGATTTAAAGTAGTTCCGTGGGGTTTGAGGGAGTTTTACTGGAAAATAAAGTCAATTTATTTCCTCGGAGAGCGTGGAGCCACCTGGGAAACTGAGATCTACCCTCAGAAAGAAGGATAGTCTGGGTACGTATCATTATTATTACTCATATTATTGTTGTTATTATTATTATTACCATTATTACTCATGTTATAGAAGCAGCTTTAAGGCGTTTTAGAAGCACTTACTTCCTTGTAGATTGGACAGGTTGCCAGCGTTTCACTGGAAGAGTGTGTGTGTTTGGGTGTGTGTGTGTCTGCTCTCCGGTCCACAGCCCCGGCCACCTCCGCGCAGGTGCCCGGCCGTGGCGCCCCTGCCCCGGCACCGACTCCGGCTCTGCGCGCCCCCGGTGCGCCCCGCTCGGAGCTCCGCGTCTGCAGCAGAGGGAGAGAGACAAAATAGGGGGGCAAAAAATGAGAAAGAGGGGGGAGTTGCGTTTCTGCTCGTAAACGCTGCCAGCGCCGCGTGTGGTTTCTGTTTTGCGGGTGAAATTACGCACGCCGCAAAGCTGAAAATGTGATTTAAATTTCCCCTTAATTGGCGGAACCGATGCCCTCAATGCAAATTAAGTCGCATGAAGAATCGCCTCATCCTCTGTGGGACACTGACGCTGCTGTCGGCGCACGATGACTGAAAACCCTCACGATTTTCCGCCCTAAAATAAAGCTTTAATTGCCACTTTAGGTTTAATTGAGGTGAGGATTTGGGCTGCGACCTGCGCGCGTCTCCACCGACGCGCCGCCGCGCCTTGCGCAGCGCGCCGACACCTCAGATCATCCAAGTTTCTCCAGAAATCAATCTCTCCCTCCCTCTCTCCCTCTCCCTCCCTCTCTCTCTCTCTCCCACTCCCATCTCCCCCTCCATCTCCCTCTCTTCTCCCCTTCCAACGATCCGGACTGCGCGCTTCTCTCCCCCCTCAGCGCGCACATCTCTCAGCCTCTCCTCAAACAGACGCTTAGATGGGATTCAGATGGTGATTTTCTTTGGCCCCCAAATCACCATCACCCCCCCCACACACACACACACTCCGCGTCAAAATCATCACCGGAAAAAATGACCGGATTACAGCTCTGACATTGTGTGTGTGAGTGTGTGTGTTTGTCTTATTAAAATTTCCAGAGCCAGAAAAACAAGCGTGATAATAGCTCGGCTGTTAATGCTGCAAATTAATTGTATCTATTGACCCGAGAAATCAGGTTTGTTTGGTGTGTGGGGTTTTTTTCCTCCTCCTCCTCACTGAGACTCTGCCTGACTGTTCGCTGCAGTCGAAGTAACCGACAACTCTTATCCGTCAACTTCAGGGCTCGTTTTTACTTCCCTCCGTGTCTTTTTGGGCGGCTTTTAAACACCAATGGCGCCTCGGTGTGTCTGTTAAATCAGAGCAGCAGCTTTGATTGAAGTCAGAACCTTTAGATTCCCCCAACTGTAACATCTCCTGTCATTGGCTGGTCGATCAGTGGTCTTAAACGGTCTCCTGGTTGGCGTTCATGCCTGCCGGTTCTGCAGCTCATTTAGACCCTCTGGGCCGGGGGCTCGCTGTCCACAGCTCCCACTCGCACCTGGAGTCCACCAGCCCCTCCTCCTCCTCCTCCTCCTCCTCCTCCACTCCGCTGATCGATATCTCCTCACCTGAGGCAGAGGCTGCTGTTAAAAAACAAAAACTCCCCAAACTTCAATAATGGAAGCTGTGGAGGAGACGTGCGACAAGGATGGGCATCGGGGATTCGAACCCGCGCCCCGGCTGAGGCACTTTTCTGCCTCCGAGTGACGACGTGGCGGAGAGACTGAAGCTCCGCATGATTAATGTTTGATGTTTTATTCACCGCTGAGGATTGTGTTTCCCTTTCATGCTTTAAGAAAATATTAGCGGGGGGGTCGGCTTTGAAGTTAAATGGGCGTCGACCTGCACGTCCTGCTTTCCCCCTCAGTCTTTGGGGTTCGCCCCCGTCATAGTTCTCACCCCAAAGCAAGAGCTCAGAGAGAACGACGAAAAGTTTTCCACTCCGCCCGCCCGGCATCTTCTGACGCTTTCAGAGAGCGGCGGCCTTCTCGTGTCAACAAACGGCAGCGCCACGTGCGGTGAAGATCTTGCGCGAGGGTTTGCGGAGCGTCCCGGGCGAGCAGCGAGGCCGTGCAGACGGGAGCCGGGCAGGGAGGCGGGTCACAGGTCCTCGCCGGGGAGAAGAAAAGCAGCTCTGTTGGGATACAACCTCTCTGTGGAGCGCACAATACACCTCTGTTTTCCAAGCAAGAAGTCCCACTCTGACATGTTTTTGCACACCCGAACTCTTTTGGGGTTTTCTAAGCTAACGGCGGTAGCGGCTTTCCCCGGGCACCTCGATCGCGCATTCCAGCTTCTCCCTGCTTAAGCAAACAAGAGGAGCAGCCTGTTCACCCTCCTCCTCCTCCTCTTCCTCCTCAGGCATGTTGGGCAACCCAGAGCGTTGACTCGGGCATTCCTTGTTGGACAGGAAGATGAGCGAATCCTTGTCAATCGGTTGCTAAAGCACGCAGAAGAGTTTCTCAAGCAGAAAGAGAGTCCCTTGGAAGGAATGTCAGGCTTTTTGAGGTCGGAATCGTGTACCCCCCCCCACCCACACACACACATGCACACACACACCCCATCCCCTCCTCCTCCTCCTCCGTCTGATCCAGTTGCATCACGTTTAATTGAATCCACTCCAGACTGGCAAAGACCAGCAAACTGGCGTTGAATATCGGCGGCCAGTCTCGGCAATCGGTGGAGGTTTCTGAGAAAAACTGCAAAGTGGGATTTCCACCCTGATCCCGGAGATCTGTGTGGAATGTCAGGTCAGAATTCGGCAGCCAGAGGTGCTTCTCGGCCGGGTTTTCAATTTTGCCGTCTCATCTCTTTGCTTCTCGCAGTGGTCGGACATCTCGTGGGCCGGTCTTCACTCGTCACTAACATCTGAACCTTTTTTTTTTCTTTCTCTCCCCAGGTGAGTGGCGGGAGGTTTTTGGGGGGGGGTCTCCGGGATAGTTTTCTCACGGCATCGGAGGCCGCCGTTCCGCCGGAGCAGCATGCAAGAGCGGGATGTTGTCTGAGCGGGAGTCTGCGCGTCTGGCCCGGCCGTCCGGAGGAATGACGGCGCTGTGGTGCTCACTCTGGCTCGCCGTGCTGATGCTGCCGCTCTGCGTGGCGCCGGCCAGGCTGCCCACCGCTCAGCCCACAGGTAGGACGCCCACTTCTTCTTCACGGCGTTTGCAAACGACACTGCACCTGAGAACACACACAACAGCACTTACTGAAACGTACCCAAAGTTGTGACTGTCTCTTTAAGAGCGAGAACTGACCGCAACACCTTTACGCACGTTTCCTAGCAACAGGTGTATTTATTAGCATTCACCTGAAGACTTCTTAAAGTGACTGGCTGGCGTTAGCTTTAGCTGCTTTGTACATGTTAGCATTTTTGAACGATATTGATATCAGATATCGGTCCGATATCAGCAAAAACACAAGTGTCGGTGTTTTATTCAATTGTAGAATATTCTTATGTTTAAGGTTAAAATGAAAATGAAGCCATTGGTTAATAATAAATGGGTCAGTTTTTCTCATAGCCACTGCTCCTGACTATTGTTCTCTGTTTGAGTAATATCACATATTTTTCTAGCCTTCAATACTACAAAATATGTAATAAAAGTATGTATGATTCGTGCTGATATCATATTGGATCGATATCGGTGTCGGCCAATACTGAAGGCTGCAATATCGGTATCAGAAGTGAAAAGTTGTACCCTAGTTTCAAGTGTCTGCGTAGGTTTGTGTTTGTCTGACTGCTGGGACGAGACACTGATGCAGATGATGTTTGTTTGTACAGTTTGCATCACTTTCCAGCAGTTTTAAGTCGGTGAGTTGGATGTGATACGAGGTTATTTTAGGATTCACTCTTCATTGTCCTATCGAGTCGCAAACTGAAATGAACCCACACTCAAGAGTTTGGTTCCGCCGCACAATAGAGAAGGCAGAAGAAAAGATCAAAGCGCCGGCTGACACCTCTTGTTGCGCTCTGGTTTCTAATTGCTTGTCGTTTAGCGCCGGAACGAGTCTATCTGTCAATCATCCGCGACTCTCCAGCCAGAGTGCCGAACACCGACGGCTGCCAGCTCGAAATTTTCTCACTCATAAACAGAAAATCCCCCGCGGAGCGTCGGTCAGCGTCTCTTTTTGGATTGAGGTGAGAAAGGGAAAAACTCCGAAGTCGGCTGGGCTTTGTCATAAAGCGAGATGAAAGGCAGGGTTTTTAAAAAGGAGAAGGATAAGAAATGTTGTTTCATGCTAATATGACATCTGCTCAGACGCACGCTCTCGTTTCTGCGCGTTCATCACGTCCAATGGGCAGATTTCAAAAGGCAATTTTATTGTTTATGCCAATGTGGTGGAATCTTTTCTTTCGTCTCTTTCTGTTCTTTTCTTTTTTTTTACAAGGAGGATTTAATTGGACTCTTGTCGGTTCGCTGAGCTTTGCACGTTTTTCCCTCTTTGTACTCGGGGCAGAGAAATACCCCGACATCAATCCAAAGTAAACGCCGACTCTGTTTGCTTTAATCACTCCATATTGTCCAAAAAAAAGACAAAAAAAACCCTTACACAGCAGAGAAATCTCTTTTTAGGCGTTAGCCAAGTGTTGTT
>CAESWR010000607.1:296277-309089 GCA_903171835.1 Mullus surmuletus | reverse complement strand
GTGTGTGTGTGTGTGTGTGTGTGTGTGTGTGTGTGTGTGTGTGTGTGTGTGTGTGTGTGTGTGTGTGTGTGTCCTACAGGATCTACGATAACCTGCCCGAGGTCCAGAGGAGGAGGGAGGAGCAACGACGACAAGCCGAATATCACACTTACAGACTGAACGCTCGACTCTACAACAAGGTACTTGTTTACTTTCTCTTACAAGCTCATGTTTTTGTTTCACCTTTTCCTCTCGTAATTCAACTCTTCCTGACAATCAAAACATGGTTTGACTTCTAAATTAGATTTCAGGTTTTGGAATTTTTTTTTTTTCTAAACACAATAAAAAAAATGTAAAAAGTAAATGAATGGCTGTGTTTTGTCTTTCAGAGAATCACAAACAGAGTTCTGGGGAGAAGAACAGCCTGGTATTGACCCGACCCACCACGGTCAGGATTTTACAAAAACAACATTAACAACAAAACTACCTAATTTCACACACATTTGTTCGTGATTATTTTTCTTTTCTTCAATTTTTAATACCGTAGGAACTCACCGAGCAGCATCACTGATAATTTTGGACATTTTTTCAATGTCATTTTTATAGAATAAACTTTTAATTCTGTTATAAATGTTTTTTTTTGTTTTTTTTTAAATGAAAGCGGACACACTGCGAGCGGCTTTTGATGTCTTTATTGATCAGAGTGCAGAGCAGGAAGCCACGCGAGGGGAAGCCGAGACGAGTCCCACAAGCTGCAGATTCGCGTTCAGGTTATTTTCCCTCCCGACGTGTTTTGTTACACAGATGCCTGTTTATTCAAACTCACGACCGCGTCACACAAACACTCCGCACACATTGATAAACTAAAAGCCTTTTAAAAGAAACAGAAAAAAAAAAAAAATCTTGAGTCTTTGGCAAAGATGTGGCTTTGCTGTAGATGAGGTGGAAGCAAATCAAAGAAAAACAAAAATAAGGCAGGTGAGTCACAAAGGCTTTGAGAAGGTTTAAGGCTCCGACCAAACAGTAACATCATGTAAACGTAAATAAATACTAAATAAATTAAACTAAAATGCTCTTAAAAGTCAAGTCTGGCTGTTTTTAAATAAACATGGTTTAATCCCTTGATAATTCTTTTGTGCTGCAGCAGGAAACATTTTCTCATGTGCAAAGATTTTCCTCCGAATGCTCTTCAAAACAAAAAAAACCTCCCCTCCCTCCCACCGTCCCACCCACCCAAAGTTAGAAAAGTGGTTAAAACGAGTTCGCTACGTGTTTCGCGGCGTCCACAGACACACACACGCTAAAACGCTGCAGAGACGACACCGACACAGGGACAAAGGGCACGGTGGGAGGGGCCACACCAGAGCCACGCCCACAATAACGCCATAATTATATTCAGAAAACTCTGGGTGAAGCAAACACGCATGCAGCTGCGGAGGAGCTGAGGACCCCCCCCTCTCCCCTCTTTTTTTTTTTCCCCTAAGGGAGAAAGCTGTGGATGTGGATGTTTCCCCTCCTGGTTTTGGCTTTGGAGTGTGGTGGGTGTGCGGGTGGGGTGGCGGTGAGTGGGGGGCCGGCGCTCAGGTGCGCAGCAAGCTGTGCACCCTCTGCAGCTGACACTGGGACAGAACCAGGCGGTGGACCTGCTCCTGACCCCGGGGGCACGGGACCAGGACCCGGCCCACCAGCACCGCGTCACCCTGCTTCTCCTCCTTCGCCTGGACAGAAGAGAGAGAGGAGAGCGACATCAGTGCTGCATCGTTACCAACACTTCAACACGTAAATAAAATCAACACAGAATTTATAATATAAACTAATGTGCAAATAATCATAAAAAACATTTTAAAACCTATGAATGACCACAAAAATATTCTCCCTTTATTTAAAAACTGATTTTGAGTGTTTGCGGAGGTGTTTGCGTCTTCCTGCGCTCCAGTGAAAAGAACACAAGCAGGTGAGTGAAGTGAAGTTTTTTTTTCTCTCTCTTCACGGCGCTCTAACCTTCACAAAGGAGGTCGACGGAAATGTGGCAAAGTCAGACGAGACTCGAGCTCCGGGTTGCTGGTTGACCACGTGTTCGCCCACCTCACCCTGACAGAGAGAACAGATGTGTTTGAAAAAAAACATTTTTGTAGAGTGCTCTTAAAATTCACAGAGTAACTTTACATGTAGCAAATACAAATAGAAGCATTCAATAAAACAGAAGCAGATAACAGACAGAAGCATAAAATAAAGCCAGGTATGAAGAAAACAGTTAAACATTAAAAACAAACTACAGAACTTTGGCACAATTTTCTTCATAAAGATGAATAGTAGTACTCAATCAAATTTTATCCAAATTTTTGTACATGTGAAGACAAGTCTTCAAAGTGTGTGCACCTTGAGTCTGTCCAGCGTGTCGCGTAGAGACTGTAATCTGGCCGTCTGCTCCAGGAGCTGAGCGCCGGGCGACACTGTCGGACAAAAAAATTTGTAAAAATTCTTGGTTGTCCAGTGTCATTTTCACACCAGAAAAAATAGAAAACATGCCGCCTCGTACCTGGAGATTTCCCGGTGATGTCCACCACCTTGACGTTGGCGCTCATCTGCAGCAGTGTCTCCAGCAGCTGGTCGGTCTTGCGGTAGAGGGCGCTGGAGAGCACGTCGGGCCGGCTGTTGTCCTTAGAGGGCAGTTTGGTGACGTGGAGCGGCGGCAGAGACGCCAGCTGGGAGCGCATCTTCTCCGCCTGTCAGGTGGGGGGCGAGAAGAGACCACGCGTTAGCCTTCTCGCTGGCGGACGACGAGGTGGCGGCGAGGCCCCAACGTTCGTACCTTGAGCCTGTTGTTTTCGTTTTTCAGGTGTTTGATGCAGAGTCGCTGGGCTTCGATCTGCTGAGTCAGAAGCGGCGAGTCGATCACCTGCACGCCGGAGCCGCCGGCGGACGCCATGTTGGCTGAGGGCGAGATGAGGGCGCAGGGTCATTTCAGGCTCAATATAGTTTCCTTTTTTTAAGGCCCCGAGTCACTGCATGCACTGCAGCGAGGCCCTCTTCAAATCCAAAGGGAATTTTTGATTATTATCATTATTATTATTTATTCCTTGCACATAACTGCAATTTTGACCCACTGAACATGTTTGAAAAGTCACGAAACTTTGTAGGATTGTTGGGCCTCGCGAAAAAATGCATAATCAATCTCAATCAAAGCAATGCAAATTGCTCGTTTTTAAACTTTTTTTTTAAACTTTCATTTAAAATGTGTGCAGGCCGGAGGTTGTTGCTGCGCTCCACGCACACACACCTTTAGCGCCTGTTTTCTGCTTTTTAATTTATAAAGAAAAAAATATACACATTTTGGCTACAATTTTTTTTAAAAGCAGAGGGGGAAAAAATCCTAAATTGTGTTGCAATAAACCAGGTTTTTTTTTGTTCCAAACTACAGTGTTCGTCACTGCCATGCAAGAAGATGAGGATGCAGGCTGAGATCTGGAAAAATGCATTTGTTGGTTTTCTTTCAAACGACTGTGGTTTAACAGAAGCTGAGCGTAAACCGTCGGATCATGCACTGAAAATATAAAGTTCTTCTGACACAAAACCAATCATGCAGGATCAGGCAGGTGGATACCTTTTTGTTCCTCTGCAGGTGGAGAAGGTAGAAGCAGGTCGTTAACAGGAGAAAGTGAAGACAAAGTCACCTGCATTTGATTTGCTGTGTGTGTGTGTGTGTGTGTGTGTGTGTGTGTGTGTGTGTGTGTGTGTGTGTGTGTGTGTGTGTGTGTGTGTGTGTGTGTGTGTGTGTGTGTGTGTGTGTGTGTGTGTGTGTGTGCGTGTGCGCGCTCACCTCCCGTTGCTCCCGACACAATGGAGGCGATCCCAGAGCCGCCGCTTCCTCTGAGCCCCTCGATGGTCATCTTTGATTGGCTGTTGATGCGCTGCTTCAGCTCCGCCTTCTCCGACTCCAGCTGGTCGATGTCGGCCTGCAGCGCGTCCATCGTCTCCTCAAACTCCCTGCAGGGGACACACACACACTTATGATGCCTCTGCAGAGACGCGCTCTTGCTCGTATTTGGGGACGTTTCTTACTTCTCTTTCTTCTTCAGCAGCGTCTGAGCTTCGTCCAGCCGTGTCTGGATCTTCTCCACGCGCTCGTCAGCGTCTTTGGACGAGCTGTCCAACTTCTTCTCCAGCAGGCTGAGACGCACGCTGGCTTCGCTCAGCTCCTCGCCCTGAAAGACAGAAAACCAAAAATGTAAGAAATTGCAGCAAATGTTTGGCTGATTTCTGTCCCCAATGAGGCGTCTTCTCTCACCTTGATCTTGAGAGACTTCTTCAGCTCCTTGATGACCGTCTCTCGGTCCTCCAGCTTCATTCCCAGACCTTCAGCGTCTGTGATTTCTGCTCGCAGCGCCGCCGACCGTACGTCTACCGGCGCCGGGTTCTGACCAGCCGCAAAACACACGGGTTTAACAACAGCAAAAACCCCAACAACCCTAAGGTAAATAGTTTGTGGGCGGGGCCTGCACCTTGCTCTGAGGCCGCTCGGAGTCGTACTCTCCCTCCTGCATGGCGGTGGCCATCTTGTTCATGGTCGCTATGACGATGCCGCAGGATTGTCGCAGGCACTCGTAGGGGTTTGCGCCCTGGGATCCATAAATCTGAGGGGAACAACGGTGTGGTGAGTGACGGCGGAGCGGCTGAGGAGAGACTGAACATTTAGCTCACTTGGCGGAAAAAAAATCGGGATGTATATATATCGTATATGGACATTCAGCCTAAATATATCAGGATATGAGTTTTGGTCCGCGTCGCCCAGCTCTACCTGCTCGCCCGCCTTGAAGGCCACGTCCTCCAGTTTGACGGCCGCCAGCCCTTCATGTTCCCCGAGCGGTGACATCATCTGCGCTCCGGCCGCCGCCACCTCCTGCAGCACGGCCACCACCCAGGTCAGGTGCTTCCGGCAGTCTGAGAGGGTGTCTGACACCTGGGAGGAGGGGGGGGATATCACGCATCATGTATGAGCACATCGTGAGGCTACTCCCACTTTGGCGAGGTCAGGTTTCCGTGGTTACCTGCAGTCCAAAGCAGAGCGCCGCTGGAATCCCGGGCGCGTCGGTTCCCGGCATCCTGCGGCGAATCTTCTTGCAGAACTGGCGGATGTCGCTGCAGGACGTCTCCAGGTCCTTGAGCAGCACGGCCAGGTCGGCCTTCTCCTGACCGGCGTGCAGGAAGGCCCTCAGCCGGCCCACCTCCACCGCCATGCAGTCCAACGCACTCTGAGTGAACTGAGCACAGCAGCTGGACTCTTAGGAACCTTTTCTCCCATTGGCTACGTTTAGCATTGGGGTTAAGACACGTATTCCAGTTACTGAGACATTCAGAATAAACAGGGCTATTGCTGCACACATGGTCATTGTAATCAATTGGGAATTCCTGATCAAAGCAGCGGCGCACGGAGAACGTCTGCTTGGCACAACTTTTCATCACCCTTATGAAGTGTTTGGTTTCCTCCTCACTCCAAAAGTGTGGTGTGGTGTCGCTCTTGCCTTTGGCCATGTTTACAAGTACTTCCTGGACTCCAAAGACCAAGATTCCTTGCTAGTAGAACATACGCAGAACACTAATTCATGTTCCTTTTGATGAGGAGATCCCGATCGGCGCATACATGATCAAGCGCGCAACCGGGTTATTGCTAATATCATGCATGTATACCAGCATGTAAACGCAGCCATTGAGTCTGAACATCAAACAGCTCCTTTGACCGTCTGCTTTGGAGACGTCCCGCTCACACGTGGCCGCCTCCAGAACCAGAGGTCACCTCAACACACTCGGTGGAATCAAAGCACGTAATTGTTGCCACTCACTCTGATGTGGTCGGCCAGCTGCATGGTGCAGTCCTCGCTCTGATCTGCCAGGTGGATGCTGTGCAGGTGCTGGAAAATAAAACGTTGTCAGTTACAGCATGTCAACACCTCCATATTTATACTGAGTCCATTTTGGGTGAATTCTGGTGGACTGCCGTCTTCAGGTTTCTGCCCTTGTGTATTTGACTTGATTTCTAATCATGGATGCAGCTGTATTTTAAATAGGGGCGTCCTGATACAACTTTGTCACTGCCGATATGACACCGATATTGCAGCCTTGACTATTGGCCAATACCGATATCAATCCGATGATATCAGCACAAATCATACATACTTTTCTGTTGTAGCATGGAATGTTAGAAAAGTCTTGATCAAGTGATATTCCTCAAACAGAGAACAATAGTCAGCAACAGTAGCTATGAGAAAAACTGACCCATTTATTACTTACCAATGGCTGACATACATTTTAACCTTAAACATAACAATATTCTACAATTGAATAAAATACATTTGAAAAGAAACATTAAAACCCTTATGTCTTAAAAATGCTGTTGTTGTGCTTTTGAGTCTGGAATGGACTGCTTGTATCGGAGATTTTAGATGCTGGCCAATATAATCTGATACTTGGTTGTTTTTTTTGCTGATATCTGACCGATATCTGGACACCCCTACTGAAATATATCCGACCTTCTTCAGGTTTCGCCCTACACACAACTCGTTTCCAATCATGCAAGCAGCTGCACTTTCAAATGTAATGATTCATGGTTGGGCTAAAATTGGGCAGTTGGGTCCGATAATAAATGGCGAGAAACAAGCCTCTGTGCGAGTACCTGGTAGTACTTGATGGCCTTGGTGAGCGGCTCCACGTTGACCGTCTCGTCCAGCTGGTCTTTGTGCAGCAGGTCGATGAGGAAGTCCAGCGAGCGCTCGTGGACGCTCATCTCCGGGTACAGGGAGCCGATCTTCTTGTAGACCTCCACGCTGCACTGATCCAGAGATCTGACACACACACACACACACAGTTTGTAATGTCATCCTCATTTTGTGTTTTGAAAAAAAAAAAGCAATTTAGCGTGGAAGTGAAAGATTTGAGACCCTCACTGCTCGTATTTGTGCAGCGTGGCCTGCAGCAGGCTGAGCGAGTAGACCAGGCCGCCGGCGAAGCTCAGCTGCTCCCCGACTCCGCCCCTCAGCCCGGCTCGCTCCACGCAGTTCTCATTCAGGTCGAACTTCTCCTGGGCCTGTTTGCTGATCAGCTCCGCCTGCACACACACGCACACACACACACACACATCAGCTGCACACCTACACACTTCTGTTTGTCACTTGTGTTACCGAGGAAACACAAACCTCGAGAAGTGTCTCTGCATTTTCTTACAAAAATGATCGAATTCGTGCAAAATTTGAGATAATTGTGGACATTCCTAGTAAATTTCATAGTTACATTTGATGACTTGGAAAAAGAAAAACACTGGTTTAGTTAAGTATTTTTCTGGTATCAGAGACAATTTACGAACACACCCAAAATAGTCTATTTTTTCATGTTACTGGTTCATCTGTGTTTTTTACAATGTTTTTTTTTCAAACTCAAACTCTTTTGACTTAAGGGTCTTAATTTCCCCAAAGTTGATGTGTAAACTTTTAATACTTTTCAAGACCCCATGGATACTAGAGAGTGGTATTGTTTGTAATTTTTCGATACCAATTTTACGATACAGATACCAATTGAGTACTTCATTTGATACTTTTTGTTACTTCATTCAATATTAATCATGTGAAAAACCGATTGCAGGTATCGTTGGACAGGCGCAGCTTCGGTGCAAATTGGCACTGGGTTGTTTCAGTCGATACCGGAAAGCCGTTGAGTACCGATACCCAGCCCTAGCGGATAGCCTGAGTATATTATGGGATGTGTCAAACTCTTTTGTGCCGCTCACCTTGCAGACAAGTCTGGGGATGAGCAGCAGCACCAGGATGCAGTCGTGGTCGCCACCGTGACGGAGGAAGGACTCCGGCATGAAGGAGGTCAGCAGGGACACGTGCCTGTTGGCCTGACCCACCTCCATCTTCCTCAGCTCCATCTCGATGGCCTGAACACACACACACACCTTTCAGCACATTAACCCAAACAAACAGCAGCTTCTCCCTCTCCGGTCCCTCTCACCTTCGCGTACGCCTTCGTCTCGGCAAACTTGATCTTGAAGTCGAACAGCTCGGCGGGCGGCTGCTGCTGCAGCTCGGCCGAGGCTTCCTGCTGGCTGGTCAGCTCGCGGTTCACCTCCTGCATCGGGGAAAAAAAAACAAACAGAGAAAAGAAATCAGGACGGGATATTTAAAGGCGAAGCAGCGATTTTCCCTTCCGCCCGGACCTGCAGGTGAGCCGTGAGCTCGCGGTACTTCTTGATGGTCTGCTGGTAGTCGGCCACCGTCTCCTGCGCCGCCTCTACGCGCTTCTCGGCCTCGCGGACCCTCGCGGCGCCCAGGTCCAGCATCTCACGCAGCTCCAGCTCCGTCTCGCGGGCGTTCTCCTGCAGCTCGTCGTTCATTTCGTTGATGGATTCCTGTGAGGGTCAGAGAGGATGTTTGACTTCAGACTCAAGTGACCAGAGTGCTAAAAAGCTCCTACAAAATAAAAGCACTTTGGTGCTCTACAAAGACATGATCCCATGATAGCCTTTATAAGTGTGCATTTAGGTCTTAAGTAGCCTACATGTACACTTATACAGGCTATCATGGGTCTTTTTACTTATTCATTCCACATGTCCAAGTATATGATGCTATTTTGATTTGTGTTTGATTATTTATTGTGTATGTTTTTATGTGTCCACGACAACCTGCGGGAATTCCCCCCCAGTGGGATTAATGAAGTTGTTTGAATTGAATTGAACTTCTTCTAACAGTTAATTTGATTTGATCCACATCATCTGAAAAAGGGAGGAAATCAGACAGCCACTAGGGGGCGGTGCAGACTCTCCCATGACTTTGGTTCAATATCAGTGATGAAATGACTCAGCAAACACGGCTCCTTCACTTCCTCTGTGCTCCCTCAAAGTGACAGGCGGAAAATTTGGTTTGAGGGGGGGGGGGAACACTGCCCATAAACCTACGGATTTCATCAAAGCTGTGTCTGTGTGTGTGTGTGTGTGTGTGTGTGTGTGTGTTCTCACTCACCAGGTCAGTGACGGTCTCCCTCAGCTCCCTGACCTTCTCTTCCAGGTCCAGGTTTCTCTCGGTGAGGGTTTCGACCATCTCCTCCGCCCCCAACGCTGCGTCCACCTGAGGTATCGATCGAGCAATAGTTTGACCTTCTGAACGACGACGACGTCACACACACCCACACACACACACACGTCTGCAGCTCCCCACACCTGCTCCTTCAGCTCGTCGATGGTCTTATCCGCCGCTGACCTCTCTTCCTGCAGTTTCTCCTTCTGGCTCCTCAGAGTGTCCAGCTCCACATTCTTCTTCTCCATCTGCTTCTGCAGCTTGACGTGCTCCTGCTTCTCCGACGCCGACAGGTCGCGCATCCTGGAAGATGTGACAAGAAAAAAAATACATATTTCTTAGATATTTTTAATGCAACTGATAAATTGAATACCGCTTTTAGTTTCTTGTCTTTTTTTCTGGGTTCTCTTAATTATAGGTGTTTTTAAATATTTTATTTTAAGTCCATTTTTTTTAGACTCATCTATTTTTGATGAATACCCACCTGACCAACGCCTCCTTCAGGCGCCCGTTCTGCTCCTCCAGCTGCTTGACGTGGTAACTGGAAGCCGCTCCGTCTGAGCCTGAAGAGAAAACACAAAAGCTGTTTACACGTATTCAAATGCAGATGAGTTGGATTGTGGGTAACGTAGGCAGTCAGTTTTTGCCAAAGCATTTTCTTTTCCCCATCCAGATGCTAATTCAGTGGCGTCTGCTTTGATTTATGTGGCAGGACTTCACAAGGATGAATGTTTGCCAAAAACAGAAAATCCAATTAAATAAAAGCTGCTCCTCTTGTGATGTTCCTCAGCTCTACCTTTCTCCTCGATCTCGTGCTTGAGGATCTCCAGGTCCATGGTGAGCTCGTCCACCTTCTCCTTCATGGAGTCGACCTCCAGCTGCAGAGACTCCGCCCGCTCCTCCGCCATCTCCTTGTCCAGCGTGGCCATCTCGATGGCGTCCGCCGTGTCTGACATCTCCTCCATGTAGTGCTCCTTGGCCTCCAGGGCCTCCTTGGCCTCCTGCACACGGACAGATGGTGCAAAACCTGTCGTATCTTATGAATCCACACACTCCGTTTTTCTTTTTTTTTCTTCTTTCTGTACCCTTTTAGCCTCTTTGAGTTGCTTCTGCAGCTCGGCCTGCTGCTCCTGCATCTTGGTCTTCCACTCCTGCAGCTGCTCCAGCTGGATCTTGTGCTTCTCCAGCTCCTTCAGCTTGGCCTTGTCCTCCGTGCGCTTCATCTTCAGGGTCTCCAGCTTCTCCTCCAGGTCCTTCACCTGAGAGCGCAGAGCTTCCTCCTCCTGGATCGGTGGACACGCGGTCGACAAAGGCAGAGGTTTTACAACAGTGGATTATTGGCGACTGATGGGAGAGAAATGCCCAGATTAGTCGGTTAAACTTCAATCAAACAATCACACAATAAAGGAGCAGAACTGATATTTTGGTGCGAAACTGTCTCTTAATAAGCTTAATCTTTTTAAACAATTTTCTCCCAAAAATTCTCCAAATGATCAATAAAAATCTGGGTCGCTGCCTATTAAAAAAATTGGAAAGTAACAGGCAACCGACAGCTAATTTATCATAGTATTCTTATGATCCATCTATTTATCTATCTATCTCATTGGCTAATTTTTTTGTGAGCAAATTTATTCTTTCTTGCAAACTATGAGATAAAAGAATACACAAGACAAGGAACAGCAAATATTACAAAAAAGACATTAATTCAACTGTATTTCCAAAGATTAAAATGAAATATTTAATTTCGCTTTTTAAATTAATTCCGTTTTCTGTTTAGTTGAGTTTTTTCCAGGTGCAAAAGCTCCCGTTCCGCTCATACTTTCATGTGTTGGGAAGCTTTCATTTCATTTCCTGTTCAGTGAATCCACTTCTGAAGGAGAAAAAGGTCACACACATGCTCATACACACACACACTTAGCTGGAAGAGGACACAACCGTGTGAGTAGAAATCTGCATAGCCGCCACACACACATTCAGATCACAGAAATGCAGAACTCCTGCCCGTGCAGAGACGAAGCTCGGCGGGCGTGCCAATTAAAAAACCCAGCCATCACACCTTTGACAGTCTGTTAAAAATGTTAGCGAGCAAAAACAACACATCAGTATCACGCCGCACCCTTGCACCTGTGTTTCCATGGCGATCTCCTCCTGAGGGGAAAAACACCAATGAGACTGCGATCTGCCTTTAGACCAAAACACCGCCACCACAGCAGACGACAAATGTTAAGGAGATAACCCATGACATTTTGCACCCGAGTCGACAAATATTTTCCTGATTATCAGGCTCGAAGAAGAGAAACAACCCGATTGATGAAGATGACGCCGGAATTTTGGCAACTTAACCACGGCAAATCAACAACGTTTTGGACTCTCAATCTTGCCTAAGTGACCGCGCACTCCAGAGCAAAATCACTCCCCCTGCGACTCTTTGATCTCATCTTGTTGAATCACCAGACGGCTCAATTTCATCAACACAAGTGCACTCGTTTGTCTCCAGGCTTTTAATTTGGTGGCGCTCAAAAAATAAATAAATAAATAAACAAAAGAGAGAGAGAGACTGGATTTAAGGAGAATACAAAAGCAGGTTTCGCCATCAGAGAAGACATTTGAATAATTCCTGTCAAAAAAATTACTATGAATCAGCAGCCATGTGGTGTCCCTCCTGGCTCCGATTTGGGCCCACTTCACTTCCTCACATTTCTTTCCTGACTCGTGCACAAAAATACACCAGTTGAGGCCTCAGGCTGATATCCTTTGATTTTCATGACGACACACTTATGACGCCGACGCAAGCTGATGCGCTCGGAAGGACCGACGGCAAAGATGTCACGTCGGATTAGACGCCCGCGCTTCTGCCGGTGCAAAGTAGTTTTCATTCGCAGGACTCATCAGATACCCAAGAACACGGCTTTAGAGAGGCGCTGGGACTGACCTTGCTGGGGACGGGGGCCGGGGGGTTTCCGGGCGAGTGGAGGGTGGGGATGACCGGAGCGGCCAGAGGCGTCTGGGCCGGCGTGCTGGGCTCACTGCTGCTGATCTCGCCGGCCGAAGCAGAGGCCGAGCCGGACGCCGGCCCCTTACTGCCGGTGCCGCCAGTCCGGCTGGGTTGCTGAGGGAGGCGAAGGCAGAAGTATTAACGGCGGTCCAATGATGCAGCTATGGCGGCCATAATGGAGGTCCGAAGGTCTTTCTCATACTAATTCATATTGATGAAAGCAAGAAACTACAGTTGAGCTGTAGTTTACACTCTTCAGTGTAAGAGTTCTAAGAGCTCTTATTCAAATTTGTAAATTTGCCATGGTCAGCTACAACAATTTGTTTTTGTTGCTGTGTTGTTAAAAATGTCACTGTAAAGAATGATCTTACGGTGAGTAGTTTCTCAATTAATCAAACCTTTTCTAAGCCCATGACGTCTTCACGCTGGCTAAATCGCATCTCGTCCATTAATCGCTGCAAATTGTCAACGCTAATTTGCAAAACATGTCAGCGGACCTCCATTGTAGCCTCTCTTTTAAAGCGGCATAAGCAAACAAAGCGGTGATGGTGTGGAATGTGTCTCTAGAACTAATTGAAGTCAACTAGACGCAAGAAAAGAGGAAAACAAAGAGGAAAATAGAAGCAAATGACAAATATTCTGAATAAAAGGAAGAAAAACTAGTGAAGCTGAAAATATGAATGTGAAAATAACATGTCCTACTACTGATGAGAATAAAAGTGATCTGTTTTATGTCAGGTGATGCGTCGTCTCTGGCTGTCGTTGCAACACAC
>CAESWR010000607.1:234689-252970 GCA_903171835.1 Mullus surmuletus | reverse complement strand
TGGATTTCATGCCTGTCAGGAGTCGGTGCATCCAGACCTGACCTACATACAGGAAGCCCAAAGTGAGCCGCCTCGCAGAGTTCAGGACTCTGGACAGCTCCTTCATAGAGAGCCAGATTTGGGACAGCTGGAATATCAGGGAAGTTTGATCCCCTTTTTTTCCTTCATGTTCTTTTGTTTTGCTTTTGCGTCTCCTCTCCAGGCTTTAAAAGTATGAGAAATGCCAGTTGAATGTTTTTTTTTTCCGTTAGACATGAACTCATGAAATCAGCATTTTGACAAAAAACTTCTCAAGAAAGAAGTTTTTCACTTTTAAACTTTTTTACAGTGCAAAAAATGGCAGTATTAATGAAGGAAAAAATATGTGTAAATTCAGGTGTGTTTATTGTTTTATATTTTGTGGATTTTGGACAATGGAAATTGTCAGAAAAAAAGAAAAATAACATTTTATACAGTATATGAAAGCTATTGATGGATTTAGTAAATCGTAATAAATGATTGGAATCCCTCCCCACACACACACACACACACACAAAAAACAACTTCTGAAAATAGTTCTATTAAATTAAATGAAATTGGATTAAATGACATTAAAAGTTGACCTTTATCTCCTCCATCTAACCTTTCTGTTTGGGTCCATTAAAGCCTCTCAGCTGCTTTCTTTCACAGCAGCAGCCGATTGTTCCCATCATGTGCTGCTGTCAACATCATTTGAACGTGACTTCTGACCTTTCGCTGTTTTTGATGTAAAAGAAAGGAGAGGGGGAAAAAAAAAATCCCCCAAATAGCTTTTCTGGGCCGGCTCCACCGGCCGTCTATAGAGCTGTAAGAATAGAAGCAGCTCGGCTCTATTTTTAGCCGATCAGAAAAGCTTTTAGTGTGCCGGTGGTCTTGAAAGAATGAATTTTTCTTTCCCGCCGCAGGAAATGATAAGATATTGTGTACTTGTTCAGAGGAGTGTGCCAGTAAGATACAAAGAGGGGCTAAAGTTACCGTGCTGGTGCCGGGGTCTCCCGCGGTGGGTGTGTCTGCTGCGCCGTCACAATAGAGCAGGTGGCAGATGTCGTCAGCCGGTTTCACCATGAATTATTAAGATTTGTGGTGAGCTTTGAGCAAGTCTTTTAATTTAGCTGCTGTTCTGCTTAATCATCACACCCATGGGGATTTCCTACAATGTTCCGTCCTCCAAAAAACATTCATTATTTTCCTGTGTGATTTGATGAAAAAGTCCTATTGCAATTTTCGACACTGTTTTATTATGATTTGTGCTTGTAATGCCCATAAAAGGAACAATATTAAGGGCTTAATCATCAAGGAAATCACACAGATTAGCCATTATTTTGAATTATGTACTGATAATTAAATAATGATAATTAAAAAAAAGAAGGTATCTCGACAATTCTGCATCCTTTAACTAAAATTCCCAGATTTTTCATCATGATTTAGGTTGGTTTTATCATTTTTTTTAAACATCTTTATTATTCAAATGTGTGAGGATTAGGTCACTTTATAGGCAAAAGCAGCTCCCCTACACACACACTGCGTACACACACATACACACACCAGGCTTAAATAGGGATAATGCAGCCAAAGCCGTGACATCACCCCCTCTCACGTGCTGATTGGTGGTGCCCCCCCCCTTCTCCCTTTCCCCCTCACACACACACACACACACACAAACACACACACACAGCTGATCTCCTCCTCCAGCCCGAGACGCTGCGATGATACAGCGCGGCGGTGCAGCGGGGGCTGTGCTGCACATCCGCACCAGCATGGCTCCTCTGGATGGGAAAAACACAGGAAGGACGGAAGGAAGGATGGGAGCGTGAATCTCTAACCTGCCATTGGAGCTTTCTGCTGCGTTTGGGCGTGTGTGTTTGTGTGCAAGAGAGAGTGTGTGAGAGTGTCCATCGCTTTTGCTTTCACCAGAGGAGGCAGAGGAGGAGGGGTGGGCTGGCGGGAGGAAAGAAACACCAGGCTGCCTGATCTGTTTTGCTTCCTGCCGGAGGAAAGACCCCCTAAAAAGGGACAGGACAACTGCCCTTTTGCTGCCAATTTTCCACTGTGGAATCTGTATTTTTCGGAGGTATATATATCCACGCACACAGCCTGGAACTCATGAGCGGCAGGAGCGTGAGCGAGCCGGAGTGTGGGGTGTGTTTGTAGAATGGCTCATTACAAGGACGTCTCTGTCAGGAAGACTTCTTTAAATCTGGTGACTGGGTTTTTTCAGTATCTGCGAGGTAAGTAGGGCAACGGCGTGATAAAAATACACAACATATGTGTGTAGGTGAAATGGTTAAGCTGTGTGTATATGTGTTTATGCGTGCGTGTGTGTGCTTCATGTTCTGCTTGAGTGGGCATCCCATGTGCATCAGCGGCGAGGCACTCGCCCCGTGGCTTTGGATGTGAAGCCTTTGCAGCCTCTATAACGCCTCGCTTCCGTAAACACGTGACCGCCCCGCCGTCTACATCTCAGAGGATGGCTGTTTAAAAATGGCAGCCCTGTGCGGCGAGGGGTGTGCGGCGTGACCGGCATTATTTTGAGTGCACGTTGTCGCCGCCGCAAAGAAATCACCCCCTTTCTTTACCCCTCCGTCCTCCACGTCGCTGCATAATGCATGAAGTAGGCATGGTTGAATATATTAATAGACCACAAAAGAGGGCTGCAGGGTGGGCGGGTGTTTGGGGGGGGTGGGGGTGGGGGGGTGACCTAAACAATCACAGGGGGGGGTTTAGAGAAATTCCCTCGTCACTCATGCTTTAATCTCCTCATATGACCTCTTTTTTTCTCTCCCCACCTTCTTATGCTAGCGAGCTCCACACGGCACTTCAGTGTGTGGGGCTGCCTCAATCCGGCTTTGACGTCCCAGAAACAGTTTTTCAGCTTTATATCGTCTCAGGCTGGAGGACAAACGTGTGTGTGTGTGTGTCTGGGATGAGTGGGTGGGTAGAAAGGGAGGGAGGGGGGGGATTGTCCTTCAAAAGCGGTCAAGTTCAAGGGCGATATAAAGACGTCCAAGTCGGAGCTGCTCGATAACAGCTGAGCATCAGATGGGCAGTGCTGGCTCTGCTGGCGTCCAGGCAGAGGCTTAAGATCAACAGTTACATCGTGTGGGCGTGTGTGTGTGTAGGTGTGTGTGTGTCCACGGCGCGTTTAAAAACCTGTCGCGTGCCTTCCTCCCTCAGATGAGCAAGAGGCAGTGCAGAAGAGAACCTTCACGAAATGGATCAATTCGCATCTTGCAAAGGTGAGTGCAATCTCCCATCCATCTCCATCCATCACACACACACACACGACTCAAAGCCGTAACATTGAAAGGAAGCTGTATCATGCTAACATTTTGGCAGATTTTTTTTTTTTCTGGGCTCTGCGTGATCGCTGGCATTTGGAAGCGGCCGGAGAGTTAGATGGGCTCTAATAACACGAGCTGCACCGGGACACATCGGCTTAGTTTACTGTAAATAATGAGACTGTTAGCTCGTAACGACAGTTTGCTGGATGAGCGGAGAAGGTCATTTATTGCTGGGAAAAGATGACACGACAGAACGGATTAGTCGACTTCAGAGGCGACAGTTTGGTTTTGAGTAATCTCACCTGGGGGCTTTTGTACTTGGAGCGTGTGTGTATGTGCGTGTGGGACATATGGCGGCTTGGGAATGGGAACGATGCAGAAAAGTGGTGGGTGTGTGCATTTGTTGCGCGTGTGCGTGTCTGTGTGTGCGAGTGTGTGTTAACACGACAGCACCGGCAGGGACAGTAATGCAGTATGCAGATGGAGAGGGGAGAGGATGAGGACAAATTCCCGCAGGCAGGCGTCTGCCTCTGAGGTTCATGCATGTAAACACACAAAAATAGCACACGCATACTCAACTAACAGAGCCTGCCATAATACATGAAGCTTTTACAGTGGATGATTCCACCCACGGTGGCTCAAAGCCTGTAAAAAAACTTTGAGGCAGGGACTCACATAATGGATACGCCAATATCTCTTGTGTTTGATATTTGACACCAATATTTTTAAAATCTCGGGTAAGTCCTGGGTCTCATTTGCAGTCTGTGAATTTCCGCCTGCGTTCTCTGAATCTCCTCTATAAGCCCCTGCAGGGAACGTCCATTTTCAGGCGAATTGAAGATTATATCATGTTTAGTTGGGGATGCACAATATCTTTTGTGTGAGAAGCCAATATTTTTCATGCTGTTTCATTTGACACAGATATGCACACATATCGAACACTAGGTTTATCCACAAATTAGATGATTTATGGAATGAACAACAAGTATATTGGGGTTAGGGATGCACAATATTGGCTTTGATATTTTCAAACTCCTTTGGCCAATACTGATATATGTTTCCCTCTTTGTGCATTCCAATTTTTGATATTATTGATGAGGAAAAACACCATATTTTCTCTCCATCTTTTCAGAAGTTGCTGTTCAGGATACATTGGTACAGTTTGACTCATATTGCTCGTACCCACAATGCACTTTTTAAGCTGACAATGCAGATAATCGATACTGAACACTGTCATAACACAAAGGAGCACTGGTCTCATTTACTGACGAGAGTGCTGTTAGTGTATATTCATAACAAACTAAAACTGATTATTTTGCATCCCCGTTTTGAGGGAATGTCAGCTCTGAGGTGGCGCAGCATGGAGGAGATTCCCCGGCCTGTTCTTCATTATTCATGGCCTGCACCCCTGCTCACTCTGCATGCATACCAATAAGACCGTTAGGATTATGCCACCTCATGAAAGCGCCTGTGCAGACATATTTCCCATCATAGCGGCTGCTCCGACATGAGGGAGAGCAGCTTATTTAGCTGGGAAGTTGACAGAAGATAATTCCTGTGCTCCTCTAAAGATTATGAAGCTGGGCTGGACACTGGTCGGTTTAATCTTCTTTTTATCAGTGAAAGTGTGTGTTATCTAAATCTGAACCTCCCCAGCTTTTCCCCTTTGTGTCCATTTCCTGTGAGAGCGTATGACTTGGCACCTTTTCCAGTGACTTTTCACGCTTTTTCCAACCATGAGCGGCCTCTCATGTGACCGTTGCTCCAGTGGCTGCATTTTCCAGGGTGGGATTGATTCTCCCAACGACGGGGGCTATTTTTGTGTGACTGTGGCAGCTGTGGTGGGGACATTTTTTTGCTGAATAAAGCATAAAGTCACACTTGTCGGTTGCAACCTGAGCTGAGCCCATTTTTATGGACTAGTGACCAGGTGACATGATTACGGAAGTGCCTTGTTCCCGTCAGAAATGAGGAAATGAGCACAGAAAATTCAAATATACTGTGGTTTCCCACGTTTTCTCCCAGAAAAAATGCAGTACAATGATGTTTGAAGAGTCCAAAGAGACGATTGCCAACTAGGGATGCATGGTACTGGCTCTTTGTTGATATCATGTGTGGAGAGTTTAGACGTCACCGGCCAGCTACATTGGTAGAATATGATTCATATTGCCGACACAATAATGTACTTTCGGAGATGATATTACTGTATTGGCTTTAATTAAAGTGGTAATATTGTCATTACTAGATGAACCCAGCATTTTTAATAAGCAACGTTGTGCCAATATTGTCCTTCATCCCCGAGGCCGTGTTTAAGAAACAGCATGACTGAATAGCTTCTTCATTTAAGTTTCACAAAGTGCAATTTAGAAAGTAAACATTTGTACATGTACATACCAGTCCCTATATATGTGATGCACAGCTTCAACTATCAATGATATTGGCCTCAAAAGAGTATCATTAGTATCTGAGATATCTGTCAAATAGCGTCAGTGTAGCTTTAATTATGTCAGTTGCATGGAACTATTTTAAAGCACTCAGCCAGAACAGCAGAAACAATTCTCGGAAAGGAGGATATAAAATCCACTGGTCTTCAATTACATAAAAATACAACAATCCATGTATATACAGTATATATACCGGTATCGGATATCAGCCGAAAGAGTTTTTCTTTTTCTTTGCAGATATTTGGCATATCAGATACCAGCAAAAAGCTAATATCATGTATCCCCAGTAATATGCATTTATGCAAATAAACGGTATGTTTTGTTCTAATACATATATGTTTATACATAATATTCATATTTACACATGATATGTAGATATTAGCACAAACTGTGGTTTCAGTAGCATC
The DNA here is from genome assembly GCA_903171835.1 of Mullus surmuletus. NCBI lineage: Eukaryota > Metazoa > Chordata > Actinopteri > Syngnathiformes > Mullidae > Mullus > Mullus surmuletus. The sequence continues at coordinate 246,820 of CAESWR010000607.1, read as the reverse complement.
CTCTATTGTGTTTGTAGAGGAGAACAAATGCTTTCATGCACAGAGTGACAGTGCAGACTTCACATGCCTCTTCACACTGCGTTGCCCCAAATACTCAGCCAACTGCATCCTGTTATGGACTATGTTGAGTTGTGAAATGGCCTGTACACGATGCCAAAGGAAGGAATTCCCGTGGTGAGCTTTCCCCTTTTTAATTACAGCCTCATTCTGCTGAATACACGCACATCTGTTTCATCCCCCTAATTGCAACACCGGCGCTGGATGTGTTGAGTTTGACGCAGCTCTGTTAACGTCATGATATCGGGAGTTAGGGTTAAAGGAGTAGCATGGCCTCGGGACTGGGCGCTGAGCCACCGCCGAGGAAAAAGCACCATCTTTTCAGCTGCAGGGAGGCTCTGTGGTTGTTGCTAACAAGCTTGTGTGTCACAAACAGCATTTGGTTGCCCCCGTCCTCCCCTGCTCGTGGCTTAGAATACTAATGTTCTCCCATTTTGTAATGACGGCAAATATTTTTTATTCATGCTTCTGCAATTTATTTTTATTTATTGTTTTCTCTCTGACAGCATAAACCGCCACTAGAGGTTAACGACCTTTTTGAGGACATCAAAGATGGGGTGAAGCTCTTGGCGCTTTTGGAAGTGCTGTCTGGCCAAAGACTAGTAAGTAGTGCTTCTGGGTAATTTACAAAATGTAAAACAATCTGCGTGCACATGGCAGGCTAACTGCCCCTATAAATGAGGTGCCCTTGAAACATCACATCGCACATTATGATATTAATGTGAATCAAGGCACTTTCAAATTGCAATAGATCAGCATGTTTACACAACAGGCAATGAATAAGCTGCTCCAAGTTTCATGAGGCAGCTTTTTTTCGTCTGACAAACTCACCATTTACTGCACTTTTAACTTATATTTTGAGACAGGGGCTGTGATTTGGATGTCTGGAACCAGAATGAGACCGTCTGATGGTCTCAGAAAAAACGATTTTTAAATGATCAAGACATCACTGAAGGGCACAGCCTCATTTCAGATAGCATTTAGTCTGCAGACATCCACTAAATAGGAAGAAATTAAGCAGTTTGAGTAATGTACGTCCTACATTTGCAAAGATTATATGTCAAAGTTTTCACGCATGTAGGTTACTTTTGGAATCTGTTCATGATGACCAGGCCCAAACACATACCAGCACAGTAGCATGGGGCACTGTGCAGCAATGACAGGGTTCTATCAGGGACATTTGAGGGGCTGTTTGCTTGCCAGCATCTGTTTCTCTCAAACACATGCACACGCACTCTTGTTCACACTGTGTTAGTAGTAGTTTGGTAATCAGACCTGTCTTGGTACAAACTGCATGCTTTTTTACAAGTGAGTCACCGGATGCTGCCTTTCTTAGCTATGGGGAGAGCAGCTCGGCCCAAAATGAAATGTAGGGCATTTTATTGCAACTGTAGTGTTTGCTGACTCATTTTTCCGCCATTTTACCTGCCAGAGTGTTGGTTGGGGACAAACTAACCCTGATCAGTGTTTTTCAAACGAGCAAAAACACCAGATTTGTATCCCATCTCTGACTTTCCTCTCCTGTGCCGCCGGTGTTTAGCCCTCCGAGCAAGGCCGTCAGCTGAAGAGGATCCACTGGGTCTCCAACATCGGCACCGCGCTCAAATTCCTCGAAGGCAGGAAGGTAAGGCAGCATCTCAGCGAGGAGACAAAAAGAAGCAGCATGCTGGAGAAAAAGTCAGGGCTATGATGCGTGAAAGCGCTTTACAAGATGCTTGTCGGCGCACACAAGGTGCCTGTGTGAGTGTTTGTTGACACGCTTGGAGAGGCTAGAAACAGGACTTGTGGGTTACATAACTGAATCCCGTGTCCCACTTCTTTGTGCGGACTCCCGGAGGACTGACATTGTTGTGATCTCTCTTTCCACCATGTGTGCCTTCAGTCTGTGTATCGAGGATCTCCGGTCAGTCTCTGTTAAAACTCACTGTGTGATCATAAATCCTGTTTGTTTCCCTTTCATTGGATGCGCGTTGTATTCTCAAATGCTTGGATGAGTCTTCTATGAACGCAGCCATCCCCCTCTGCTGTGCCACTGACATGCAGTTTGAAGGGGATTCTGGTTTCTAGTGGCCACTTGTGTATAGGCATCTTTTAGGGCTGCACGATTTGGTGAATAAGTCATATTGTGAAGCATTGTCATAGAATAAACATAATGGAACTACATCTGATACTGGTTGATCGAGTAAATACAAATGATTGTTTTACATGTGTTTTCTCAGTACAAACACAGAATCTTACTCTGAAATGGAAAATTTGTGGAAAAAGTCCAAAATGAAAAACAAAAGTATCTTTCAAAATAAAGGCCTTTTTGCTAATTTAGAATTATAACTACTAATTAGATTGCAGATTTTTGCAATTAGATAAATCGTGCAGCACTTGCATCTTTGGGTGTAAACATTATCTCAGTTTTCCAATGCAAGGTTTGCAGTTCTGTGGTACATCTGCTTTTCTTTCAACCATTTTGGTACTTTTACTTTGGTACTTTTCACTGTGGCTGTTTCTTCCCTACTGGTTTGACTAACATAATGATGATATGTGCATCAAAGACCAGACTTTGATGCTGGAGAGCAAAAAACACTGAAGCTTGCATTATTCTTTTGAAAGGGTGACTATGCCGGAATTCTCACTCCAAAGCTTTGTGTGTGGGTGATTATCCAAAAATAATCCAAGCTCTGCTCTTGTTTCAGATCAAGCTCGTTAACATTCATGCCACCGACATCGCAGATGGGCGGCCATCTATTGTCCTTGGGTTGATATGGACCATTATCCTCTACTTCCAGGTAATACTCAGCAAATCCTGTGAGTTTAATAACCGGGCTTGTTCCAAAAATGTCTCCTGTCTCTGTCCTAATGCCAAAGAGTCTGATAAGCTAGATCATATCAGACCCACAAACCTCTTTTGTTGTGCTTTTAGATTGAGGAATTAACCAGCAACCTGCCAGCCCTCCAGGCTCTGTCCAACAGCAACTCTTCAGTGGAGAGTATTCCCAACTCTGAAACAGGAAGCCCTCCCATGAAGCGAAAGGTGGTCAAGTTTCAGGGCAATGCCAAGAAGGCCTTGCTGCGATGGGTGCAGTTCACCGCTGCCAAGTACGTCGCTTTTAGACCTTCTGTTGTCGTGTTTTTATCTTCTCGCTGTCTAAGATAAGGTATGAGAATCTGCCAGACTGAGCTGCCGATGTTCCTCAGGCATCATGGGATCGAGGTCAAGGACTTCGGTCCGAGCTGGCGCGATGGTGTTGCCTTTCAGTCGGTGGTGCACGCCATCCGGCCGGACCTGGTGGACATGGAGGTGGTGCGGAGGCGGAGCAACAGGGAGAACTTGGAGGAGGCTTTTGTACTGGCGGAAAACGAGCTGGGGATCCCACGTCTGCTGGACCCCGAAGGTACCGCTGATGTTTTTGCCTATTTGATACCGATATCTGATGCTGATGATGATATACACAAACATTGTCCTTTTAAATTCAATCAAACAGAAAAATGACACTTTTTATTTTTCCTCTAAAAACTTGAACGCTGTTGGCTTTTTGACAATATCCCATATACTGATAATATTCCAATATCGATACGTACATACATCTTTCTTTTAAAGTCAATTAAAGACCAAAAAAAACATGTTTTCTTTATCTTCTAAAATTTTTAAGTTAGGAATGTTTATCCAGTACGCAAAAGTTTTCTCTCTCTGTTGGCCGATACTGAGAAGAGCAGGTTTCTTTCCTCCTTTTCAACAAAAAGTTCCGTATGACGGCTTTGAATCGGTTCTATTAAGTTCTACAAAGCTAAAATACGCTTATTTGGCTTACTAATGTGTAATTAACTGAACCTTTGCTGGGTAATTCAATATGGATTCCTAATTAGAACTAAAGTGACAGCCACAGTCTGCATAGAATGTGTAGTAAAAACATCAGTGAATGTCTCCAGAGGATAAGAAGTCTGTGTTTACTGTGGAAGCTGAGCAGTCTGCAGTGACTCTGCAGTCCTGTCTTCACAGTGGAGTTGTGATGCTTTATTGCACAAAGAGCTGCACTGGAAATGTCTTTGCTTTTACCGGAGCGTGACCCTTATTTCCTGAAACATCAGGTCAGGGATGGAATGATGGATGTAGACATGCATAATGAGCTGTCAGGCCTGGGGGGGTGTATCCTCTTGGTGAAACACAATACCTCATTAAATGTAATATATATTTAATGGATGATTCTTTTTTGTTGTTCGTGGGTTCTTTTTTTTTTTACAATGGGGTTGATTTTCCCACAATAGGTTGGAATGGGTCCAATATTGAGCGAGAATCCAGTGAGAGGCTATAAATGGCAGCAATGTAATCCAATTGTCCATGTCAAAGAACGTTGACGCTAAAACTTGAGCTAATAATGTTAGCTCTACTCTCCCCAAACTACATGTAGGAACATTTTTATTGGCGGGAAGAAAGTGCATCAGTGTCTGATTTCTTCTCCTATTTGACTGGCAGTGGAACACAACTGGCCACAACTCCAACATATCACTGCTTGGGATGCGCGATATCGGCTTTTCGATATATGATATGCTAATATTTTCAAACTCTTTTGACCAATATCCAATATACACATTGTTTTTTCAGCCAAATGAGTTTAGAAATATCAGCATATCGGATATTGGCCTAAAACTGAATATCGTGTATCACTACCAAATACCCAAAATGAACTGTATCACGGGTATGGACCCAAGACAGAGACATTCCACCACAACTGCTTTGTATTAAGCTAATGCTAATAAAGTATATTTTTGACTGAATTCAGCCAATAATGCAGATGACTGAAGTTGATGCATCATGAGTCTCTTTCCCTTTAAAGTCATCTATCAATAGCTTTGCTTAATGTCAGTTTGTTGCTATGACTCACAAAAGCCCCAGCACTTCAAAACATTTTTCCCCAAGCTACAGATGACACTAAAGTAGGATCATTATCTTCCTACAACAACTCACCTGCTGCCAGGTTTGAGAGCCAGACCTCTCTTCGAGTACAATCCGTGTCGGTAGCTCAAAACAAGCACTTTTGTTCATCATTGTTGGATTGGCTGGATTACTCATCATTTACACCTCAAAACATGGGAAGACTGGGGCTAGAAAGTTTTATCGCGCACTTGTATCCGCTTTCCTCTGTGAAACTATTACATAATGTGTATGGTTATGCGTTAGCATCGGAAGGCTAATGTGGGCTTTGCATTGCTCTGCAGATGTGGATGTCGACAAGCCGGATGAGAAATCAATCATGACGTACGTGGCGCAGTTCCTCAAACACTACCCCAACCCTCACCACGCTGAAACAGACGGCCAGCAGGACGAGGTACCTCCTCTCAAAATGGGCTCCTGATCCATATTCCATCAGTGTTTATGATGAATGATATCACGGCCCGCAGTCTCTGAGCAGAGTGAACATTTCATGGAAAATTGCTGCCTCATCGTTGTTCACTGTTGTGCCTGCTGATGATCTGTCTCTATCACGAAACAATCACGGCATGAACACACACGGGTGCTTTGGTTTTCCATCACACCGACTCATTTGATTTTTCCATCTACTTATGTTTTGTGCACATTTAAGCTGCTTCTTGGCTCAATACCGACTTTTGCACTGTCAGTGCCGGTGCTCCAGGTGAGAGTTCTGCTCGTAGCGCTGCATGCTTTTATTGATCATTTTATCCTTTTGGTGTTGCCATCTCTACTCCTTTTTCCACTTTCCCATCTATTTTATTTTTTCTGTCCCATTGCTGCTCCTCTAATGCATCTCTCTGTGTGCTTTGCTGCTTTCCTGGATAGTTTGCTCCCCACGATATAGAGCAAATGCTCGAGGTATGTAACTAAATAATAATAACAATAATAATCAGGATACTAGTGTCCAAACCTCCCTTTTTCCCTTAGCTATAACAGGTTTCAATCTCACCTCCTTCACTACGTTTTCTTATTCAAACTTAATCTTCTTTGGAATGTTAGTCTCTCAACATTTTGGCATGTCGATTCGATTCTGAAAAGGGATTTGCACGTCCGCCCGTGACTCTAATGTGAATCCCTTCATTGCTCTTCAGAGGGAAGAGCGGAAGATGCTGAGGGAGCTGAAGGTGTTTTTAGATCAGTTGGAGAGAGACGTTCTGCGGGTGCAGGGAGCCGAGGGCAACCTGACCGACAAGTATCAGGTACGTCAGGCCTCCATGTGTCGTACTATCATACCCAAAACCAAAAAGAAATTATTTTTGTGTAATTCCCCAAAAGTAACTAAACAGACATCGATAAAACAAAAGTTAAAAAAGGCTCCTGGAACACATGTAGAGTATATGCAATGTTTTTCTGCTGCATAAGCATTTACCCACAATGCTACAGTCCTGTTACAAACTAAATTCCACTCATGTGACACAAAATAATTAACATAGATAAGCCTAAATATAGAGCAAATCTATCATAGCATATACTTCCTTTTACAGTATTTTTAATTGCAATATTTATTTTCTTTATTCTTATCTTTTTAAGCTTTAAATGACACCATGTATTCATTGTAAGTGTAAGAGTAACTGGCACTAAATACTTTGAATGATTTTCCAATGTCACCACGTACTTAAACAATCATGGCTTAATGACAGAGACAAACAGAAAGAGCTAATCACCTCAATCATCTCAATGGCCTCTCCCTGGCAGGCCTTTAAGAGCTTCCGTGTGCAGTACGAGATGAAGAAGAAGCAGACAGATCCATTGCTGCAGCCGGTCAGCAGGGACGGGAAGCTGTCGGTGGACCAGGCTCTGGTCAAACAGGCCTGGGACCGTGTGTCGGCCCGGGTGAGTGCCGCCGTTTCTGCCGACCTCAGCACAACATGAATAATTGACCGCCACGCACGCCGCAGCACGATTACTCGCGATTAATTATGAAACCAAAACGAGTGACACCGCAGGTTGAATAATTGAATAACATCGTACTTTTATTTCATAATGATGCTTTTGTTTCCTCGGCAACGGCTCAGAAAGCGTTTATATAATGAGGGAAACTTTTCTTTCTACGCTGCCAGTGCGGGTTCAGTGGGGTGCAGCCGTTTGAATGAGTTTGTTCAGAGGGGAGCCGAGGGACACAGAGGAGGTTCTGTTCACCGGCCAGCTCTGTCCTCTTGTCTAGACTCGCTCTTTTATAGCTGCGTTTCTTGCGAACATGCGGGCACATTTGTATCCGTGAAGCCTCCTCTTGCTTTAGTTGAGTGTGTCCCTCTTTTTTTTTTTAAATAAATGTCAATTGCAGCTGCTGGACTGGCATATCCATCTGGACAAGTCCCTGCCGGGGCCTCTGGGAGTGATCGGAGCCTGGCTTCACCGGGCAGAGATGGCTCTGCGGGAGGACATTCCCATCCAGCAGGCTCATGAAGAGACGGCCAATGTTCTTCACAGGAAACTGGAGCAGCATAAGGTGACACATAGCTTTGATCTTTAACACACAGGTGTAGTGTAATGTTGTAGGGCTGCAGGATTCGGTGGAAAAGTCAGTCTGTGATTATAACTGCTGAGTAATATCACATGGAAGTGCTTAGTTACAAGGAAAACGCACAGATTATTATTATAGTTGTGCATTTATTTCTACTTTAGATTATCCATTAAAACAACTGATCAAAAGTGAATCCATTGTGGACGTAATTTCTTGTCCTTTTTATTTTTTTTGCAGGAGGTTTTAAAGAATTTGGAATCACACCGGCAGCCCTTCCAGCAGATCCACAGGGACAGATCAGTGAACGGTGTCCCTGTCCCAACCGAGCAGCTCCAAGACATGGCTGAACGGTGAGACCCTTCATCAGAGTACAAATAAAAGAGCAGCTTTGCATATTTTATCTAAAAGGCGCAGTCCTACCAGGATCTTTTATGTGTCTGTTAGGCAAGGTCTTAGCCACAGCAGGAAAGAAAATTGAAATAATTCCCCACTGTGTTTAATCTGCAGGTTCAATTTTGTGTCAACATCATCACACGCCCACCTCATCAAACTGGAATTCTGGGAGATGAAGTATCGGCTGATGGCGTTTCTCGTGTTGGCTGAGTCGAAGCTGAAGTCATGGATCATCAAATACGGCAGACGGGACTCAGTTGAACTCCTGCTGCAGAGCTACCTGGTGAGTCAAAATCATTAGTCAAGTAATTGATTTTACACATAGCCTTTTTTTGACCTTTCATCTGAATATTTCTGTTTCCACTGCAGACGTTCATTGAGGGGCACAGGTTCTTTGAGCAGTATGAGATCATCTTCAGCGCCCTCAAGCAGGCAGCAGAGGTGTATGTGAAGACTGACAGCTCAAGTAAGCATCTTTAAAAACTAAATTCGATTCACAAATTCAAAAAAAAATCACATTGATGTGTCACCAGTTGTCTGAGTTGATAGTGAAGAGTCTTATCTTATGATTGATTTCATGTCACAGGGTCTAAAACCTGTAGCAAAGGTAAGTCCAAAAACAGCCTGATGACATTTAACGCCATAACTTTGCCTGTCTCCTCAGCTGTTTCTTTCTTTTAAAAAACAACAGCAACAACAAAAAACTGGCTGCACTTTTCTTTTCTAACGTCCCTTTTTAACATCCAGAGGTGAAAAATTCCAATTAGGCATCATGCATGATCCAACAACAATCATTGCATCAGCTGGAATGCTCTTCAGCATGATCTCTCTGACCTAACATAAACTCCACCAAGAATCCAGTCAGAACAATCCATCAGCCAGTTTTCCAATTGTCATGACAGGAATCTGAGCTTTTATTTTTGGCGGGGTTTGTGTTTCCAGTCGATGAGGCAGAAGGAGTGAATAAGTTCCTGAATGAGGCCACGGCTCAGTGGAGGAACCTGGCGCTGGAGGTGCGCAGCGTCCGCAGCATGCTGGAGGAGGTGATCACCAACTGGGAGAAGTACAGCGGCACCGTGGCGGCACTGCAGGCGTGGCTGGAGGACGCCGAGCAGATGCTCAATCAGTCCGAGAACGCCAAACGGGTATGTCAAATATGCGTAATGAGTCAAGAATATAAGGTCTTTTTGGGTAGGAAAATGAACTTTTTTGACTTGCACTCTGTGTACAAACTGCTTTTTTACTTTATTGCTGTTTTAGGATTTCTTCCGAAACCTTTCCCACTGGATCCAGCAGCATATGGACATGAATGATGCGGGGAACTTCCTCATCGAGACGTGTGATGACACCGTATCACGTGATCTGAAGCAGCAGCTGCTTCTTTTGAATGGACGATGGCGAGAGCTCTTCGTCAAAGTCAAATATGTAATTATGCAAACTGGACTTTTTTTATGCTACATCAGAGCTCCCACTTCTGACAGCTCAGATTCTGAAAACACAAATCATTGTTTGTGTTTCCCCATCAGTATGCACGTGCGGACGAGGTGGATAAGCTGAGGCAGGACTACCAGGATGGTATAAACACTTTAAAAATGTTCATGGAGGCGACCAATGAGAAGCTGACCGCTCCGGTCCAAGTGTCCTTCCTGAATGTCAGAGCCTTCGTCCAGGATGTTGAGGTACTTTCCTCCTTTCCTTTGGCCGTGGCAAATGTTTAAAAATGTTTGTTATTTACAGTTAGAAATGTCGGCCCCTCGCAGGAGACCAAGCACAAAGTCCCAGCAATGGAAGCGGCCTGTAAAGCGGCGAGTAGAACTGCTCAGTTGCTGACCAAAGACACATCGCCGGAAGAGGTGACCCAGATGATGGCTGTGATGGCGTCCATAAAGGAGCAGCTCAGCAGGGTGGGTTTAGCTCATTTGCATATCTGTTTGTTTGTATGTCAAGTCACATTTCTGACACTGCTCATACATGTAGAGAGTTAAGGTGAAAAACAGTTCATTCATGCACACATAAAATCACGCTGTCTACACGCAAACTACAGTCAAGTTAAATGACGGAAGCGGGATAAAGTGAGAGTAAACAAGGGAATGGAGGCAGCAGCTGCAGGGCGTCTCTGCAGCAGATCCAGGGAGCACGAGCTGCATATAAACCAAGACAAATGGAACGTCTGCAGCTACAACCTCAGGAATAGATCAAAAGTCGGCGGTGTGTGCCTCCATTCTGCACGGACAGAGGGTGACGGATTAATGTCTGCTGAGATTCAGATGAAAGGACACAGAGTGGCTTGAGAAGCTCCTATAATTGGAGAATCTGGCCTTGAACAGGCCTGCAGACGTCTGGACACAGGATCATAAAGATATTATCATGATGATATGGGATATCAAGGTATAATACAGTTCCGTGCAGCATGCTGTCATAAAAGCTGTAAACAAAGTTGCATAATACTCAGAGAAAAAAAACAACAATCTTTGCAAAAATGCACTTTGACACATAAATCGCACCTTCTGTGTGTAATGATGAAGATGCTCTCCTCTCACCAGGTCAGGGAGCGATGCTTACCCCTGCTGAGGGAGTCTCAGTCCCTTTTGCCTCCGCTTGAGGAGATGGAGAAGAACATTAGCGGGTTCTACCAGGCTCTGGAGAAGGCCAGCCACATCACCAGCAGCACCGACTCCGAGGGACCAGTGGACTTCAAACAGAAGTGCCAGGTACGGTCATTTGAAATCAGAAGATCAGCGTGGCAGACAGAAAGATGCGTTTTTCTGCACCGGATAACTGACATTGAATCATGCAGGAGCTGGCGACCTTCACGCACAGCTGTAAGAAGTGCCTAACGGTGATCGAGAGGAACCACCAGACCATCCAGAAGATCATGAGCAGCAGCAAAACTCTCCAGCACATGGACATGAGCCTTCTGCAGAAGCGAGTGGCAGATCTCCAGGCCTCCTCACAGGTAAAACTCCTCACTCACCATCAAACCCCCTCCTTTTCTTTTTGGTCTCTATTTGCATGTTCTAAAGTCCTCCATTTGCTCTCAGACGATGTTCAGGGAATCCACGGAGTGGCGGAAGCACGTGGAGGCGAACAGCAGCCTGATGAAGAGGTTCGACGAGTCGCGCTCGGAGCTGGAGAAGGTTCTGAAAATGGCTCAGAGCTGTCTGACGGAGAGAGGAAACCCAGAGGAGCTGCTGAAAAAACACACGGTGAGAGGAGGGGCCATGAACCGAGCGTGTGAAGTGATAATAACAGCTGAAGATGCCTTCATTGTGATTATATTGAAGGTCATGCTCATTAAACCAAAATAGACACATAAAACATAGATATCGTTAAAAATCTTTGGTAAGTTGATGCATCTATGATTGTTTTTCACATGCTTCCTTCTCATGCTGCTGATGTTTTCTATGCTGGTTGTTAATTCTAAATGTGCCCAGCTTTCTAATTGCGATGGAGTCTCTTTCCACATCCGTCGTCTGTGCTGTAACTGAATTACTGTAAATCTAATTTTGCCATCGTTACACAACTTACACAGCAACAGTTTCCATACAAGCACACAGCTCAGAAAAAAAAGAGACAGAGTGCTCGTTTCCAATAACATAGAGTGATTAACCGGAATACATGATTGGAGTGTGAGCAGCAGCAGCAATGAGTGTGCAGAATCTGCAGCAGCCAGGAGGTGTCCAAGTAAAACCTGAAAAAATGAAATGTGTCTGGGCAGGAGTTCTTTGGTCAGCTGGACCAGCGGGTCCTGAATGCGTTCCTCAAGGCCTGCGACGAGCTGACGGACATCCTGCCCGAACAGGAACAGCAGTCGCTGCAGGAGACGGTCAGGAAGCTGCACAAACACTGGAAGGTTGGTGGCTTGGATATTGACAGGGGGGGGGGGCCAGTAATCGTTTTTGAAATGCAGGAAATAGAAATGTTTAATCATTGCCAGTATGTAAAAAAGTATTAGGGAAATCAGACTTCATGACATGCATTTTTCATTTGATCCTTTGTTTATTCAACATAAGAATACTAGATTATCTTAATGCATTCTGTAAAAAAAAATGTTTCTTCAGAAAATGAAATTTGAGGAAATTTTGGTAAAGAGGGGCATATTCCCAATGCGCACTTCTTTGGTTTGAGTTTTTTGTTTTTAATTTGTGCTTAATATTATAATGGAGAGCACTCTGTTTTGTATCATTTCAGTATCACTTTCCGCTGCTCAGAAATGATCCACAATTAAAAGAAAAAGAAATTCATGAAAAATAC
>CAESWR010000607.1:214690-232937 GCA_903171835.1 Mullus surmuletus | reverse complement strand
TTTATTGTTTTTATTGCTTTTTAATTTATTCTTTTTTTATTTGACCTATTGTAAAGCACTTTGGTACACCAAAAAGGCTGTTGTAAAGAGCTATATAAATAAACAATATTTACATTTACAAAAAGGACCAAATAGAAACAGTCTATAGAAAAAAAATATTGAAAATATTTTCAGATGTTTATAAAGATTTTAGTGGATGTACTCAGAGGTGGTGTTGAGTTCCTGCTCTAATATTTTCTGCTTTGATATTAAGATTTGCCCTGTTAGGTCATCACTCCGGAGTCTCAGGCATTTTTTTAAAAACTCAAAGATTTTTGTTTAAACCCTATGTGTAATGTATTCAGTTCTGTTTCTGGTCGCCCTCAGGTCACGCTGGCTGCTTGGCAGGAGTTTGACAGCCAGCAGGAAGCCGTGCGCGAGTTTGTCAACAAAGCTCGGTCAACCATGGAGAGAGACCTGAACTTCAGCAGTCCGGAAAGCCTGGCTGTCGAACTTGACCAGGCCAGAGTAAGAAACAACAATATGTTTTTCTTTTTTAGTGAAGACAGCCAGCTTCTCCTGTAACAACCGTATTTTTGTGACGTGATTAGGGCTGGGTATAGTACATTTTCAATACCACTACCGATACTAGAACCCTTAAAACGATAGTGATACCAATTGACTACTTCATTTGATACTTTTTGTTACTTCATTCAATATTAATCATGCGAATATAAAGCAATCAGTTGTGCAAATGTCACCACTCCTCCCCATTCAAAAGATTTTTACAGAAATACATTTTGAAAGTGCTCAAATTACAATCATTGTGAGTAAAACCATAGAAACAGACTTTTTTTCTAGACCTGGGTACAAAAACAACCGATTGCAGGTATCGTGTGACAGGTGCAGTTTCGATACAACTTGTTACTTGGTAGTTTCGAGCGATACCTGAAAGGTATCGAGTACTGATATCCAGCCCTAGATGTGATGTGATTTTTTTGTCAAAAGGTGTTGCTGAAGCAGTGTGAAGCAGAGGCCTCGCACATGAACACACTGTTGAAGAGAGCAACGGAGATCCAGCTCGGGCCCAAGAACAAAACTCTGCTCCTGCAGCAGGCTCGCTCTGTCAGCGAGCAAGTGGACAAAGTGGAGGCCGGGCTCAAAAAAGAGTGAGACGACAGACATCTGCATTCAGTTTGTTTGGTTTCTTATTAGTTCCCCCCCCCCCCATGCAGCTTTAACACTGTCTGTTCCTGCTTTCCAGTGTGAAGACCATAGAGGAAATGAAGAAGCAGTGGGACCAGTTTGGAGCTGGCTTTGAGGCCTTTTCCTTGTGGATATCCGACAAGGAGAAGCAACTTGACGTCTTGAAGAGTTCTTCCCCGCCTCTTGAGCAACAAATCAGAACAGTGAAGGTGTGGCGCTTTGAATTTCCTAGTGGTTGTTTACAAAAGCATGAATATGGTTTATTATTTTCAATATTCAGTGTTATTTTGCATCCGTTGCCATTTTTTAGTCCCCACTATATACGCCTTAGTTATCTCATGCAATTGAATTAATCTTCAATAACTAGGCATAACCTAGGCATAGCTTGTTTTTGTTTCAAGTTGCATTGAAATAGCTTGTTTGATAATACAAAAAGAAATGTCAGTGCAGTCTTTAATGATTGGGTTCACCTTCTGCTTGTCCAGGCCGTTGCCGCTGAGCTTCAAGAGCGCTCCGAGGTTCTCTCTCAGCTGGAGGCAAACTCCCAGGATGTGGCCCAGTTTGTCTCCTCGGGGGAGGCGGCTCGCATCAAGGCCCGCCTGACCCAGATCGGCAGGTACTGGGACGAGCTGAAGGAGAGCGTGCAGCAGCTGGACGCACAGCTGGAGGAGAGCTCGTCTCACCAGCAGAAGTTCAGGGTCGGCCTGCAGGAGGTGAAATACCGCCCAGTTTTGCATGTAGACTTTTTATTTAGAATTCAGACGACGTGAGCATGTGGTTTCTTCTAGGTGCAAACGTCCCTCGGGGAGCTTCACACAAAACTGGAGCATCCAGTCAAATCCTGCACGTCCTCTTCAGAGACCTACAAAGCTCTTCAGAACCACATGGTACTATATAATTCTTCTATTTTTTCAATCTATTGCCACATCTATGTGTCCATTTAGGGGTCTATTTGTTAATCTAGCATTCTATTTGTCTATGTATCAGTCCATCCATTGGTTTATCTTCTGTCTTTCCACTGGTCTGCCGACCTACAGGATGTGTATCAGTGTCTGGAGCGGTTGAAGGGAGGCTTGCTCACGCTGTCGGCTGGAGCCCGGAGACTCAGCGAGAGGGAGGAGGCGGAGAGGACGGTGACTGAGCTCAACGCCCAGTATGAGCAAAACATGCAGGACACCAAGGACAAACAAAGCACGCTGGAGAACTTGCTCTCTCTGTGGCAGAAGTAAGGGGTCCAATAAAAAAGGAGAATGGTCGGCTTAGAAACCAGAACTACTTCTGGAAGGCTGTGGAAAACAACAACTTTTCTTCTGCTGCAGGTACGAGAAGCAGCGTTCCACCTTTGTGTCCTGCCTGGAAAGGAGCGAATCCACATGCAAAGTGGAGAGTCCGTGTCTGTCGGCGGATAAAGCCAAGCTCCGCAGCGAGCTACAAGATTTGCAGGTGTGGCGCACACACACACACACACACACACACATACTCGCTTAAGTCACTTTTGGGGTATTTAGGCGTTTTTACCCTACCTTTGGGGACTGACTTTGATTTTCTGGAGACTTACCCTAAACCTTATTACAGCAACTACTTGCCTAAACCTAGCCCGAGAATTAAATAATATATTTCCCTGCAGGTGTTGCACTCTGAGGTCCAGTCCCTCCAGCCCTCCCACGCTGAGCTGGTGTCTCTCGGGACGTCACTCCATCCCACCGCCCCGGAGGAGAGAGCAAGGCAGCTGAAGGAAGAGCTGGACACCCTGCAGAGGAGACTTAACCATCAGAACCAGGTCCTCCCTCAAAGGTAAGTGGTCCCATTCAAAATAATATCTGCTAACTGTCAATTAAAAATCTCACCCAACAAGAGAAATAATAGTTCCAGTTCTGGTATTTGTTTTGGTAGATCACACATCTTGATAGTTTTTAAAAATTTGCACAAAGGTACAACTCATTACAGGAGTGTTCAAAGGAGAGTTGAAGCATGTCTGTTTGCCAGCGTTTAGTGCTGTTGTTTTCCCCCTCCACCAGGATCCAGGAGCTTCAGAAGCACCTGTTGCTAGTGGAGCAGTTCGACCAGGCTCTGCTCAAGTTCTCCCAGTGGAGCGAGACCATCCTCGCCAGTCTTCACTCGGCTTCTCAAGTCAACATAAGCGACCTGCAGTCGGCCTCCGCGCAAGTGAAGGTGCTTTAAATCTCTCTGCTTTTTTTTCCAAAACAATTTTCTTTGATTTCTGTAGCTTCTCTCATCACTCATGGTGCTAAAATTGAAATTGCCGAGGTAAAAATGTGGTTAACAAACTAGCAAATTACACAATTGTAGAACAAAAACTGTATTCTTCAGTCAATAGATCTGATCCTTTTCCTGTCAGATGTATGTGAAGCTTTCCTGTTTGGTCTTGACTTTGCCAGGAGACTCGGGCGGCCCTTCAGAAGCAGTCCAACGTGCGGCAGAGTTTGGAGCAGCAGGCGGAGAAGCTTTGCCAGTTCTGCGAGCCGGGCGACGCGCAGCTCTTCCGTAGCCGAGCAGACAGCTGCCTGCAGCCGTACGTGGAGGCACAGCACATTGCCGAGCTGCAGGCCGAGTGCGTGGAGAGGCTGGAGGCCTTCCTGCAGACGCACGGCGTGGCGGCGGGTGTTCTGCGCGGCCTGCGGCAGACGGTGGAGAGCGCCGGCAGCTGGGACCGGGGCCGGGTGGAGGAGCTGCAGCAGGAGCTCGGCACCATCGTCCCCGACATCTCCCAGCTGGAGACTCTGGCTGTCAACCTGGACAGCAGTCTCTGCAAAAGCCATCTGCACATCGGAGCCGACGAGGGGGCGCGCAGGTCCTGCCGCATGCTGGCGGATTCGCTCAGCGCCGAGCTGGACATGGTGAGGAACCTGCTGGGGACCAAGCAGAGCGAGGCGGAGGCGCTGGGGGCTCTATGGACCTCATTTCGGCAGCGGAAGGAGCAGTTGCTCAAAGCGGTGGAGGACATAGAAGAAAAAGCCGACCAGCAGAGCTTCAAGGAGCCCAGCCTGCTCGCCCTGCAGCAAAGGTATTTTCAGCAATTTATTATTTTTTTTTAATTTCATTTTATAATTTTTTTTAATTTCTTATTTATTGATTTATTTACCATTTATCATTTGTTTACTTTATTTGACTCATGTAGACAGGTTTATTATCATGGCAATTCATCTGATGTTAGCGGTTATTTTTATAAGTTTGCTTCATCCTGCTCCTTTCCAGTCACCGTATTGGAGCAAATGAATAAATGAAATGAATGAAAGTCTGCAGTGTAAAGAAATTAGTTTGTTTAGTGCCGTTGACAGTTCCTCTGAGGCTTAATATGTTCTATTTGTGGCTAAAACGCTCTCACCCTGTTTGTCAGGCTGCGCTTCTTCAACCAGCTGGAGGATGAGCTGCAGTCACATCAGCATGAGGAGCAGTGGCTGCGGGACAAAGGCAACCAGCTGGCCCAGAGAGACGCAGAGCTGGCTGGGGAGGTGCTGCGGGAGATCGGCCTGCTGGAGACCACGTGGGAGGACACCAAAAGGCTCATTACCGAGAGGTGCTGTCAGGGTTCAAAGCCTCAAACTTTAGATTGAACTATTGTGTTGTTTATTCTATATCGTCAAACCTATTTACACACAATCTGCTGTTGAAGTATCCACAGGGTTTCACAAAGCTCTAGCTCACGCTAACTGATTTTTATCATACCCATTTATCTCAACAGACAGGAGCAGTGCAATGTTCTTGTCGACTTTATGAGAGGATATCAAATCCTGAAAACCTCCATCAGCGGCGTTATCGAGAGCACAGAGTCTCTGGTTGATATCAGCTCAGTTCTGAAGGACTACGAAGAGACAAAGAGGTCACTAACAAAGGTCAGAAATAGACTCAAGTCAGCTTTTTATCGCCAACAAGAAGATGTGTCATTTCTGCAATCTCACTTTAAAAATGATTTTTCGTAGCATGAAGGCGTGAAGGTGGAGATGGCTGCAAAGCAACACGAACTGGACCAGTTTTCCAGCAAAGGGAAGCAGCTGGTGCTGGAGCTGAAGAAGATCCCAGAGTGTGACTCCCAGATGATGAAAAAGGACATGGAGACGATCGTGGACCAGTGGCTGGACGTAGGTTTTCACCTCCAGACGCGATCATCGCACTGCTGTTTCACATTTGTCACAGTCACAACAAAGAGCTTTCTTCCTCCTCAGGTGTCCGAGAGGGTCGATGACAATATCGAGCGCCTCAACCAGAGCTTGGTTCTGTGGGAGGATGTGCGCAAAATCAACGAGGAAATCGAAACCTGGACAAGTGGCTGCATGATGGAACTGAATGAGAGCCTGAACAACCTCAACGATAGCCAGAAGGTGTCGGCCAGGCTCTGCATGTTAAAGGTGGGATTTCAGAGTCTGATTTTCATTGGAATATGCTGTCTCGTCCATGCAATTAAATTTTTTTGCATCTTGTAACCGTCACTCCAAGAGATACCTACCAAAAGACACAATGTTTCTTTTCTCATTGATCGCATCAACAGGAAGAAATGGATGAGAAAGAACAGAAACTTGAAACCCTTCAGAGCAAAGTAGCAGAGCTGAAGGAGAGCAGTCAAAGCCAGGAGACTCCTACTAAATTACAGGTAAAAAATAGTTTCTAGTGATTATATTTCACTTGGTCGGTCGTTTCCACCATTTAAAAACGTGTTTGTGTCTCACTTGGGTCAGTTGCTGGAGAACGACCTGCGTAAGAAGATCAGCTCTGTTCAGAAGCTGCATGAGCAGGCCAGAGGAAACCTCATGGACTTCAGCACCCAGCGGAAGCAGCTGGAGGATTACATCTCGCAGATGTCCGCTTGGCTGAAAAGCATGGAGGACTCTCTGGTTTCCTCTCCCGCCGGCTCAGATCCCGAGGACATCTGCAGAGTCAAGGTACCTCCTGGCAGCTGCACAGCCACAGCTCTTATTGATCGAGCGCTCGTGTAGTTTTATCAACCCTCGGTCCTCGCCTCCTCTTGGCAAGTTGACAGCAGATGTTGTGATGATGTGAGGAAGCTAATAGTTTGTCCCGCTGTGTTGAACATGTTTTTGAAGGACCTCCAGAAAGAGCTGCAAAATCAGCAGGGAAGTATCGATTCCACCAGAGAGAGCCTCAACACTCTGTGCAGGAAGTACCCCTCGGAGGAGCTGTCTGGCCTGGGGTCGGCGCTCACAGAGCTCATCAAGACATACGAGTCTGTGAATCAGCTCTCTGCCAGGACGCTGGTGTCGCTGCAGAACTGTCTGCAGCAGCAGTTCAATGGTGAGTGGCCCTGCCCCCACATCTGGATTAAATTCAAACCTCACTGTTGCTTTTTAAAGGGAAGAATACCTGAAAAAGCAATGAATGGTCTGTGTTATGCATACTTTTTTTTATTGTACTCGTGTCCTATTCTAAAGATTTGAGATAGTGTATTTTTAATTTTCATGTGCTGTAAGCTGCTGTAATGATCAAAAATATAACAAAAGGAAATGTTTCACTGTAGAATATATGAAAAAAATGTAAAATTACATTATGGAGAAAAGTTCTTTCCCCTCCTGTTTTGCAGATCTGGTTCAAGAATTCCATCGCTGGCTGTTAGAACAGAGGGAGATAGTGAAAGAATGCTCTGATCGTTCTGGAGACACTCACATTGTGGAGCGCAAACTACAGAAACTGAAGGTAAAAACTGTCTATGAAGCAGTTTTTTTGAATTGATTTATGCAGTAAGTGATTTAATCTTTGCATGCAATTGTGTGTCAGGGCGCCATGGACCGCGTGGAGGAAGGTGAGGTTCGCCTCACTCAGGTGTGTGAGGAAGGGGAGAAGCTCCTGCTGCACCTCCCTAAAGCCAGCGCCGGGCAGGTCCAGCAGCACCTGTCCTCCATCCAGCAAGACTGGGACAGCTTTGTGGAGCAGTGCAGGCAGAACCAGCAGATCCTGGAGGACAGCGCCTCCCTCATGAAAGGGTGAGAGGCCAATATGGGTCCCAAATTGAGCACTTCTGAATTGTAGTATGACTTCCTGCTTAAGAAGAACCTCCTTTTGATGTTCCTGCAGGTTTGAGGGTCGGTTGAAGAAGCTCCGCTGGTGGCTGGAGCACATGGAGAAAAGGTTGACCACAGACCTGCTGGAGGCTAAGCAGCGCGGCCCAGAGAAGGCCGTGCTGGAGCAAGTGGAGGAATATCAGCAGGAGGCGCTCAAAGAAAGGTGCTCCGAGTCAAAGTGTAATCCCTAAGTCTAGCACAGCTCTTTGCAGCTCCTCTAAACGTTGAACGCGTCTCTGCTCAGGGATTCCTTTGAGCGCTTGTGTCAGGAGGGCCAGGCGCTGAACGAGGGCGGGCGGGGTGACGGCAGCGAGACTAGAGTGTCGGCCCAGCTGTTGTCGCAGCACCAGGCTTTGCTGCGGCGCGTGCGAGAGAGGCTGCGCAGCTGCCAGCTCACCTTGCAGGAGCAGCAGGCCTTCGAAGAGACCCTGCAGGCCACCTGGAGCTGGCTGCAGGGGGTCCAAGAGCGCCTGGCCTCGCTCAACAGCACCGTGGGCAACAAGGAGACCCTGGAGAAGAGGCTGGGTCTGGTGCAGGTCAGGGGGCTCTCATTATTTTTTAAAGCTTATTTTCATGTGACGAATTAATACAGAGAAATAAAAATGGCAATATTGAAACTTTGCATTTACATTCCACTGAACCTGAATATAATTGAATTGATTGAGTATAATTTACCTGCACATTGTTATGCAGGCATAGCGTACCTGGTAATACAGATACACTAATTATACTCACATTATGTAAAATAGAGATCCTCAAGTCATTTTTTAAAATTGAGAATTACTGAAATTATTCTGAGATGTTTATTGATATACTATTATATGGCGTTAAACCTCTTTTGGAATACTAGCTGGACTAACTGGAATTATTATATTAGCTCTTATAAAAACTAATTTATTTAAGTTTGCTTTTAATGTTGAACTGTTTTCCTTATACCTGCTTTTATTTAATGTATGTGTTATTTAATGCTTCTGTCTTGTTTTTTAATCTGCTTCTGTTTTGATTATTTTGACGTGTGTTTTATTTACTACTTCTATTTGCTGCCTGTAATTTGACTTCGAGTATTTGAAAAGCGCCATACAAATAAAATGTATTATCATTATTGTTATATTATTGCACCGTTTGACATTAATTGTGGAGGCCTTGTTCAAAATGTCTGCCTTTATTTTGCCGCTGTTTAGGATATCCTGCTAATGAAGGGTGAAGGTGAGGTGAAGCTCAACATGACGGTGGGAAAAGGAGAGCAAGTCCTGAAGCACAACAGAATGGAAGGCCAGGAGGCCATTTGTTCTCAGCTACAGAGCCTGAAGGATGCCTGGGCCAACATGCTGATGACGTCCATGAGCTGCCACAGGTAGGAAAGCAGGCGGAACAGCCGGTCAGATGGCAGATGGCAGATTACGATGTAACCAATGCCCGAATATTGCTGCATGCTTTTTGCCCATTAAATCTTGTGTTTTCCCTCCTCAGTCGGCTGGAGTGGACTGTGGCCCAGTGGACCAGCTTCCAGGAGAGTAAGAGCCACATTCAGCAGTGGATGGAGTCGGTGGAGCAGGAGGTGGGGATGACCCTGCCTCAGCAGCCGGGCCTGAAGGAAAAGTCCACCCTGCATGAGCGCCTCAGGGCCATCCAGGCCGACGTGGACGCGCACGCCACCGCGCTCTCACGCCTCACCGACAAAGCCGTGGAGATGTACGAGAAAACCGGTGACCAGGCTTTCGGGCCGGAGTCCAGGGCGGAGCTCAACGCACACTTTGCTGACATCTCGGCTGTCGTCAAGGTAACGTCGATACAAGCAGACTTAAAATGGTGTGTGCTGATGACTGCGCAGTAGCCTAGGCGATTCATGCGGGAGATTTGGAACACAAAAGTGAAGCTGGGAGAACTCCAAGAATCCTTTTGTAGTCGGACACTTTGCATTCTGAGACTCCCTTCTTTTGCTTCAATGTGGTTTGAGAGAAATGTCCTACAACATGCACTGTGTTTTAAACATTTTACCCTCCAACACACAAAATGAAATGCAAGTAATTTCATACACATGGATTTTAATTAGCCTTTTTTCCCCCTCAAAGGGCAAAGTGCAGTCCATGCAGACCATCGTGTCGGAACACGAGCAGTACATTGACGCTGTGAGGGATTTCAATGATTGGTTGATCTCCGCTAAAGAGGAGCTCCAGCGCTGGTCTGACCTGTCAGGAGACTCCTTGTCCATTAAACGAAAGCTCTCCAAAGTGCAGGTGAGGAGCAAGCAAATCTTTCTGATGGAGAAAACATTGCCAATGGAGTCTGCTTTGTATTCGGTCCACCTTCGTGTCTCTGTATTTTCTTGATCGAAGTGAGGTTCTTCTCGTGGTATTTGGGATCTATCAACTTCATTCTTAATCCGTATTTGACAGAGAAGACCTTGTGTTCTGTTTCCTCCTTGTAGGAGTTGCTCGACTCAAAGCAGCGAGGCCGAGAGAGGCTCAGCCGGGTCCAGCGGTGCGGCGCGGTGGCCAGAGACCACACCGGCTCAGGGGGCTACGAGGCAATCGAGCGGGAGGAGTCGGGGTTGCTGTCGTCGTGGGAGCAATGGGAACGTGCCGCGCTCCAGACCCGGGCCAGCCTGGAGACGGCGCTGTCGCAGATGGCCAGCTCGGAGCAGGAGTTCAGCAGCCTGTCGTCACAGCTCGAGCACGACATGCAGGACTTCAATCGTCAGCTGTTGGGCTGGCGTAAGCGGCTGGCCCAGGCGGAGGGGAAGAACGATGGAGAGGAGGCAGTGAAAGGCTGGCAGATAGCAAAGGTAGCTCCCACCCTCATTTTGTTTCACCATCACTTATGTAGATGATTTTGTTAGTTAATGACTTTGGGTTTGGGCCTGTTTGGATCCTAGGATACTTTGGAAGAGCTCGTCAAGGCGGAGCCCATGTCCGATAAGCTGAAGACTCAACTCAACGACCTGTGCAGGTTCTCCAGAGACATGGGAATACAGTCTGACAAAGTGTCTGCCCTCATTAAGGAATACAACAGGTAGCAAGATTAAAGATATAGCTTGTTTTTAGTAGAATTGTAGTGGACGTAATCTTGGGTTAAAAGGTGTTTTTTCTATCACTTGTCTGTTGGTTCCCAGTCTAAGCTTGCAAGCCTCCAGGGAGTGCCAGAGCAAAGAGAAGCTGCAGGAACAAGGGTTCCGCTCAGCCTTCAGAGAGTTCCAGCAGTGGTTGGTCAACGCCAAGATCAACACGGCCAAGTGCTTCGACGTGCCCCAAAACCTCAGCGAGGCCTCGTCCAGCCTGCAGAAGATTCAGGTGTGGCAAAGAAACATGAGGCATTCAGACACTTGTGCAGTTGGAATTGAAGTAAAGAGCTTTAAAAATACTCTTTTTCTCTGTCTAGGAGTTTCTAAATGACCGCGAGCAAGGTCAGACAAAGGTCAACGCCGTGGTTGTCAGTGGGGAGCTTGTGTCAACGATCGCAGCCAAGGACAAAGTTGATGCAGTTCGGACCAAAATGAACACTGCCCGAGAGGACTGGAAGAGCATCATGTCTAATCTGCACAACAGGGAGATAAGTCTTCAGGTAAGTCTTGAAACCATTCCACTAGCACCAACAGGAGCAGTGTTTTTTCGTGCATCTTTTGGGTGAAACCTCCCAATGTGCGTTCCAGAACCTCCTGTCCCAGATGAAGGACTTCGAGGCGAGCGCCGAGCCCCTGCAGGAGTGTTTGAACGCCACCGAGATGGCCGTGCAGGAGAGCAGCACCAGGCTGCACGACCTCACGGCCAAGAAACTCGAGCTGCAGAAGCTACAGGTATTCCGACGGTCCAAAAACCCAAACAGGATATCAGAGCGCCAACTGCTGCCATTCACTGGCGCCCACCATCGCGGCCATGTCAGACGGCTTTTTTTCTTTCATGTGGCTTAGAAGCATTTCCAAGAGCTCATGCTAACTGCCAGTCGCTTCTTGTTTGAGTTGCTGCCATCTCTCTGCTCCACTCTGCTGGGATGCACAATATTGGCTTTTTGCTGATATCCAATAGAGATCATTTTAAAATGTAAAAGAACAGCAATGTCTCTTTTGTTTTTGCTGTTCTAGATAAAATAGCTCCATGCAGCTGATTTGTTCAAAGCTTTGTTTTTTTGCATTATCGTTTCTGTGGATTTGCATCACCATATCAGCCAGCTGTATCAGTGCAATTTGACTCATATTGTCCATACACATATTGTCCTTGGTATAATCTGTTTTGTCACATGAATCACAACTGTTATCTTCATCTTTATGGCTCAAAAATATCATCTATGTATTTCTAAAACCAAAAGGGACAAAAAAATGAAATAGTGGATGTAGCTTTAAGCCGATAATGCTGATAGCCAATATTATCGTGCATCCCTGCTTAACCCAGTGTCTATAATACAAATTAATACAGTCGTCATTCATCAGATTAAGTGCTGTTGGAATATACTCATCTCAAACTACGGGCTGCTTCATGTTAACTTTGCCACATGCCTAAACACTCTCTTTGCTTGTTGCTGTGTTGCCATATCTAACCTCCCTCCCTCGTCTTCCTCCCCCTCTTCCTCCAGTGTGTGTCTGAATCTCTTGTACCTGTGTCAGCTTGCATGCCTCTTTGATAACCTGCTTGTGCTCTTCCAGTCTGTGCTTGAGGAGTTAGCCTCTCATGAAGTTCAGCTGAACAGGCTGAAAGAGAAGGCCCAGCTGCTGTGGGATGAACACGCGGCCGGCAAGGGTTTTGTGCACCGCGTCTCGCAGCTCTCTGCTCAGTACCTAGCTTTAACCAACCTGACCAAGGTACAGTAACGCCTACCGAGCTGTGTGTGTGTGTGCACATGGGCTTCTCTGTGGGGTTAGTGCTGGAGAGGAAACAGAGGCACGAGACTGGACTGAGGTCTTAATTAACTCTTTTTCAACATAATGTAACTCATTTCTTTTGAAAGTATCTGCTATTTTATTATTTCTGTCTTTACTAAACCTTTATTATTATGGATTGCTGTGTTTTTGCACTACTCAAATGTGTATTTTTGTTAAGACCTTCCTCTAATAAGCTGTTATTTGAAAGCACTTTGCCAAAAGTGAAGCACACACAAAAATGAATAAATAAAAAAAACAAAACAAAAAAAAACCAAGGATGATTTCTAGATAGACTGAATTTACACATTGTATAGAAGGTCTCATCAAATACAAATATTTATGATATTTCTCATATCTTTGCAGTCTACCTCCAAAATGGTTCTATTTGATGTATCAGATGCATATGAAATGCTTAATTAAAAGCATACTTGTGTGGTTTTGCAGGAGAAGGCATCACGGATCGACCGCATTGTCACAGAGCACCAGCTTTTCTCTCAGGGGTTAAAGGAGCTGCAGAACTGGGTGGTTGACACCAGCCACATGCTGCAGTCCTACTGCGCCCCCACGGCGGACAAAAACGTCCTGGACAGCAGGATGATCAAGCTGGAGGTATAGAAAAGCCCTTTTACCATTCTGAACACGCCTTGTGCGATTAGTGCATTAATGTTGTGATGGTTGCACCAGGCCTTGCTGAGCGCTCGCCAGGAGAAAGAGATCCAGCTGAAGATGCTCATCACGAGAGGAGAATCGGTTCAGAGGAACACCTCAGCTGACGGAGTGATTGTGGTCCAGAAGCAGATACAGGACTTGAAGGACTCCTGGGATGCCCTGCTCTCGGCTTCCATCCAGTGCAAAAGGTTTGTTTTCTGTGGCATTAATCGACTATTGAGACTCTGCCTCCCTGTGATTGCTGACCTTGGTGTTCTCTTTCTAACCCGGCAGTCAGCTGGAGGGTTCTCTGTCCCAGTGGACGAGCTATCAGGAGGACGTGCGGCAGTTTGTGGGTTGGGTGGAGCGTGTGGAGGAGAACCTGGATCCCACGGATAAGCAGTGCTCCGAGATGAGAGACAAAACCGCAAACCTGAGCCAAGCAAAGGTACTGGAAAGCGAACATTTGTATGGATAGATGATTGTGCTTATTTCCATTTTTAAGGGCTATGTCTTCAAAATGTAACAAATAATGACATTTACATGATTGACTAATCCTCAGTTGCTGTATGAGGAGGTGCTCAGCCACAACACGCTGCTGGACACCATCATGGCAAAGAGCTCCGGAATAGCTGAGAACTATGTCACTCAGCTGGAGCTCCAAGATCTGCAAGAGCGCTACAACACCATCAAAGACAATGCCATGGTAACAAGCAGCAGAGTGCATTTAGAGCATCTTATCATATGATTTGTATATGAAGCAGAATTGTTAAAATCTGTAAAAGAAAATAGAGAATATTTTAGTTTAATCATTAACTGTATTTTAGTTTAATCCTTAACTGTATTTTAACTTATTTTTTATGTATGTAGGTATTACTTGATGTATGAGAGGGAAAATACATCTAATTTTGTAACTTTGTGTCCTCAGAGGGCGGTGGGCAAAGCAGAGGAGCTGGTGAAAGCCCACCAGGAGTATCAGCGGGGGCTTCATGCCTTTGAGGAATGGCTGGAGCTGGAGCAGGAGAAGCTTGGCTGCTACACTCAGCTGGAGGGAGACGTGGACATGCTGGAGGAGACGCTGCAGAAGCTGCAGGTTTGGAAGTCAGAGTTTTTTTTCCACTGTAAATATATGCGAGCTCTAGAGCTGACGGTGCCACACCCTCAGGAACTGCAGCTGCACTGCACCGAGGGCCAGGCCCTTCTCAACACCCTGCTGGTCAGCCGAGAGCTGGTGATCCCCTGGGGGCTGCCGCAGATCGAGGACCGCGCCCTGGAGACGCTACAGCAGGAGTGGAGGCTGTACCAAGCTCGGCTTGGCGACACCAGGGCGCAGCTCAACAGTGCTCTGGCAAAACTCCGGCAGATGGAGCAGAAGTTCCAGCGTCTGGACAGCTGGTTGAAGGGCATGGAGACCAAGGCACAGCTACGCGGCCACCGCCGCTCCGACCGCACCACCAAAGACGCTCAGCTGCAGCTGATTAAAGTGAGGCTTATTAGACTCAAATAAGTAAAAAAGAAAAAAAAATTCTCACAAATTTGAAACTGAATTTGCCTACATATCATGTCTCTATTTTAACAGAGCTGGCAGGAGGAAGTGCTTGTTTATCAAGAGGAGATGGAAGGTCTGAGTCTCCTGGCTCAGCAGGTTCTGGACGAGACCCACATTAGCAGCCGGATCAGTACGAGAGCCACCCAGATCACAGCCCGCTACCACGCCCTGCTTCTTCATTTACTGGTAATATTCAAGAGCCTACAGTGTTATTGAACATATTGCGGCCTAAAGTAACCAGCTTTTGTTGTGTTTTTTGTCCTGCAGGAGACGATCAAACAGCTCCAGGAGGAGATTTCCTGCATTGAGGAGGCTCAGTGTGTGTTTGGCACCTTCTCCGACTGGGTCAGTTCGGCACAGAACAGCCTCAGCACAGTGGCTATAAGTGTGGACGTGGTGGACCGGCTTGCCATGGAGAGAAAGATGAAGAAGCTGGAGGTAATTGAAAGCAAAGCAAAGAAAGGAAAGTCTTGTGTTTTGTACGGGAGGTTTGAATGTTAAAGTGTGTCGTACCTCTCAGGCTCTGCAGGCGGAGATGGAGCAGGGTCACACCTACCTGAAGACCATGAGAGAGAAGACAGATCGGGCCATGGTCTTCTTGGAGGAGCCAGAAGCGGATCAGCTGAAGGAGGAGGTGGACGCTCAGCTGGTCCAGCAGGAGGAGCTGGTGGCAGCCCTGCGCAGCGAGCACAGCTCCCTGGAGAAATGCATCTCGCTCTCCAAAGACTTCATGGACAAGTACAAAGGTCAGGCCCAGTGGGTGATGGAGACCAAAAACCTGCTGGCATCGGGCGTGGAGCCCAAAGCCGAGCTCTACCAGAAGAAGGCTCAGCTTGCAAAATACAAAGTAAGGATTTTTTCACTCTGTTAAAACGGCGAAAAACGCAGCGGAACACTGAGCTGCTTTCTCTGTTTCTTGCACAGACCATCCAGCAGACAGTGCAGTCTCACGAGTCAGCTGTGAAATGCGTCATTGAGAAAGGCGAAGTCCTGCTCGACACCGTGAACGACCCGACGATAAGCGACAACATGAAGAAGCTTCAGAGTGACTACCAAGACCTCTGTGTGTTGGCAAAGGTCAGCCCATCTCTTGAAGGTTTAAAACTAACACATGGATTCACTTAGCGCACAGTCTCTGATGTAGATGTTTGTTTGTTTTTCCAGACACATGTCCAGAACCTTGTTGAGTGGGTGAAAGAGCACGAGGATTACAACAGCGAGTTGCAGGAAGTTGAAAAGTGGCTTTTGCAGATGTCCAGCAGACTAGTGACCTCCGACTCCATGCAGACCAGTAGCATGGAGATGGCCACTCAGCAGCTCGCACGACACAAGGTGAACAAGCCCATTCTATACATTCGCATTGGTTTGTTAAAGTATTACAGCTTCTTAAACTGAAATACGTGAGTGTACTTTTGCCTACCACTTTACTCCCACAATAATTGCCTTTTTTGTTTTTAGCTCATATTCTGACCGGAAATATGAGCTTATTTTATTATTGCTACTTTTTATTATTTGCTGCGCTCTATTTAATTTTTCTGTATTCCTCTATTTATCGCACCAACTTCAATTTTGCCTCTGGGGATCAATGAAGGATTATGATATCTTATAAATAGATAGGTGCTTTATTGTTCCTTACGGGAAATTTAAAGTGCTATAGCGGTACATCCATTCAGCCACACACCATTAACCAACCACAAACAAAAACACTCATTTTTTAACACTCTCCATCCATCCGCAGGCAATAATGGAGGAGATTTCCAGTTTTGAGGAACGTCTCACCAGCTTGAAGCAGAAAGGGGAGGATCTTGTGGCCAGCTGCACAGACCAAGTCCAAGCTAAGATCAGCCAGCAGGTGCAGGCTCATTATCAGGGAGCCAGAGACAGCTACTCCGCCATATGCAGCACCACCCAACGCGTGAGTGACACCACAACATCCCAGAGTAGATGGGGTTTTTTTTCGATCCTAATCCTTATGATTCTTTTCCTCACGTTTCTGATCAGGTCTACCAAAGTCTAGACCGGGAGCTGCAGAAACATGTCAGCCACCAGGACACTCTGCAGCAGTGCCAGACCTGGCTCTCCACGGTGCAGGAAGAGCTCCAGCTCAACGACCAGGGCCCGTCTGGTCTGCAGGAGGCTCTCAAGCAGGTAACCAGGCAGTATTGCTTGCGCTTGGTTTCCAGGTAAGCTGTAAGTCTTGTTCATGTTTTGATATTTATGCTTTTCATTGATGCAGGTGAAGCACTACAGGGCCCTTCAGGAGCAGGCCAGCACCTACCTTGATCTGGTTTGTTCAGTATGCGACCTTTCTGACGATGCTGTAAGAGTGACGGCTGCAAAGGTTCAGCAGGTCAAACTCACGGTGAGTCATCACTTTGTTTCATAGCACAGATTGATTTTGTCTGTGATTCAAATCTGTAGAGAGACATAAATACTATATTATTATATAATGATAATTTTCTCAGTGCAAAGCATTTTAAATATATTGCACTATAGGCAGGTGACTGTGCATAGTAGCATACAAATATGTATTTAACTATCAAATATATGCATTAAAATACAGTAGAACATTAATACAGTGTATAAAAAGTGTTTTGAAGCACTACAAGTGTTTGAAATTGTTTTTTACAGATCGAGGAAAGGATGTCCAGTGCACAGGAGCTGTCTGAGGGCTGGAGAGAGATCAAAGAACAGAAGCAAGATTTGACCAGCTTGTTCCAGGACATGGAGCAGCAGCTTCTCAGTCTGTCCCGGCGGCCTGCAGAGCTGGAGACCAAGATAGCTCAAAACATGTTGTCCCAAGCCAATGTAAGGAAGCTGGGAAATAATGCAATAGAATGAGATGAAGAAGCATTATTTTGGGCCATTTTATACTGATATTGACAATGAGTATGTTGGCAAATGCGCAGTCCAACATTTTAATGTCATATTGGGTTTTGAGTGAGATCTGCCCACTGTTGTATTTAGTGTTGTCATATAGCCTTTTACTTTACATGCAGGAATGCAGCCAGCAGCTGCAGTCAAAACAGAGCATCCTGACCACGATGACAGAGAGAGTGAGCAGGTTGACTCAGGGCCAGGACTCTCCAGAGCACGCCGAGCTGGACCGTCTGAGCCACTCCTGGTTGGAGCTCTGCCACCACGCCAAGAAGCTGCAGAGCCAGAGGGAGGAGGACCTGCAGAGGTCGAAAGAGTACCACGACTGTATCACAGCGGTGGAGGCACTGTTTGAACAGGTGTCCAAAGAGTGGGACAATCTGGCCAGGTGTGTTTCTACATTAAAAAAATCACAATCTTCAGCTACACATCGAAAAAAGATTAAACCTGAGCTCTGTGATGCTGAATTTCAGGTTTACCTGACTCACAAACATAATTTCTCTTAATTTTTTTCCTCTTTTTGTGCTGCAGAACTGATGCTGAAAGTTCCTCTCAGCATTTGGAGGCATTACGAAAACTCGCCGTAACACTGGAAGAGCAAAAGGGTGCACTGGAGGAGCTGAAGGACCAGAAACAAAAGGTCATCCAACATTTGAACTTGGACGACAAAGAGCTGGTGAAAGAGCAGATCAGTCACTTCGAGCAGCGATGGTCTCAGATGCAAAACCTAATCGAGAGGAAAATCCAAGACTCAGTGGTGACCCTGGAGGATATGAACCAGGTTGAAGCACGACTGAGGGAGGCTCGGGATTGGGCAGAGGAGCAGCAGCCAGCCCTGTCCAAGGCCATGAAGATGAGTCCTCCTCCAGAGCTGGCCCAGAGCTTCCTGTTCGACCACCTGAGCATCTGCAGCGAGCTGGAGGCCAAACAGCTCCTTCTGGCACAGGCCATGGCCGACGCCGACAGGGTGCTGGCACGCCTCGGCCTCAGCGAACGCCAGCGTCTGCTGCAGCTCATCACCGACACTCAATCTGAGGTGGAATCTCTGAGTGTCAAAGTGGTGCAGAGGAGGAAGCACCTCAGCAAAGCCTTCACCGAGAGGAC
>CAESWR010000607.1:192969-209376 GCA_903171835.1 Mullus surmuletus | reverse complement strand
GACAGGTGACCCGACGACACGGAAACACACTGCTTTTAACACTTTAGCCTCGCTGTCCCTCTGCCATGCTCCCCTCACACTTGTCTGTTTCTGCAGCGTTTGCTGGCGGATATGGAGAGCTTCAAGCAGCAGGTGCAGGCGGTGCAGCTGTGTCAGAGCGCTCTGCAGGTCCCAGAAGAGGTGATGCCCAACCTGGCCATCTGTCGCACAGCTCTGCGTCTGCAGCAGGAGGCCAGTCAGCTGCAGCACGTCGCCATTCAGCAGTGCAACATCCTACAGGTGCCTTACAGATTTTAATTAATCTTGTTGTACAGTGCAGAATTCCCGGGTTCTATACACAGATTCATCTGAAAGCATTTGAGTATCATCAAATAATCAAAAAAGGAATTATTATATGACAAAATCCCTCTTTTTTTTTTTTTCCTAGGAGGCAGTGGTGCAGTATGAGCAGTATGAACAGGAAGTGAGAGACCTGCAGGGGCTGATAGAGGAAGCCCACCGTGTCATCCAGGACCGCCCCATCCCCTCCAGCAACATTCAGGAGCTGCAGGCCCAGATCCTTCACCACGAAGTAGGGCTGCACCATTTGGTGAAAAAGTCATGTTGCATCAATATTTCAGGACAAAATATTTTCAACGTAAAGGCTTTTTTCTTATTAGAAAAAACGTTTTTTAGTTCAATTGGAGGTTTTAGCTGTTACATAATCGGAAGTTTTGACACAAATCCAATGTGACATGTGCTGAGTGTAGCTGTAATGGATCCGTCCTCTGTCCTCACAGGAACTGGCCCAGAAGATCAAAGGTTACCAGGAGCAGATCGCCTCCCTCAACTCCAAGTGTAAGATGCTGGCAGTGAAGGCCAAGCACGCCACCATGCTGCTGACGGTCAGCGATGTGGAGGGGCTGCCCGAGGGTCCACCAGAGACGGACGGCGACAAGCCTAAGAAGACATCAGCTCAGGCTTTGATGGTAAGAGAGGGAACCACAAAACATGCTTTTTATTTTGCTACTTATAACTAATTAAACCTCTTCTCATTGCGCTCAAACTGACTTTTGCTCACAGTATAATTCTTTAATTTGACTAATTAAACCTTTTTGGCTGCTTTCTTTATGGAAAAAAAAATAATGAAAGAAGCTCTGCACATGAATGATTAACTGTCGCCAATCCGCCCTGCATGTCTGCTCTTCTGTTGATGTTTTCCTGCATGGCGCGTCAGATGACTGCTGGCCGCTGTCACACGCTGCTGTCTCCTGTAACTGAGGAGTCTGGGGAGGAGGGCACCAACAGCGAGGTGTCCTCTCCTCCTGTATGTCGCTCTCCCTCTCCCATCACTCATTCTGAAGCCACTGTTACCAAGGTATCCCTCTTATTCCTCTTATCCAAACGTGGTCTCTCAGCACACAAATACACACACTGGTGAAATTTGTGGTGTCCATCTCGGCCCTCCAGCTTTCCTTTTTCAAAAACATCAAAGCGGGCAAAAAAGGATAGATGTTCTGCCACTGGAACATATCTCATATCAAAGCTTTTTTTTTGTTTTCTCACAGAATTTTGTCTTAAACTGCCAACGCTGCTTTGCCCGTTTGTAGGTTGGACGGGGAACTCTCACAAGAGCTCCAATCCAAGAATTATACGACCCGACATTTGAGTCGGTGGCCAACTTGGACGACCTGCAGCGCTCGTGGGAGACGCTGAAGAACGTGGTACGTGAATTCTGCCCGTCACATTGTGCCGTTCTCTCATGTCATTGACAATATTCAAACTCACGCCTCACCAATTCGTCCTCCCCACAGATCAGCGAGAAGCAGAGGTCTCTGTACGAGGCTTTGGAGAAGCAGCAACATTACCAGGGCTCACTGCAGTCCATCTCCTCCAAGATGGAGGCTCTGGAGGCCAAACTCGGTGAGCCTCTCGAGGCAGATAAAAGCCCAGATAGTCACATGAAAACACACGAGGTGAGACTTTTAATACTGAATTCCTTGCATCCCTGATTGGAAAAAAAAAAAATCCCTGTCAGCCGCATTATGGATGTTCTCTGCAGGGGCTGATAGAGGAGATTCAGAGCGTGCAGACAGACATAAACAGGCTGCAGACGAGCTTCACAGAGGATCTGAGCTACGACGGCGTGGACTCCGACATGGCTGACCAGCTGGCCATGCAGTCCTCCCTGGCCGTGCTGGCTGAGCGGATGGCCACCATCCACATGAAGGCCACCGGGAAGCAGCAGTTGCTGGAGGTACGAGAAAAATCACATTTTCAGCCGTGGTGCATTGAGGATTTGTGAGGTAAATTCTTTGCTTTTTTTTCCCTCAGGAGCGGGCCAGCGACCGTCTGGAAGGCCAGCGCCACGAGCAGGCCTTACAGCGCTGTCAGAACCAGGCTGACGAACTGGACTGCTGGATGGCAGGTATGCGCACTGCTGCCACCTCCATCCTGGAACCAGACGCTTCAGAGGAGGCAGACGTGGAAGAGCAGCTCACTGACTGTCAGGTAGGAGCTCCACCTGCTGTACATGCAGAGCAATTGCAAGCAATTCTGTAAGACTGATACAAAGGTGCATCTCAGAAAATGAGAATATGGAGAAAAAAAGTCAATTGCATTGGTCCAAAAAAAGGAGTTTGTGGTATGTGCTAAGTACTAGTATTGATACTTATTTCTCATAGGGATGCTATTTTGTTTTTATAAACCCCTTTTTAGTCAAATGCTAACATTTATATTTTTTCGTGTATTCTGAGCTGTAAGCTTTTATTATCCAAAATATGAATATTGTACTTTGTGTGTGAAGACCTTTTTAGATACACCTTCAGTCAATTTTGATAGAGTAGAGATTTTAATTTTAGAAAATTTTAATTTTACTGATAATCTGATATTAGATATTTAGGTGTCAGTCAGCCAGCGCTGAACTGTTCATAAACTGCTAATCTTCACTACCTTAGCTAACTATCACACAGGATTATTTACATTCCTCTGTATTTTGTTCATATTTATTACTCTCCATATGGCTGATCCCGGGTGGGTGGGCAGTAGCCTGCTGGTGGGTAAACAAGAGCATTAGCAGAGTATTCAGATGCCCCCTAAGCGACTCTAAACGACCGCAGCACTGCTCTTAAGAAGATTATCTCTGTGTGTGACAGGAGCCTGTTAGCCGCGCCTGGGAGAGTAGTCAGGGGCGGTTGCTTCCAAATGATCAATAGATCCCGCCGTTGGGATTGGTGCCCGGGCGGGCAAAGCTTCTTGAATATCCAAGCAGGGGAATCCTAGAGGAGATAGAGAGCGGGGGCGGGAAGCCAGGACTTTGATCAGAGAGAGAGCCTGCTATGCTAGACGACAGATTTCTACAAAACTCTCCACTGATGGGCCTGCTAGATTATTCTGGATTTTCAGCAAATGCAGCTTGCAGTGGGGTCGTTGCATGGAGAGCAGGCAGCATGAGGGATTAGCACTAATATGTCGCACAGGAGGCGAGGCCGGGGAGGTGGGCCAAGGATGAGAGCAGAGGGAGAGCTCTACCTGCCCTGCGGCCGGGGGAACCTGCTAGCGTAGGGGGGCTCCACCCAGGGGCCCAGCACCACCCCGCCTTGGGACGTTTGTGTGAGTGTTAAGAGTGTGTGTGTTGAGCCACCATGTTTGAGCTGGCCTCCCTGCTGCTGCTGCTGCAGAACATGCTGCTGGACATCGAGGAGAAGGTGCTGGCGCTGTCCGAGCTGTCGGTGCACAGCGAGAACTTGCTGCTGGAGGGCCACGGCGATGGCCGGGATGAGGCCGAGCGGCTGGCCGGCAGGTTGCACACACTGAAGGGCGGCCTGCTGGAGCTGCAGAGGATGCTGCAGGACAAGCAGATTAGCATGCAGGTGAGGTGGCAGCACACATTGGTAAAGATCCCGAAAATATGGAGACAATGTTGAAAGTTATTGAACCATTAATGTTCACTGTTCCTTTGCTAAATATAGAACTTTTCTTTCCTGCAGGGCTCTTTGCAGGAGCAGGAGGACAGTGAGTCTGACTCCAGCCTCTCACAGAGCCCCAGTGTGCAGGACTGGCTGGCCCAGGCCCGGACCACACGCTCCCAGCAGCACCAGGACAGTCTGGAGAGACAAAGGGTACATTGTCCTGCTGCTCAATTGAGATTCTGAAAGCAGAAACTCATACTGGCATCTCCCTCTTGTTCAATTTTATTCTTGCATTTGGAAGACATCCCAGCAATTAAAATACAACTTCTGCATAATTTTAAAAAATGACTGACGGTTCTGTCCAAATGCTGTTTTGCATCTTTGATCTGCAGGAGCTGGAGGAGCAGCTTGCCGAGCAGAAGAAGCTGCTCCAGTCGGTCGCCAGCAGAGGCGAGGAGATCCTCATCCAGCAGGCCTCCCCGAGCAGCCTCAGGTGCTCCTCATCCCTTCACAGCGTTGTCGCAACCTGGCAACACATCAAATATGAAATAACTCACATGTTCTCTCTGTGCAGCAACGTGGAGCCGTTCTCTCCAGAAGTTCTGGCGGAGAGGGAAGTTCAGGCTTCTCGGGAGCAGATGAGGCAGCGCTGGGAGAGCCTGCGGCTGGACCTCAAAACCAAACTGC
The DNA here is from genome assembly GCA_903171835.1 of Mullus surmuletus. NCBI lineage: Eukaryota > Metazoa > Chordata > Actinopteri > Syngnathiformes > Mullidae > Mullus > Mullus surmuletus. Next base: position 204,799 of record CAESWR010000607.1, on the reverse strand, counting down.
AGCTGCTGCAGAAAACACTGGAGCAGGACCACAAGCAGCCGGTGAAAACAGAAACACCCCCACTAAATTAACGTTAGCACGAGTAGCAGAGGAGGCAGAAAGTGAAGGCTGTCCTTTCTGTGTCTTTGCAGATTTATTCCAGAGCTCGTGTGAGCACCGCTGGGCCGCTGTTTAAAGGGGAAGCTCAGGCTGACAAATCCTCCCTGAAGACTCTGTATGACAGCTTCAGACAAACTATGGAGGACATGACCACTCAGGTCTTTATCTGTTTTTCCAAATATTCTTAAACTGCAACATGAAAGAATGTATGACACATTTGAATATTATGAAAAGCTCATTTTCTCTGTAATTTAAACTTGCAGTCTACAATTGATCATATGATCGTTTTATGGCTCAGAAGTATAAAATGCTTCATCATTCAGATGCTTTTTCAGTATGAATGATGATTGATGATATTCTTTGCCTGCCTGCAGCTGCCAGGATTTTTTTTCTCTAGTTTTGCTATTAAGTTTTGCTTACGGTATTAAGTAGCTGATGCTTCTGAGCCGTTAAAGAGTGAAGCTATCATGTATTGTCGAATATGTTTTTGTTTTTATTTGAGATGATCCAGTGCCTCAAAGCATTTGAGTATCACTTTATCTTATCAGCTTTTTAGTTGCGCCTGTTGTTTGCTAAGTGTGTGTGTTTATGTGTGTGTGTGTGGGTGTAGCCTGGCGGTGGTGAGACACAGGTGGCGCAGATGGAACAGCAGCTCTACACAGCTGTGTCATCCACCTCCTCCTGGCTGGATGGTGTGGAGAACAATGTCTTTTCTGGCTCGGTGCTTCTGGCTGAAAATGCAGAGACACAGCTTCAAAAGCAGGAGGTAGAAGGAAGATCACACATCCCTCCAACCTGTGAACCACTAATATTGGATGTTAGGTCAGAGTCGGACACCTTTGGCTCCGTCCGATGATGTGGAGTTTGTGTTGCTCTCTGCAGACGTTGGAGAACGACGTACGTCACATGACGGAGGAGGTGAAGCTCAGTCAGGCTCTGCTCGCCGGCTCCTCTGGGATGAAGCAGGAGGACCGGGCTCTGCTGGAGGACAACCTGGACTGCCTGAAGGAGAGATTAGGAGCTCTGGGATGTGCCCTGGGACAAAACTGTGACCATATGAGGACCAGGGCCAATGAGCTCACTGCGTACCAGGTTTGTACCAGGAGTCTTTATCGCCACAAAAAAATGAAGAAAGCCCCAACAAATCCTGTTTCACCATAACTATTAATGCACACAATTTGTATTTTGTTAAATACAGACTGAGTTACAGCTTCTCCAGACTGCTTTGATTGAGACCAAGTGCCAGATCCTGCAGGCCTTAGCTGGAGCCATGGACAGACCTGCTGCCAAACAGCTGGAGGTGACCAGCAAAGCCTTCACGTCAACACACACTAAAAAAAGTTCAGTGATGTAGCCCCTGTGAAATTGTTTTACTTGGTCTTTATGTCTTTTCTTGCAGGTGATTGCGAGCGCTGAGGACAGCCTGAAGGAATTTGAACAGAGGATCACAGAGCTGAAGAGCAGGGGAGCAGCACTGCAAGCAGATCAAATTTCCACTAACAAAATACTGAAACTCCAGGTAGAGGTTTACCTTTTTTGTCATATTTGTCGAAACTCAATTCCACCAATTGATTTTTAGAACACGCCAAAAACATAACCTTGGAATCGCCTCACACACCCACGGGACTGTGTCTTTCAGGATTCCTATGAGGAGCTGGTGATAACCGTGGGCTCTCGGCGCAGCGGGCTGAACCAGAACATGGCCCTGAAGGAGCAGTACGAGCGTGCCCTGCAGGACCTGATGGACCTGGTGGACACAGCCAAGGACAAGATGGCCGCTGATCAGAGGATCATCGCCAGCTCGGTGGAGGAAGTCCAGAGTCACCTGGACAAGCACAAGGTCCGCTCGACTGCAACTTACTGCATCTGACAGGTGCAAAGAGTCATCAGGAGGAAGGAAATACTCATCAGGTGTGTGTGTGTGTGTGTGTGTGTTTGCTGTCCAGGAGTTCTTTCAAGGTCTGGAGTCGCACATGATCTTGACAGAGACGTTTTTCCGGAAAATAAGTGGGCTGCTGCTTCCTAAAGAGAGTCAGGTGCTGGAGGAGACGCTGAGCGAGGCTCAGAGCGTCCTCAAGCAGGCGCACAGCAAAGGCGTCGAGCTGGAGTGCATCCTGGAGGTGAGAGGGATCGCTGTCACCAAACATGTTACTACTATTTTCGAGTACTCGAGTTTGACTTTTTTTCATTGTTTTGCCAGACTTGGTGCCGCTTAATGCAGGATTACCAAAGTCTGAATCGACAACTGGAGGCAGTTGAAGGTAGTATCCCCTCTGTGGGACTCGTGGAGGAGACAGAGGAGCGGCTCATGGACCGAATCTCGCTGTATCAGGTACAAAAAGATGTGACATAAAGCTGCACAGTTCATCCATTCGATCCTAAAATGCTCAAAAATGTCTTTATTTTGAAAAATATTTTTTTGTTTATTTTCGTAGCTAAAAAATTACTATTTTGTACAAAAAATATCTAAATGTATTTATTAGAATTTTTTATATTGTTGTAATTCAATGCATCCTATTCTCTCTTAGAGAACTTAGAATTGGCAGTAATACCTCTATTTGGAAAAGTTTTGTTTTATTTTGTAACGAAAACAACATTTAAAAAAAATTGAGAAATTCACCGTTGCAGATTTCAACATAGCTTCTTGCTGCTCTTCTGTCTGTGTGCAGGGTCTGAGGGGGAGGCTGACGGAGCACCAGCACAAGCTCTACCAGGTGCTGGACGAGGGCAAACACCTCCTGATGTCCGTCTGCTGTCCGGCCCTGGAGAACCAGCTGGCTCTCCTGGGGGATCACTGGCTCAACAACACGGCCAAGGTCAACAAGGAGCTGCAGCGGCTGGAGGCCATCCTCAAACACTGGAGCAGGTACCGCTTGTTGTGTGTTTGTCTGTCGACTGATGGGAGTGTTACATCTTCATCGCATGGCTCTGTGTTTAATGTGAGATTCTGCTGCAGGTATCAAAGGGAGTGCGGGGAGCTCAGTGAGTGGCTGCAGTCGGCTCTGGAGCGGCTGGAGTTCTGGAACACGCAGGCTGTGTTAGTGCCGCAGGAGCTCGAGAGCGTCAGAGATCACCTCGCTGCTTTTCTTGTGAGAATTTATAAACAAAAATAACCTTTTTCACAGTATTCTGTACTTATAGATTTTAAGTGCTGTGAAAACACACTTTTTAAATCACTCATTCATGTGTCTGCAACAGGAATTTTCCAAAGAAGCTGAGGGCAAGTCCAGCCTAAAGAGCTCGGTGGTTACCGAGGGCAACCAGCTGCTGAGGCTGAAGAAGGTGGATACGGTGGTGCTGCGCTCTGATCTGGCACGCATCGACACTCAGTGGAGTGAGCTGCTCACGCGCATCCCCGTGGTGCAGGAGAAGCTGCATCAGGTACAAACACAATCAGGCTGATAGTTTTATTCAGAAGTATTTGTTTTGGGTTTGTTTGTTTATTTGTGTTTAATGTGCTGGTGCAATTCATCACACTTTGCTCAGATCCAAATGGAGAAGCTGGCCTCCCGTCACGCCATTTCTGAGCTTTTTAACTGGATATCTTTGATGGAGAACGTCATAGAGGAAGATGAAGAGAACCTCAAGAGTGCAGTGGGATCAAACGTGATTCAGGACTACTTGCAGAAATACAAGGTAGAGGAGGAGTCTCATTTTCAGTGTTTTGTAGCTAAAAAAAACAATTAATGTGTATATTTCCTTCTATGTATTCATCAACCTCGTGCTCTCTCTCGTTTCTCCAGGGCTTCAGAGTGGATTTGAGCTGTAAGCAGCTAACTGTGGACTTTGTCAACCAGTCAGTGCTGCAGATCAGCGATGTGGAGAGCAAGCGCAGTGACAAGACTGACTTTGCTGAGCGTCTGGGCGCCATGAACCGTCGCTGGCAGATCCTACAGGGCCGCATCAACGAGAGGGTTAGTCTGCCATCGCTGCTGCTGCTGATGATGATTTATCAATGAAACATCAGATTGTCACTTATGGAGAATGTTTGCGTTTGATTCTGGCAGATCCAGTTCTTGGAGAGCCTGTTGGAGATGTGGCTGGAGTACGAGAGCAGCGTTCAGGCCCTGAAGTCCTGGATGTCTGCTCAGGAGGAAAGACTGAAGAGGAAACACAGGATCGAGGATCTGACCTCAGTGCAGAACGCCCTCAAAGACTTCCAGGTCAGACTCGCTCACCCAGTTTACAAAAAAATACCAGTCTTTCTTTTGTTTTTGTTATTAAATGTCTGAATAAAACGCTTTAGGAGATGGAGGAGATGGTGAAGGACAAAGAAAAAGAACTGGAGCGGGTCGAAGAGCAGGGCTGCGCCCTCGTCCAGAACAAAACAGATGAGGCATGCGCCATCGTCATGGAGACACTCCAGGGTGTCAATCACACCTGGGCTAACCTGGACCACTTGGTAAGCTCACACTGCTTCATATTTTCACTGCGTGTTCGGTGACTTACCCCCTGTGTGACTTCTTTCTTTTTTTTTTTAATTCAGATCGGGCAGCTGAACATCAGTCTGAAGTCGGTGTTGGATCAGTGGACTCTGTACAAGCGCGCCTCGGAGGAGATCAATGGCTACCTAATGGAGGGAAGGTACTCAGTGTCCCGTTTCCGCCTCCTCACAGGCTCCCTGGAGGCCGTCCAGCAGCAGGTGCAAAGTCTGCAGGTATGTCAGGGATGGAGGAGTAGATTATTGACTGTGTTTTCTGTTTTTTTTGTTGTTGTTTTTTTTTGTAACTCCTGGTCTGCTTTTCGCTGAAGGATTTGCAAGAGGAGCTGGAGAAACAGGAGAGCAGTCTGAGGAGGTTTGGTGCCGTGACTCACCAGCTGCTGAAAGAGTGTCACCCCTCGGTGTCGGACTCTCTCAACAACGCGCTGAAGGATGTCAATGCCAGGTGACCTCAATTTTCAAGGACTTTCCAAAAACTCCCAATATTCTACAATTACATATTTGAGGGTTTTTTTTGTTTTTTTTTACATAACATTACAATTATTTTAATCCAGTTAATTGTATGAATTGACCCATGTGATGTCCCTCAGATGGACCGGCTTGCTTGAAGAGATCGCCGAGCGGCTGAGAAGCAGCAAGGCTTTGTTCCAGCTGTGGCAGCGCTACAAGGAGCTGTACGAGCAGAGCTGCGGCAGCATCCAGCTGCAGGAGGAGAAAGCCGACCAGCTCCTCAAGACGGCCTGCAGCAAGGACATCGCGGATGAGCAGGTGTCCAGCTGGATTCAAGAGTGCAGCGTGAGTGGGACGCCTTTTATTGTGTGCATGTTGAGTTTGTTTCATCCTTAAATTGCCTTTTGCTTGGCATTGTTTATGTTCTTATTGTATGTATGTATGAAAACAAACATGAATATTCTGATGTCCTCTCGCAGGAGGTCCTCCGCTCCCACGCCCCTGTGCAGGCATCCCTGCAGGTGCTCCAGGAGCTGGGAGATCAGCTGAAGCAGCAGGTGGACACCTCAGCAGCTTCTGCCATCCAGTCGGACCACCTCTCCCTCACCCAGCGCCTCTCTGCTGTGGAACAAGCTCTCACCAGGCAGCTGCTCACGCTGCAGGTAGACCCCTCACTCAACCCACTCTCTCCAAAACGCTCTGAAACAGGCGCATCGCCTCTTAAACTATAATGAAAAATACGTTTGGTTTCATATTTGTAACCCACCAACTTCTCTTCTTTTTGTCACCAGACTGGAGTCCAGGACTATGAAACCTTTAACGACCAGCTGGACTCACTGGGCTGCTGGGTGGTGGAGGCCGAGGAGGCTCTGAAGGTGCAGGATCCCAACGGGTCCACTGACCTGACACTCATCCAGGACCGCATGGAGGAGCTTAAGGTGCTGCCCCGCTTCATGTCCATGGAGCTGAGCAAAGTTGCAGTGTTTCTGTTGTGTGAATGCAACCAATTGTCCTTGTTTGCTTCTGCAGAGACTAATGCTGAAATTCAGCAGCATGGCCCCTGAGCTGGAGCGCCTGAACGAGCTTGGATACCGACTTCCTCTCAACGACTCGGAGATCAAACGCATGCAGACCCTGAACAGGAGCTGGTCGACGGCCTCGGTTCAGACCACAGAGAGGTTCAGGTGTGCAGCTGCGGAGGATGATGCTTGTGAAGTGAATGAAGTCGAGTCAGTGGACTAAGAATCAGGAGGGAATAACTTTGTGTTTTGTTATCAGCAAACTGCAGAGCTTCCTGCTCCAGCAGCAAACCTTCCTGGAGAAATGTGAAACCTGGATGGAGTTCTTGGTGCAGACGGAGCAGAATTTGGCAGTGGAAATTTCTGGCAACTACCAGAGCTTGATGGAGCAGCAAAAAGCTCACGAGGTTTGAATTCTTCATGAATATAAAACAAAAATGTGGAATTAATGACATTTTTTTGCAATTGTATGTTAAGAAAACAATCAGCATTTTATTATAGATGTATTATTTGAAATCCTAGATTGTATTAATGTTCATAATAATCACTTTATGGCTTTTATACCAGGTTGTGTACCCTAAGTATAATTATTTTCTCATCTTTCAGTTATTCCAAGCTGAGATGTTTAGCCGCCAGCAGATCCTGCACTCTATCATCAGTGACGGTCAGAGGATGTTGGAGCAGGGTCAAGTAGACGATCGGTAAATACCCGCTGTGATGTCTTTGCTCAGAATCTCCAGTGTGAAAGCAAGCTCATTTTTTATTTTTATTTTTTTCCCTGCAGAAATGAGTTCAACCTTAAGCTGGCTCTCCTGAGTAACCAGTGGCAGGGCGTGGTGCGGCGAGCGCAGCAGAGGCGGGGCATCATCGACGGCCTGATCCGCCAGTGGCAGCGTTACAGAGAGATGGTGGAGAAACTGCGCAAGTGGCTGGTGGAGGTCTCCCACCCACCGGAGGCCCTTCAGACGGGGACCACCATGCCTCTGCAGCAGGCCCGCTCCATGCTGGACGCCGTCCAGGTGCATCCAGCCGTCATAGTTTATAGCTTTTGTAATACTTAATCTTCCACATGCTGTAAAGGCTTTGCAAATGCTTCTATCTGACTGGTTGTGTTTTGTCGTGCAGCTGAAGGAAAAGGTTCTGCAGCGTCAGCAGGGCAGCTACATCCTGACGGTGGAGGCTGGCAGACAACTGCTGCTGTCGGCCGACAGCCGGGCGGAGGCGGCGCTGCAGGCGGAGCTTACCGACATCCAGGAGCGCTGGAAGCACGCCAGCAGCTGCCTGGAAGAACTGAAGAAAGAGCTTGCCACCTTATTAAAGGTCCCGGATGTTTTCTGCCTGCAGGAACATGTTGTCGAACAAGTCTGCATTTATCGAATGTTATGAATTTTAAATGATAAATACCAATACCAGCGTGCGTTGTGCTGTTTTGTAGGACTGGGAGAGGTGCGAGAAAGGTATCGGAGGGTCACTGGAGAAACTTCGAGCCTTCAAACGTCAGCTGTCTCAGCCCCTTCCAGACCATCATGAAGACCTTCAAGCTGAGCAGATGCGCTGCAAGGTAACGGGTCGTACAGTGTGTGACATCTTCCGCTAGTGGAACACCAAAAACAAACTTTGAACAAACTAGTAGTAAAGTAAAATTTAGAAATGTGTTAAATGTTGTAATGTGTGTGTGTGTGATGAACAGGACCTGGAGAGCACCTTTGATGGTTGGACCGGAGATCTGGCCCATCTGACGGTGCTGAGGGAGTCGCTGTCCTGCTACATCAGTGCTGAGGACCTCTCCGTCTTGCAGGAGCGCATCGAGCTGCTGCACCGCCAGTGGGAGGAAATCTGCCACCAGGTACGCTGAGAACATACACACACACACACACACACACTCGCACAAAACCATCTGCATATCTATTTCTTTTTCGTGGTATAAAGCAGGAAGTATGTGTGTAATGTTGCTAAAGGTGGCAAATGGTGGCGCTGTTGTCAAAGCAAACTTCTAGGGCTTTTTTTTGTTCGTTTTTTTTATAGATCTGTTATTGCACTTTCATATTATGTAGGTCGGTTGCAAAAGCTCTGTTTTCTTATAATTTTCTGGATTTATAAAAAAAATCTAGATGTGCAGATTTTTAAAGCAGGAATTTTAAACTGTGTTTTGGCGTGCAATAGTCAACGTGCCAGACTTCCTGATAGAAACCCAGAAACCTCAAGATTATAACGTTTCTCAGTCGCATCCTGTGTAGAGGAGACAAGGTACACACACAGGAAACGTCGACACACGCACACACTCCATGTAAATGACTCCCGCACGCTGCAGAGATGTGCAACTCTGCTTCCTTTTGACACCCGAGCTCTTCGGTTTGTAGAAGCGTCGACTCACTCTGTGTTTTCTCTCTGTGCGTCTGCAGCTGTCTCTGCGCAGGCAGCAGGTGAGCGAGAAGCTGAATGAGTGGACGGTGTTCAGCGAGAAGTACAAGGAGCTGTGCGAGTGGCTCACCAACATGGAGAGCAAGGTGTCCCAAAATGGAGACATCAGCATCGAGGAGATGATCGAGAAGCTCCGCAAGGTAAGTGCAGGTTCTCGCCTGTGGGGGCAGTTAGTGTCAGTTAGTGTCAGCTCGCACAGGAAAGTCTCAACAGAATGAATAATAACTCTCTTCCTGTTTGTTGTGCAGCATAAATTATCGCATTTGAGAACTTCACATATTTTTCCTTCCTGTTTTTAACCCTCAACTACACTGTGCAAAAACAATTAAAGCAGTAAAAGTGCGATTTGTTATTTTTTTCTTTATCATATATTTATTTTCAGTGTGTGCAACAAGGTCCCTATAATCATTCAATGCCTCCATTCTTTCTTCAAGAAGGATAGCCTTACACAGAGCAAGCATCTCTCTGTCTCCTTTGATTTTAATGTAGATTCACACTTTGCTATGTTCACTACTCCACTGTGATTTCACTGTAAACCAGCAAAGTGCGATTGTTAGATCTTTTCTCTTCCCTCTTTGCCCGTTTGCACATAAAAGCTTGTTATGACGACCAGATAACCACAAGAAAATCCAGTTACGTGTCATCATCGATTCGCCGTCTTTGTTTAAACACCTGCTCTTGTGTCACCGCAGGACTACCAGGAGGAAATCACGGTGGCCGAGGAGAACAAGATGCAGCTGCACCGGCTGGGGGAGCGTCTGGCCAGAGCCAGTCACCAGAGCAAAGCCACCGAGATCGAGCAGAAACTCAACAAAGTCGGCGACCGCTGGCAGCACCTGCTTGACCTCATCGGAGCGAGGTGAGGAGGCGCAAGGACCCTTTGAAACCGGCGCGCATCTGCCACTGAGGTGTGCTGAGTTTGCCATGAATGGTGTTTTGCAGAGTGAAGAAGCTGAGGGAGACGCTGGTGGCGGTGCAGCAGCTGGACAAGAACATGAGCAGCCTGCGCTCCTGGCTGGCTCACATCGAGACGGAGCTCTCCAAGCCCATCAACTACGACTGCTGCGACGCCCAGGAGATCCAGAGGAAGCTCGACCTGCAGCAGGTCAGGAGCTCACACTGGCTCGCACAGAGAGGCGTCACTCAAACGCAAATCATGGGAACGTTTCTGGTTTAAGTTATCGTTCAAAAAGTGTGTCGACACATGATACCACAGTACTTTACTAGTAATGCAGGTGAATGTAAACACACTAAAATAGATCAAAATTGTGGGTTGTGACTAGGGCTGGGTATCCGTACGTGATACCATTCAGGTATCGATGACACGCCACTCACATGAACCTTTTTTCACCATATTCTCACTCTCATTCTCACTCTGGCACTCAGGAGCTTCAGAGAGACATCGAGAAGCACAGCACTGGGGTGGCGTCGGTGCTGAACCTGTGCGAGGTTCTCCTGCACGACTGCGATGCCTGCGCCACCGACGCGGAGTGCGACTCCATCCAGCAGGCCACGCGCAGCCTGGACCGCCGCTGGAGGAGCATCTGTGCCTTGTCCATGGAGAGAAGACTCAAGTAAATATGCCGGGGCGACACACACAAGGCAAAGCTTTCAAACGTGAGATTTATCACTGAATTATTTTGTTTCCTCTTTGCTAGGATTGAGGAGACGTGGCGTTTGTGGCAGAAATTCCTGGACGACTTTTCACGCTTTGAGGAGTGGCTGGCCACTTCCGAGAAGACTGCCGCTCTGCCCAACTCTTCCGGCGTGCTGTACACGGTCGCCAAAGAGGAACTTAAGAAATTTGAGGTATGGTCGTGAGGGCTGGGTGTCGGTACTCGAAGCCTGTAGTATTATTATGCTTTAATTAACACTTTACATAATTTTATTTTTATAAGCATCTTATAATGCCTTATAAGTGCTTATTAATTGTTAATTGATTAAGCATTGCACTGACTGTGTTGTGTGTATGAACTGGCTGACTGTGGGGGATTAATCCAGTTTTCTTGTCTCCGCAGGCCTTCCAGAGGCAGGTCCACGAGAGCCTGACCCAACTGGAGTTAATCAATAAGCAATATCGCCGCCTGGCCAGAGAGAACCGCACTGATTCGTCCTGTCGGCTGAGGGAGATGGCCCACAGCGCCAACCAGCGATGGGACAACCTGCAGAAAAGGGTGGCATCCATCCTCCGCAGGCTCAAGGTGCAGCCAGGCAACACACACTTGCGCAATTAGAGCGCGACTTATTTGGGCTTTTCCGTGGCCGACGCTGACATTTCACAGTCAGAGTCTGCAGACGAAAATTCTCTACTGTTTGTATTACACACTATCAATCAATCAATTACTTTATAGTTTAGTTATAGTTATAGTTTATACTTTACCAGTGGGGGCAATTAGCTGTGCGGCATTGGGAGAAAAACATGAAATATAAATAGAAACTTTAAGACAGCAAATTAATAAATCCTACTCTACAATCAATAGCATAAAAAACACAATCTATCACATAATTACACAACTATTACACACTAAAACAACAAAGTATAGCCTCAATTTCACAAAAAAACATTAAAAATGCCAAATAGCAGCCCCCTATATATTGGTCTACTTTTAATCATAATCACACTCTATTTAACCTCTTGCATGTTGCAGAGGCTTTACTCGAGTATTTATTGTTTATTAAGCGAGGGCCACTCTTCCTGAGGTCCAAGGTTTAAAGTCTTTGTAACCCCGCGTGTTTGTGTTCCGCAGCACTTTATTAGTCAGAGGGAGGAGTTTGAGACGGCCCGGGACGGCATCTTGGTGTGGCTGACAGAGATGGACCTGCAGCTCACCAACATCGAGCACTTCTCCGAGTGCGACATTCAGGCCAAGATCAAACAACTCAGGGTGAGCAGGGCACACTCTGTCACGCCCATTTGTTTTACAACCTGAATATTCACAGTAATCAGTCAGATCAGGCATTAAAGGGGAAAGACACGTAACTTTTTAATGTCGGGCCACCCTGCAGTCATTCCAGCAGGAGATCTCCCTGACGACAGCCAAGATCGAGCACATCTTCCACCAGGGGGAGGCGCTGATTGAGAAGAGCGAGCCTCTGGACGCCGCCGTCATCGAGGAGGAGCTGGAGGAGCTGCAGCGCTACTGTCAGGAGGTGTTCGGCCGAGTGGAACGCTACTACAAGAAGCTCATTCGCCTCCCGGTAGGATCATCTCGTTAATTCGCGAGCCCCGACCAAGTGAAACCCATTCCTCATGCATCATTCTACCACTCGCACGCAACATCAGCCTCTACATTCATACCTGCGCATACTCACTTTATTCAGGCTGCCCTTGGTGCAATATGTATGGAGTTTGTTATAGTTGTTTGTTTTTATTACACACACATCCTACAAGCTCTCTTTT
>CAESWR010000607.1:108066-119695 GCA_903171835.1 Mullus surmuletus | reverse complement strand
CTCGCCATTTTTAAACGCGGGAAGTGGCGTCACAGCCGGCCGGATGTTTGGGCTCCCGAGCGGCGCGCGCTTTATCGCCAAAGTAAAAGTCGCGGTGATTTTCAAGTTCTTTTTCTGCCATAAAAAGATATGAAAGAGAAAATAGCGGTAAAAGTATAATATTATAAACATCTGTATCCGTGGCTAAGGTTACGTAGTTTGAGGACGCTGTTCGGAAATGTGGCATTGAAATTATTGTGGGAAAAAAAATAAAATCCTGCTTCCAATCAAACCTAATGAGCTATTTGTGAAAATAATTACCATACACAATGATTTTCCATCTGCATAATGATTTAGCCAATTAAACACACGTTGGTGTATTTCGCCTCACAGATACTCGAAGCGAATGTGCAGTGATGCAGATCGGCCACACGATGGCAGCCGATCGCACTGCTTCCCCCGGCGGTCTGCAGCGACGAATTTGCAGGTGCATCACATCTGTCACCATCTGACACGATGCAGTGGTACGTTAACTTTCACTAGTTTATTCACACTCAACAGTAAAAACAATCAAAACATTTTCTGTAGCATTTTTGGGTTTTTCCCTGTAAACATTTGCCCCCCCCTCCCCCCCAGTCTCCCCTGAGAGTCTCCCCTGCATGTTTTTAATCATTTCCCCTAATTATGCGAGTATTCAATGTGACATTATCCCTCCTGACAGTGACGGAACTGAAATCAGGGGCACTGCAGCGAGTGTGACCCGCTTTTCAACAAGATGCGGTGATGAGGATGAGAGGAGGAAGGAGGAGAAGAAGAGGAGAAAAAAANGAACCTTATGATCAGTGCGTAGAGAGAGAGAGGGAGAGAGAGAGAGGCAGAGTCAGTCAGTCCCACAGCCGGACTCCAGTCTGGCTGCTTGAGAAGGCGAGCGGAGCCGATGAGCCCCCCAGCATCCCACCCCAGGTATGTCCACTCATCCCTCTGAAACGCATGTTTCCTTCTTTCCTTTTTTTTCTCTCCTCTTTTTCCTCAGCCAATTAAGCTTTGCACTTTAATTGGCATGCGTGCACGATGATGTTGACAGATCCGCGCGTGTGTGTGTGTCCTATAAATGACAAATGGGAGCTGCGACAAAAAGCGTCATCTGGTTAAAGTTAGAGGGACGGGAGGCAGCTGTCCTCGGTGCTGAAAATCAAACCTGCTCCGGAGCACTTTTCACACAGAATTTCTGCTCATAAAAATGCTTGTGTTAACTCTCCATCTTCATCAGTGCTACCAAAATGTCTTATCACTGCTCTTAAATGCTCTCGTTAACTGTCAGTGTATCAAGATGATGTGCTTTTTTGCGTGTGTGTGTTATTTTGCCTGGATGCTCTAAGTGAGTCATGTCCTGATTTACTGACTGAGCGAGAGAGAAGTCAAACGAATGCTAAGCAGGGACTGACGCTCCGTGTCTCATGCGCAGGCTCGGCCGGCCGAGTTAATCACCGTCTCGTCCAGGAGAGGATTGATGGACCGGAGGGAGATGATTCTGCGCTCGGCACCTGTGGCACCATGTGGAATATGACCCCCCTGACTGCGCTCGGCGTCGTGTACCTGCCCGTGCTGCTCTTCCAGGCGCTCGCGGCCGCAAAGGGCAAGTATGAGAGGTCGGCGGTGCCCAGCTCCGCCTCCCGTCTGGTGGCCCGCATGGACGGCGACATCATAATCGGGGCGCTCTTCTCCGTGCACCACCAGCCCTCGGCCGAGAGGGTGGCGGACAGAAAGTGCGGTGAGGTCCGTGAGCAGTACGGCATCCAGAGGGTGGAGGCCATGTTCCACGCGCTGGACCGCATCAACTCGGACCCGCACCTGCTGCCCAACATCACGCTGGGCTGCGAGATCCGCGACTCCTGCTGGCACTCCTCGGTGGCGCTGGAGCAGAGCATCGAGTTCATCCGCGACTCACTCATCTCCATCCGCGACGAGCGCGACGGCGCCCGCTGGTGCATCGAGGGCGCGCCCTCCAGCCAGCCGCCGCCCACCAAGAAGCCCATCGCCGGCGTCATCGGGCCCGGCTCCAGCTCGGTGGCCATCCAGGTGCAGAACCTCCTGCAGCTCTTCAACATCCCGCAGATTGCCTACTCGGCCACCAGCATCGACCTCAGCGACAAGACGCTGTTCAAGTACTTCCTGAGGGTGGTGCCGTCGGACACACTGCAGGCCCGCGCCCTGCTGGACATCGTCAAGCGCTACAACTGGACCTACGTGTCGGCGGTGCACACCGAGGGTAAGGCGGCCTCCTCCATCAGCGGCACAGGAACAGGAAGTCATTAAAGCTGCGAGGGCCCATCCGTCAAACACACACACACACACACACACACACACACACACACAAACGACACGCAGTGGCGCAGTCACCATTAACACTCCTGCTCTGTGTTGTTGTTGTTGTTCTTCATGACATCACTGCTGCTCTCTGCGGCGAGACAAATACACAAACTCCTTTTGTTTTGGTATTCATGGGGAAATGTGGGGCTCCTATTTATGCATCAAGAAACCAGGAGGAGCAAAAAGCAAATCACCAAAGAGGCTGAAGTGCTTCCAAATGGCACATTCTCGCTCTCTTTTTTCTTCCACTGCTGCTCCTGCTGGAATAAAGCCTCCGCCTCGACCTGCACGAAAAAGCTCTTGCTCTATTTATTTAATCATCGATGCTGCAGGTAAACTGTTCCGCGTCACCGCCCTAGTTTTAAGTGGCACTAGTTTATATTTAATCATATAAGAGCACACACTGTACAAATCCCCTGTTAATTAAGAGTCCGCCTACAGTGTGCGATTAAAATGTGATAGTTGAAATACCCATAAATCTCTGCTTTATCCAATCAAAGCCTGGCGAACCTGCTTGCTTACTGTGATTTAAATCTTTATGTCACTTTGGCAATATGTAAGCACCCACTTTGGGGTGTTTTAAAAAGCAGAAATTATTCATCTGGAAGCATCTCCCGTCTTTACAGTTGGGTTGATCGGAGATGCTGCAGCCGAGGTCACCTTAACCCCGTTCGCTCTAGTTGTGCTACTCTTGATTCCATAAAAAGACGAAATAACGGGACACTTAACAGCTAAAAGAAGAGGTGCTTGCGTTGCCCTGATTCGCTTCCATCAAAAAAGAAAAAGATTGCTTAATGAATTTCAAAGCGTCCTCCCAGCTAACATCTTGTCTCCTTCCTCTCCCAGGGAACTACGGGGAGAGCGGCATGGAAGTGTTCAAAGAGCTGGCCTCGCAGGAGGGCCTCTGCCTCTCCCACTCTGACAAGATCTACAGCAACGCCGGCGAGAAGCACTTTGACAGGCTGCTGCGGAAGCTGCGCGAGCGCCTGCCCAAAGCCAGAGTTGTTGTCTGTTTCTGCGAAGGCATGACAGTGCGAGGGCTGCTGATGGCCATGAGGCGGCTGGGAGTAGCCGGAGAGTTCCTTCTAATTGGCAGGTTTGTTAGAGAAACCTTCTCCCGTGGGGGTTGGGTGATGGGGGGGGGGGGAGCTGGAGGGGTGCGTCTGCTTTGGTCTGTCATGTTTCTTCTGCTTGAGCAGCACCCGAGTTGTCAAACAATGTTTTCTCATGCCTCAGAAGTTTTGTGAGTCTGGTGGTGGAGCCCCGTTACGAAACACAGAGTTTAATCAACAGAATGAAACGACTTGAGAGGTGTTTTCATCCAGGTGGGTTCACACATGGGCTGTGATGATGCTAACGTCACAAGATTCTCATCACATCTAAAGCAAATAGAGTTATCGCAGTTTATGGTTGAAATTGGTCTCGTAAAGCGGTTTTTCCAGCCGTCAAGATGCTTAGCTTAAACAACAGCCAACATTCCAAACAATTAGATGATGTGCGCATTGCATTTTCTTAGCTGTTCAACTAGGGTTTTTTAAGTAACACGGTAGAAGTGTCGTATTCTCCCTGCTGACATATCAACAGAAGTAGGTGCATCAGTTTCTTGTAATGACTGCTTTTGCCAATAGAGGCCGCTGTTGATGAGGAAAATCTACCTTCAGATGCTTTTCAACTTTGCCATCTGGAATAGAGCCTCATAATGTGACTGATCTTCTCCTGGTATGATACAAGTTCTTCATTATTTCCCACCAAAGTGAGTCAAAATTCTGTTTGGGCTCTGGGCTTGATTCGAGAAGGTACACTCAAAGTTCACACAGGACCGAAATATTCCTTTTTCCTGCTGGGAGTCGAGTTCCTCTGAAAGCAGAAGATGCTTTGAGTCAGTCTCACTCATGAATAATGCATCCACACAGCGAGCTCCCCCTCTCCCTGTCAGATCACAGGGAGGATGGGCTAATATGGGATAGCACCTCCAGCATAAGCTGGGGAATGTGGCGTAGTCAACATCAAAGCCCATATCAGCACTTCTGCCAAACGTGCACTCTTTGTGGCGTCTCAGCTCACTGTTAGGAATCGTAGCTGCTGCACCTTAAACCAGGCTACGATAAAGGCTTGATATGCTTAATTTACCGCCAGCGGTTCATTCGTGTGTAAGCGCGTTTCTGTTTTATTCACAAAGACCGATGAGAAAGCAGAGTTGCGCCCCTTTTCTTCCTCCAAGGGAAAAAAAAGCCCGAGCATTTTAAAGTCTATAAACTTGTTCTCACCCCTTCCGCTTAAAACTGCACGGCTGCCGAAGTCTCCACGGAAGATAAGGAGGGCAGGGTTTGGGGGAGTACAGTGTGTGTGTCTGTGTGTGTGTGTGTGTTTGTTTTTGGGTCAAGGAGACTACTGAAAAAGGAAAATGCTTTTTTAGAGCAATGCAGCAGGCGAACACATGCAGGCCTGTGCATCGGGCCGCTCTCACTGCCCGAGGTGCTGGTCACGGGCCATCCGTTTCGCGCCGAATGTGGTCGGCGAGAGAAACGGCCAGCGAACGTCCGCGCCTCAAACACTCATTGAGCGACTACCAAGCGGCACTCCCATTGTTTTGGAACTGATAAAACACAATAGCCCTGTTATGATCCGCCTAATCTGTTTTGCTCGGCTAATATCTCTCCCCAGGATGAAACAAAATCACTGCGGTATTTACACCAAAAAGCCTACACCCCCCCCCGCAGCTAAATAATGCATGTGGGATGGAAGAGGTTTGTGTTCTAAGTGTGTACAGTACGTGCGTGTGCTTGCGTCAGAGCTGTAGGCTTTTGGCACGCGGCGTGTTGGACTCGGGGCAGTGTGATGCTGAGAAGCAGATGGCCAGGTACTGTTGATGCTGTCACACAGGACAATCAGTGTCACTTCACTCTGCCGGTGCCAAGCCGGCCAAACGTGCTGCTGCTTTGACCTCCTTTTTCAAAACGGAGAATTTCATGTCTTCAAATGCTCCTTTCTGGAATGGAAACAGTCGGCTATTTTGGGGGGTAACTTTTTCATGGTGGTGAAGCATATAAAAATAAACAGAAATCTAATACGGACAGAAATCTTCACCTTTGAGTGAAGAATTTACCCTGTCAATGGTAAAGTTAGTCTGCTAAATGGTATTTTCTTTAAGTATGTTCTCTCGCTAAGTATCACATTAATGCTAACACACGCTTGACCATGCTACGTTACTTAAACTTATTAGCACATTAATATTTCCATGCTTATGACCATGTTAACCACGGTCTAATACTTACTTAGTAGAGTTATTATCGCAGCATTGTTGCTGTTGCTATCTGCTCTCCCGTCTGTACTTTTCCCCCCATTGTTTATTTGACCTGAGAGCTACAAGATACCTGAATTTCCCCAAGGGGATCAATAAAGTACCAACAAACCATCATCCATCCATCCATCTGTGCTAGGTTACTTTAACTTATCACATGTTACGTACTTTCACGCTTTAGACAGTGCCAACCTGCTGATGTTTACCGTGTCCACTTGCTGAATTTGACTTATTAGCATTGCATGTAGCATACTTGCTAGCCTAAAAGACCCCTTTCCATGGCAGCCATTTTGACAAGTCAGTGGGATTTCTCCAACAAAATCTCAGAGGAAAACCCTGCAAAATGTTGCCACAATGTGCAGAAAAGTCACGATTGCACCTGATGATTTTATACATCTGCGGTTTCACGTAGCAACATAAAAATACACTACTGTATCTTGTATTAGCCAAAAAGTACATGTTTATGTCTGTCAGTCTTTCAACAAAAGCTCCCCATAATCCCAGTTCTACCCCTCCATCTTCCACAAGCAGAGTATCGACTGTATATGTCACAGACTCACACTGCATAATGCGGCTATGAAACTGTTCGAGCTGCATTTGTGACGCCTCAGGAAGTGAGTTTGTCTTTCACTGATCCCGATTCTGAGATGAAGCGTCAGACAAAATCTCTCCTAACACGAATAAAACGTAGCAGCGATCTCCAAACATATCAACTAAAAATATGATCTCTGACCAGCGAGAACACAGAATCACACTTGGCGTCTGCTGGCGGATCGGGAGGCTGTTTCTCTCCCGGGCAGATTGTACCGCTACAGTACTAATCTGTGAATTCTCGCCGGACTTGTGATTGCAGTTAAAAAAAAAAAATCTATTTTCTTTTTCCTCTGCAAGTACAGTTCGCGCTCCACGCCCCCCTCGGCGGGAAGGCTGAGAGGGAAACAAAAGCAGAGGGACTCTGCAGCGCCAAGTCTGTGGCTGATTAGCGAGGCTGCACGTGGCTTCAAACAACACTGTGTCAGCGCGCCGGAGCCTCGCAACAACAGTTTTCACTTTGCCAAATGACTCTTTTGTTGTTTCACTTTCATGTCTGAGTGACGTCTTTATATTTCAAACCCCGCTGCAAACTGAGAATCCTGGCATTTCTGGATTTTCCGCCGAGTCCTTTTCTGCTCTCGTGAAAAGGCTTGTTTGAAAGATCTGACGCGTGTCTTTGCTCATTTTTGCACCAAACAATGAAAATGTTAGTTCTTCTCGTTTGAGCGGAATCGTTAAGCCTTTATATCCGCTGTGTAACCGTGAAAACGTCAATCAAACTGAGCAAGAGCGTTTCAGTTCGTGCTGTATAATCAATCAAATCACATCACCAAACTGTGCAATTTTCTAATAACAAAACTCTGCGATTTGAATAGATTTTGTTTAGTTCCAGATTTAGATTTCAAGATTGAGATATTTTATTGTCCTTCTTAAATGTACAGTACAGATTCAACTGCGTAACCTTGAAAATGTCAATCAAACTGAGCAAGAGCCTTTCAGTTTGTGCTGCATAATCAACCAAATTACAACGTGAAACTGTGCAATTTTATAAGAACAGAACTCTGCAATTTGAATAGATTTTGTTTAATTCCAGGTTTAGATTTGAAGATTGAGATATTTTATTGTCATTCTAGAATATACACTACAGATTGCAGTAAATCACATAAAAGGAAAAAAAGGAATATTAATTAATGAAATAGTAATATTAGGAAATATTTAGACATTGAAAAGAAAAAAAAAACTTTTTATTTTTGCATGTTTTCAAGTTTGTGTTCAAATGAATGTGTCATTTTCCTTGACTGATTGATTTCCTTGATTCCTTGACCACTTATTTGTCTTCCCTCCCCCCATCAGTGACGGCTGGGCGGACCGCGTGGAGGTGGTGGAGGGCTACGAGCAGGAGGCGGTGGGCGGCATCACCGTCAAGCTGCAGTCCGAGGAGGTCTCCTCCTTCGACGACTACTTCCTGAAGCTCCGCCTCAGCACCAACACCCGCAACCCCTGGTTCCCCGAGTTCTGGCAGTACCGCTTCCAGTGCCGCCTGCCCGGACACCCGCAGGAGAACATGAATTACGCGCGTAACTGCTCAGGTAAGCCGAAGGCCCCGCCCACCCCGCCCGCCCACCCACTTACACTCCCTGCAGTTTCTGTGGTTTTGACACATGGGCTCGTCTTTCCGAGCGGCTGTGATGTGTGTGTTGCCCAGAGCGTGATGCCAAAAGGCCCCGTAAACTGGAGCACAGACTTTAATTATGAATAACACTGCCAGCGGGAAGAAATCTCTCCAAGCCAATCCAATAACACGTTTTTCATATTCATTTTTTGTGTGTGACGTTACAGAGGATGAGGATCTAGGTAAATTAAAACCCTTTTCCATTCACACAGGAGCAAAGTTTAATGCATTCTCCTTTTTTTAAGTTCCTGGTTTCTCGAAACAATGCTCGGCAAGCATGTTTCCAAAGCATATTTTTTTTGCATCACACATTTCCCTTAAACAGAAAAAAAACATATATTTACGTTGTCAATGTGAAATTAAGTAATTCTCAAACAGATGAGTGACAAGAGTTGATAAACGTAAATATAAAAGGATGCATGCCTCCAAAATAATCGTCATTTTCTTATACATTTCAGTTCTTCAGGTTCCTCACGTGCAATTTTTTCGCTGTTGCACTCTTCCTTTCCGCACTTTTTCCCAGTCGTATGATTTCCTTTGCAGTGTTTGCACATCACCGGTACCAGAATGGCCTTTCCTCTTTGTTCTGCGCACATGTGGAGCTTTCATCCATCTCGACACGACACGCTCATTTCTGTATGCAGTTATTAGAGTCTTTCTTTCTATAAGTGGAGTTATTTGCTGTTCTGTCACTTCTATTGTTTTGTTTTTATTTTAATTTGATTTTTTTTTTGGGTGTAGAACTCCGGGACGGTGAGTGAATCCCTCTGAATTGAACCATGACGCTCCTCACTTTGACGATATACGTAGAGGTTGACTGATATTAAGCGATCGTCACACCTTTGGGATCGCAAATTTTGATGGATTTAATCTCAGTTGACCTCTAATATATGAAGCTATTGGGATGTTTTCCACTTGTTTTGGCGTCACACCGCAGTGAGAGCCCGAGCAATTTGGTTTTCCCCACCGTTCTCACGCCGTATTCCGGCCCTCAGACTGTCTCGTGAAACAGCCCAATAACGTTTGAGTGAGATGGTAACTGGCTGATCCGGCTTAACTTGCATGCAGCCACGCGGGCGGGCGGGCGGGCGTCGCGCTCCGCTCCCCCTCGCGTACCCGCCGAGGGAGGGAAGGTTCGTGGCGGCGTGGCGGCGGCCAGTGTCCGCCGCCTGCATGCTGACGCCGCGGCATCATTGCATCATGGCTCAGGCTGCGAGTGTGTGAGGCGAGGAGCTGTTAAAGTAGGTCATCACCGGCAGCTCCCGTCGGACGTTCGCCCGGCTGCTTCCCCGCTGAATCCGCTGTTTACGTCTTCCCTTGCAGACAGTTAAACACCGTTACTGGCCGTAAAAATCACTATACGTCTCTTTACATCTTGACGTAGTTGAAAAAAAAAAATCCACATTTGAATGTAGCTTTGCATGCCGAATTATTAAGTACACCTACACAGCAGCCATCTGATAACATAAGCATGATGGGAAGGATATTTGGGGAGCCTTGCATCATCACTGCAGTGTTTTTCAACAGAAATTTTCCAAAATACATGAATCAAAGGATAAAATTGGGAAAAGGGGGACATATTGCAGGCCTGTTTTTAAATGTTACTGATTTTTTGTTAGTGCTGTTTAATTTTATATATATAGCACTTTTTAAAAACAGTGGTTTACAAAGTGCTTTGACAGAAAATAAGAGGCACATGATATATTAACAGGAAACCCAAATATTTTAAGTACACATATGCAATTTTCTCTAGTTTTGTTTAATTTAGAGCCTTTAAAAATCACATAGTCACGAAATTTGTAAAAAAAAAAAATCACAACACTTCACTTCGCCGTGTCACTACACCTTAGTTTTAAAATGCATCAAATATTCCACAATCATCGGGATGAGGCGTTTTCTCTAAGGGATGATTCGGTTTGATTTTGACAAGCCGTATCCATCGGTTACAACATTACCCGCCGCTACATTACACCTCTCAGGATGAAATATTAAAGGGGAACTCGGGAGCAGATTGAGGTGGCGGGTGACAGACGACGAAGGGAGAAATGACGCGGCGGAACGTTTTTAGCCACATTTGCATTTTCATTCCCCGGGTTTTAGTTTATGGACACCTTTACTGCTCATACCCTTCAGACTTAAAATACATGTGTGGAGTTTTGGGCGGGGGTGGGTAGGGGGGGGCTTCATGTAGGGGAAAATGCAAATATTAGTTAGTACAGCTGCTCCCGCCACTCTAATCACTGCAAATGTTGCCTGTACTCTGAAGAAACATCTTCAACTGGAGGAGATGCACCTGCTCTGCTCTTATTGACTTTTTTTTCTTGAAGTGAACGCATGGTGCACCCCCCCCCCCCCCCCACGCCGCCCCCCCCCGTAATACAATAACACCAATGTGACATCTTTAACACATCAAACTAAATGCTTTCTCTGCTTCTAGCTCGCATTACACTGAACTGATGGGGTGCGTCGGCGCAATCACGTCGTTAGTAACCCTTCATTCCTTAGTTTAGCTTGACGAACGCGGGGTTTAGTTGATGCCACTTCCTGACTCTGTCGCCGTGGCAACAGGGTTTTCTCCGGGGCGGAATAGGAAGAGAGCACCCTATCACTCCTTTGTAATTTGTGACGTCTTGCCGGACACCTGGCGTTGGGAGCGACCCCCCTCCTTGCACTACATGATATGCTACCTACATGCTTGCAGCAGTGGCGCACCCCCCCCTCCACCCTCCTTATAAGGCTTCCTCCACTTCATGCCCAACATGCACCCTGACCTTTGTGTTTGCGTGCTGGGCAGGTTACGAGAGTCTGGAGGACAACTACGTGCAGGACAGCAAGATGGGCTTCGTCATCAACGCCATTTACGCCATGGCGCACGGCCTGCACGACATGCACGGCGAGCTCTGCCCCGGCCACGTGGGGCTGTGCGACGCCATGAAGCCCGTGGACGGCAGCCACCTGCTGGACTTCCTCCTCAAGACGTCCTTCACCGGGGTGTCCGGGGAGGACATTTGGTTCGACGAGAACGGGGACTCACCCGGGAGGTAGATGCACATCTTCACATGCACTTAAAGGGATAGTTTGGATTTTTTGACGTGAAGTTGTATGAGTCAGGGTCGTTCATCAGCAGTGACTTTTCCCCCACTGCGTCCCGTGAGCGGTTTGGGTGTCGCAGAAAGTAGTTCCGTCTAGTTGCTGGGGTCACACGGATAGTGTTTTGCTCCAAAAAACTAAAGATTAACAAAAGAGAAATCCATTTGCATCAGGAATTCTTGGCCACAAAAAAGTCTGACCTTGCAAGAACCTGGCACTATTTTCCCTCCCTTCGTATCACTGCGCGCACCTTTCCATCAGCTAAAGGAGGAAGGAGGCAGAAGGAGATGATGGTGCGCGCAGTGATATGCTTACACTTTGAATTAAATGTCCTTTTTCTTCATATAAATTTGATTTCATTTAGGATATTTCACTTTTCTTTTAATTAAATTTGACTGCATTTAATGATTACAAATTAGAAAAACAAATTTGGAAATTAAATTGAATGAAATCATTACTCCGTCACCCCTTTGTACAGAAAATTGAACTACCTCAGGGGGATGTGGGGTCTAAAGTGGCAATATGGCAGATCTCCAGTTTCCAGAGAGTTTTGGACAAAAATCAAGTTCCTTAAAACGAGTATAATGAATCGATTGTATCAGATGTACAGACCAGAGCAGAAGAAATCACGTCCATCTTTTATATGGACTCTCGTAGGGTTGTATTTTTAGATTGGGGGGGGG
>CAESWR010000607.1:22918-34390 GCA_903171835.1 Mullus surmuletus | reverse complement strand
GTGCCCCTCGGGGGCACGTGGATCTTTTGTCTGCCTATGGGATGCTCTGTGCCTGAGAAATGTGACACCGCACTCTCCTTTTCAAGCCTCTGTGGTCGATGTCTCATGCTGCAGTTTTGGCTTACAGACCATTAATTTGGAGACTGAGGGGAAATATAAAGCAGACGGGGGGAATATTTTCCTCCAAAATGCCCTTTTTTTTTTGTAGAATCATCCCGGCTGTTTCTCTAACTTCACATCCAGGTCATTTTTTTCTTTAATTTGTTTGATTGTTATGTGTCATGAGCTGATGTTTATGTTCATGACAAAACCGGGAGACACACACACACAAACTCACACACTCTCACACAGGCAGCATGTCTAATAAGCACTCAGGGCAATGCAATATCATGTGGCCGTGTCACAATAGGCTGTTTATGTGGATCAGCAGAAGAGCGGCTGCGACCAGGCACAGCGCACGGCTCCTCGGCCGCCGTCCTCGCCGTCCTTGTCTCTCCGACTCGTGTGAAAAGCTGCCAGATTTTTCAAGCCTTTCTCTACCCCGGAGGGCATGTCATTTACTAAATGAATGGCCTTCTCTTCTGGACAGTCGAGCCAGTCAGGCAGTCTATCATGCCACAACACAAGCAGGCACACAGTGTCACTTTTCACTGCGGACGACTGTTTTCAGCCCGGCTTCATTTGCATATCCGCAGGGGTACGGCATGAGCTGAGAATAATAATAACGAAAAACAATACGTGCGTGTAGCGAACGGCGAGGGCTGCTGATGCGACTCAGAGGGAGCTTCGTTCTGTTAAAGCCGGGTTTGGATTAGACGTATTGTCTCCAGTGAGTCAGGAATGAGTCGGGTCGTGTCACCGCTGGTTGTTGACAGATGTTTGTTCGCACATCTGCAGAGAGCGCAGTTATCAGACAGGAAATAAAAGTATTAATCAAATGGAGATGAATCACAGCAAGCTGTTGGCTGATTAGATGTTGGACTCTTTTTGAAGTTAAACAACCCCGGAAAGTGTTCGGGAGGTGCTCAAGCTTAAAAAGTGCATTATGGGTAAGGCGTATCATGATGATGCGATTCAGAAAAGCCGCTCTAGACATGTCGGCGCATGGGACTATTTTCAAGTTTTAGAAAAGGCTCAGGTTACTTTACAAACACCCGTAGGTAAACTTGGCTTCGCATTTAAGCAAGGTATCCATCACAGAAAAAACAAACACATGAACCAATACAATAAAGTAAATCGGTAAAGAATACAACAATACAACAGTAAAAACAATCAAAAAGTTCAGTTCAGTCAAACTCTTCCGGATGGTTTGTGTGTTCATCTTATTCCCCCTGAAAAGTACAAACACTGTGTGCTGTTCTGTTACATTGGGGACAAAGTCTGTACTACACATCATCTCCACCAGAAGCATGTAACTGCGTTTGTTCTTCTCTGAGGATTCTCACAAAATCCTGTGTGTTGGCAGAGAGAGGGCCACTTTACGGAGCGCATCCCTCCACCGTAATGATATTTCCCGAGGAATCACAGAGATTGCTTCTCCTCTGCATCAAATTTCATTATACAGGGCTCCGTAGTTTGTGCGTAATCTGGCTGAGAAGGAGGCCATTCACGGGGGGAGAGACTGTCGCCGCGGCCTTCAACCAAGGAGCTTCACTCTCACCTCGCCAACTTCGAAGAGAGTTCGTAGAAACTCTGCAGAGTGGTTTGCGTGTTCATCTCCTTCCCCCCCCCCCGAGACTAAGAAAACCACCTTGTTGATGTCGACGGAGAGGTCATAAAACTCAGCAATGCTTTGATGGATGTGTGCTTATCCTCCTTCCCACACTGTAACAGTCACATGACTCCAGGTAGCACAATGCGCGGAAGCTGAGGAGGCTGATGGGGGCTCGGCGGGGGCACAAAGAGACACTGTGGTTCCGACTGCGGTGATTTACAGGGGGACTGAGCCGTGGCCCCCGCCGCCTGACCGCTGGGACGTGAGGGGGTCGCGGCCAAGGAGGTGGGAGGGGGAGGGGTCCTCCACTGAGCAGGAAGACAACAAAAGTAGTGAAGACGGAGGCAATATCACAGCAGGACGTCTCTGATGCTTTGACGCTTTATCTGCGGGTTTCCTGAAAGTTTGTGTCGCTGCTGAAGCTCAGAACAATGACTTCTCATCACCGCCGAGGTGTGTGTGTTTGTGTGTGTGTGTGTGTGTGTGTGATACAGTCTGCCCACTGATTGGTGGGACGTCCTCCTCTTCTTGCGCTTCTTTTTTGTCCTGTTCTTGTTATACTTCTATGTTTTTTCTTTTCTTTTTCATTGTTCTTCTACTTTGCTCTTGTTCTTTTTCTTCTCATCTCACTTGATCTGCCTTTTCTTGGTCGTTCACCTTCTCTTACTTGTTTTCGTTGACGTTCTCCTTCTTCTGCTTTTGTTTTATGTTTTTCTTATTTTTTGTTGTCATTCTCCTTCTGTGTTTTCTTTTTCTTTTTCACATCGTTCTTGTTCTTTTTCTCGGTCTTCTTTATTCTTGTTCTTGTTTCCTTCCTTCTTGCTCCTCCTCTTTTCTCAACGAGTGTGTGTGTGTGTTTTGTCCGTCCTGCAGGATGGCTCTGTGGGGACCCTTGATGACCTGGCTCAGGAGTACTCTCGGTATTACGGCACCTCCCTCAGCGACGTGTGTGAAAGGATGGAGGAGCTGCGGAGGCGCAGAGTAGTGCAGGACGCCGAGATGGTAAGTCGTCTTTACCGATAGCGTCTCTCCCTCTCTCTCTCTCTCGCTCCTTCTCCCTTCCTGTCTTTAATAACAACGTGGCTCATCAAAAATGAAATGTGTCAGCACTGGATTCCTGCGGCTTTTCACCACAAATCGTGTCACTTGACGTTTTTATAAATCAGTTTATTCTCCCTCTGATAAAGATCTGCCTGTGTAATGTGAAGTTAACGGGCTGCAGACGCTCGGCTGAGGGAAGCCTGTGAGGCATCTGCCGTCAAGCCTCCCTGGCCGCGATTTGTTTACTTTAGCTAGCTTATAATTTTGCACTTTGCCACATGGCTGCGCAGAGGTCACCGGCAGTGACACATAATTGTTAACCGGTGTTATTCCAGCCCCGATTTCTGAGCATTTTATTTCTGTCCGAGTGTTATGATGACACTGTAACCGACTCCCCTGCTTCCCCCTCTGTGTGTCTCAGGGAAAGGTTGACTCAGCGGCCACATCACTGCAGCTCCGCTCTCAGCTCCAGGTGAGTGTCCGGCTCGTGCAGCCCCCCCCCCCCCCCCCCNCCCCCCCCCCAGAGGAGGCGGCTTCCTCCTCTCCGTGCGTCAGCAGGCGACCCGATAAGAGGCCTCGGAATCGCCTCGTCATGATTATCTCGAGGGGCGGGTTGCAAAGTTGCAGAAAGCCGGCCTTGAGGCTGCTGGGAAAGAGTAAAATCATGGGAAAGGGTGTTTTGTAGAAAAAGGAAAAATCCTGACATCATTTGATGAACTATATATTATTTATTTAGTGTATGATAGCTCATAATCTTGAGAAAAGTTTACATTTGTTCATCGCTGAAAAAGACATTCTTAGTCGATACCTACGTCTCATTGACTTTTTTTTCTCTTTCTCTAAGGAATCCCTCGGACTGAGCAGCAACACATCCACTCCAGAGATTGAGAGAAAGTAAGAAAAACTGAACTTCTGTTACCTACAGCCACCATGTCATTTAAGGAATGATCATAAAAAACACTTTAATATAGTCACATTTTAATAAGCGGAGGTTTAACTGGCTTTTATTGTCTCAGTGAAGATAATGTGTAATATTGCCGCTTTGCAGACACATAATTATTGTAATTGTGATGGAATAGAGTTCACCTTCCTCTTGGCAGCTAAAGTAAGATCACCTCTGGCTGCATCGTCTGCTCGATAACCTGTGAACGTTTCCTGGGCTTCCTGGTGCCCTCCAGTCACGTTGAGCATTTCTGTGTCACCCCCAAAACTTCCCTTCTTATTTCCTCCCATTGTTTCCTCTGACAGATTTGTGGGATGAGTCATATTTTGTCACTCGAAAGCTCAACGCGATGAAGGATGACTAATTGTTAAGCAGCATGTTGAGTTTATTAAAGCTCTCCGAGAATTTTTACGGTTGTTACGAAGAGGCCTGCATTAATTACAGCCCTGACCGGAACATGACACAAATGTGCAGCTGTGGATTTTTTACTGGAGGCCCACACTGCCCCCTAGTGGTGCTCATGTAGAACTCCTGAGGCAATGAAATTCTTGACTGCTTTATTGGACTGATTTAATCTAATGATGTCAATGATACGACATTAAGTTTATTTTTAATCCTGTTTAGTGCAGGATGGACTCACGTTTCCCCATATTCTTTCATAATGAGTTTATTGTGTAAAATGAGAGCACGTGAAGGCATGCCACAAAAAATACAATCTATATGTCAGTTCTCATTCCAAAATTGAATTTCACATATTCCTTTCTGTGTTTATTTCTTTTTTTTACTTGTACATGATTAGAATCATGTTAGAACCACTTAAGCATCAAGTTCTCCTCATTCTTGTTATATGACCTGAAAACAATTTTACCAGATTTTATTTGCACGGCTAATAATATATTGTTTTTTAAAAGTGTAAAAAATAATCAGTATATTTCAGGTTTTTTCCCACCACATTATTTATCTTCTTTTTTTTTTTTCATTCTCGTAATATCATGACAGAGCCTGTGAAACCAAACCTTCTCTCACACAATATACTCCTAACTCTCCTTTAGAGAATAAGATAAGAAAGATACACCCTATATATAAAGATACACCCTCAGATATATATAAAACATGTATATATGACTTTGCAAAAAAAAAAAAAGATTCCATCACTTCTCTTGTGGGTAGTTTCACTTCTGACATCTGATAACTAGAAAAGAATCCACTGGCAGTCTGACACACTGAGGTGACAAATGTCAGCTGAGAGGTGGAGAGTGAGACAGGCACACACACACAACAAACAGACAGACAGACGGGGAGGGAGGGAGGGAGGGGTGTAAGTGTGCAGGGAATGCAGAGGCCACAGTGGAGCCGGTGCTGCTGCAAAACCCCGACCCAACATGAAAAAGGCTCTATTGTTCCTCCGATGGCCACTGAGCTCTGACCTCTGTTCATCAGCCAGCAGCAAACAGACTTTTTCATTCGGTTTTGGCTTCTTTGCTTTGCCGTTAACACCATGCGGGTGTCATGAGGCACAAAGGCTTTTTGTGATTTTTTTTTTCTTTCTTTTCTCTGTTAATTTCCTCCTCTTTTTTTTTTCCTCCGCTCTTTAAATAAGCAACACGACTGAGAGTCATGTTCAGGGATATGATTGGATGAATGTATAGCCGGGGAAAATGAAGAAAATTAGTTTGGACAGCAGGTAGAGCGCTGCTCGGGGATTTTACTTTTCCATCAGAGCTCCTCGCATCAAGTAAGGTTTTCTTTGTTTTTCTGCAGGTTTCCAGTGCACAAATCTAACTCTGATGATGGATCAGGGGGTAAGTTGAGCATCTTTTTTTAATGAAGATGATTTTATTTTTAATTGGAAAGCACGGTAAATTTGAAATATACACATTTGTTAGGAATGTCTCTTTGATTAATGGAAGTGTCTTTGATAGTTGTGGGTAATTATAGATGTATTGTGGTTTTCTCTGAATTGCTGTGTAGGAAAATGGGATGGAAGGAAAAAGGGCAAGTCTTTATGGCAGAGTTTCCGAAAGTCACAGAAAGGAACGATGCGTCAGATTTCAAAGGGTAGGTGGCAGTCAAAAAAAAAAACCAACCTGAAAAAACGTAAGTAAAGAGTTCCCGCTGACTCTGCTCCTTCTCTTTACCTGCAAGGCGACGACGTTGGCTTCGTGGCCAGCGAAATCACCATGAGTGACGAAGAGCGCATCCAGCTGATGATGATGGTGAAGGAGAACATGATCTCCATAGAGGAGGCTCTGGCACGGGTATGTTGATGCTGCCGCTCTTCAGGTGTTAATACGAGCCAAAACAAGCCAAAAACACCCACTGGACTTCAATTTTTTCATCAAGTCTTTTATTTATTGTCTGTATGTCATATATTTCTTATACATTTTGTTTTATTTATATTTTTTTATTAATGAAAAGATAAATTTTTTCCCTAAATATATATTTTTTCTTTTTTCATTTATTATTTTTTAATACTATCATATGCTTGCTGCACATACAGGTCAGCCGAAATAAAGAAAAGGAATATTTGACATATTTTCTTTGTTAATAATCTGATTACGGTATTATAAAAAAGAGGTGAAACTGTCCTAAAACAATGCAGCTTCTTTGATGGTTGCCAGTAAATAGTGCGTGACGACTAACAGGACCTTCTCTCCCTCTCTGTGCAGCTCAAGGAGTTTGAGATCCAGAACAGACAGACGTGCAGGTTCGAGCCCGCCGAGTGGGCCGACCCCTCCGGTCCCGCCACAAACGAGTCGCTGGGCTGCAGCGTAAGTCCTTGAAAGCGCACACAAACCCGGGTGGGCGTCTTAAAGTCCCGAGTGGCCGAGCCACGAGGGCCTCAGAGCGTCCGAGCGTGCCAAGGCCCGGCCCGAGCTTGTTGACAGCCACTCTCTGTGTCCCGAGCGTGAACCGGGGCCCCTCTAAAGCCCCTCAGCTCACGGCCCATCTCCCGACCGCAGGGCGCTGGGCGGACTTCTATTCATGGCTGTCAAAGCGCTAACCCCCTATTGTGCTGCAGTGAGCGGGTGGATTCAGCACAGGGCCCTGTTATGCCGGGCGCAGCTCTTTTATGCATGGGTGGGGTGATTAGGGGGCTCAGGTTCAGGGCACATTTTTCAGATTCGTCTGGATGGCCTGACTGTGTCTCTGCGCCGCGTGTTTATGTCACGTCTGCGGGAGGTTTGTTTGGTTCCTCCTCGAGACATCTCTGACATTTTTTTTCTGCTTTCGTTCTGCCTTTTAGACGCCTCTTCTGGGAAAAAAGGGTTTTTAGAAAGCATGCGTAGACGCAAATGAAAGCTTGCTTTTAGTTTTCTCATGCAGAGACGGCTTCTTGTGGTGGAGCTGAACATGAGCATCACCGCTCTGGTTTCCTCCCACAACATGTTTCATTATCGTCATTGTTAATAATAGAGGCTGCACTTTCAAACTGTCTCTTTTATTAACAGCGTTACATTTTCTACATGACACAGATAAAACCAATGAAAGCTCTTTTCTCTTTTTGGTTTGTTTGTTTTTCCTTCTTCTCGTCAGTGCGATTTGTCAGACAACGAACAAGAGGAATCGATGACCTTCCGGAGGCTCCACAAGCTGGTCAACTCCACCCGGAAAGTGAAGAAGAAGTTGATCAGAATTGACGAATCCAAGAGGCCCGGAGCAGAAGGTACGAACAGCTGACTCCCAATAAAGAAAGTCTTTGTTCGTTATGCAAAAAATTCAAAATAACCCTAAAACGGGCATCACGACATTCTTCTCAAACATGAGTTTCCCTCTCAAAAGAGAAAAAATCTGACCACATTTTTGAGCAAATCCAGAGAATCTGAAGACTGTTTTTCTTCTCAGAGTGTCTGACTCTGGACGGGCCTCACGGCGGCGGAGACGCCAGCGCCTGCTTGTACTCGGGCGTGCAGAAGAAGGCGGCGCTCTGCCCCGTGGAGGCGCTGACAGCCGCCCTGCAGGAGCACCTGGCCTACGAGCGCGACTCGGACAGCCTGACCACCTCGCCCTCCTCCAGCAGCCTGGACACCTGCAGCAGCCAGAAGACCTTTGGTGCCTTCGGCGTGTGCGGCACAAGCCCCGCCCACCAGGGGGCGAGCGCCGGCGGCGAGGCCGGGGAGGCGGGCGAGGGCAGCGGCTCCTCCTTCTCCGAGATGGAGGCGTGCAACGGCGAGGAGCCCAAAATAGCTCGCTCGGCCACCGACAGCGAACTCCGTCACCGAGTCCTCAACCCGCTCAGCCACCACGGGGTGAGTGCAGATGCATTGTGGGTCTTTTTTTGCAAAGACAACTTGTCTTAAAAAAAACAAAAACAAAGGTCTGTTCATCTAAAAACTAAAAAATAAATGTGTTTTTTTTCTGTTTTCTGTCTCTTTGACATTAACAGTATTATATAGAAATGTTTGATAAAATAATGTAAATATTATAAATGACTGTTATACGAATGTAATGTTATTCTCGTTCCATAAACAGTGATGTCCTGTCATGTCGTGTTATGGCACTTTATATGTATGTTTGTATGTACATCCATGTAAAGCACTTTGTAACCATATTTTGATAAGTGCTCTGCAAGTAAATGTCATCATCATTATTATTATTATTATTATTATTATTATGTCGTGTCCCTCAGCGAGCCTGCAGCTTTGGAGGATTCGACTTCACCAGCCGCTCGGTGCACGCCATCATGTCTGACTGTGAAAACCCTGTACGTCACTCACACACTCATCACACAGCAGTCAAAAAAATGTTACTTATGTCCTCTCTGTCGACTCCTCCTTTTTTTTTTTTTTTTTTTTTTCTGTGTGTGTCAGAACAAAGACGGAGACGTGCTGAGGGACGGCGTCAAGTCTCCGCCCACATCTCGAACCTCTCTGGGGAAGAAAGTCAAGTCTGTGAGGGAGACGATGAGGAAACACATATCCAAGAGATACCACTGCTCGCTGTCTGAGCAGGTGAGTGCCGCGCAGGTTTTTGTGCTCTAAATTATAAACCCAAAAGTACAACTCAAACCTGTTGCTTGTTTGTTTTCCTTTTTTCGTAGTCGAGCCCGGACCGCTTGGCCAACTGCCCGCACTCGCCGCCGACGGACTCGGACTCCTTGGAGAAGCCCAAGCTGAAGCCGGGAGGGTCGGTGGAGAGCCTGCGCAGCTCGCTCAGCGGGCAGAGCTCCATGAGTGAGTGACGGCCTGCACGCAAAACACTGACAGCACACAGCATCCGTCACATGACTTGAATAAATCTACTTCCTGTTTGACATAATTTGACTTATTTGATCAATACGCACAGCCGATAATGCTGATAAATGGTGCTTCCTGGAGCGCTAACCGGCCCTGGGCTTTTTCTTCTGTGGTGCTTTGGCGCAGGCGGGCAGACGGTGGGCACCACGGACTCGTCCAACAGTAACCGAGAGAGCGTGAAGTCGGAGGACGGCGAGGAGGACGAGCTGCCGTACCGCGGGCCGTTCTGCGGACGCGCTCTGGTTCACACCGACTTCACGCCCAGCCCCTACGACACCGACTCCCTCAAGCTGAAGGTGCGTCTGCGTTCGCTTCGGTGGATCCAAAGGTCGACATCCGCCATCCCAGTTAAAACTCTCTCTCTCCCACAGAGCGGCGACGTCATCGACATCATCAGCAAGCCGCCGATGGGGACGTGGATGGGGATGCTCAGCGGCAAAGTGGGCACCTTCAAGTTCATCTACGTGGACGTGCTGAACGAGGAGGAGGCCAAGCCCAAGAAGACGCGGCGGAGGAGGAAGGCTCGGCAGCCCAAACCCACGTCTGTGGAGGAGCTCCTGGATCGCATCAACCTCAAAGTAACAGCTGGGGGAAAAAAAAAAACCCAAAAACAAGCGAGTGAGGGAGAAACGGCGAGTTGCTAACACCTCCAACCCTCTTTAGGAGCATCTGCCCACCTTCCTGTTCAACGGCTACGAGGACCTGGACACCTTCAAGCTGCTGGAGGAGGAGGACCTGGACGAGCTCAACATCCGAGACCCGCAGCACCGAGCCGTGCTGCTCACCGCCGTGGAGCTGCTGCAGGAGTACGACGGTGAGTCCGCCGCACACGGCCACACTGACGCTTCCCGCACAATCAGAGAGGCACGAGAGGGTTCAAGTAGCAGTTTGGTTGAGTGATCCGGCTCGTTCAGCAACATTCCCAACAGCAGAGGTACTTTGCTGCAGGGGCTCCTCTGCTCGAGCGCACGGAGCCCCAGACATGACATGGTACGAAATAACATCAAATCGTGGCCGCAATACAACCATAACGTAAGAAATACTCATTTATGGACACGAAATATTAATTCGTGTGCACATTATACCTATAATGTGGCCAGGAAATACTCATTTATGGCCACGAAATACTCATTTGTGCGCACATTATACCTATATTGTGGCCCTGAAACACTAATTTGTGGCCACAAAATAAGTATAGCGTGTGTAAGAACAACTTATTTGTGGGGGCTCCGTACTTAATACATAATGAGTATTTTGCGTCCATGAATTATTATTTCGAGGCCACAAATTAGTATTTCGTGTGCACACTATAGCTACATTGTGCCTTAAAAAAAGTCTTAAGTTCATTATTTTCATCACTTCCTGTGTGTGTGTGTTTGCCGTTTGCAGGCAGCAGCGACCCCGAGCGAGGCGGTCAGAGCGGAACCTCTCAGGAGAAGCAGCTGGTGGTCCGGCGAGGCCTGATGGGAGATTCCCCGCGGGACTCTGGTTGCTACGAGAGCAACGAGAACCTGGAGAACGGTAACGACAGCCTGAGCCGCCTGTGAGCGCTCTGCTCCTCCTCCTCCTCCTCCTCCTCCTCCTCCTCCTCCTCGTCCTCGCCCTCCTCCTGCTCCTCTTCTTCCTCCTGCTGCCTCATCCTTCACTCGGGAAGACTTCAGTCCTTCTTGATGCTCAAGCATTCCAAACCACCACGTTCACGCTCTTCTGGAAAGACTCGTCTCATTTCCTTCTAAATCTTTTTTTTTTTCCTCCTCATTTTTTGGAGTCCAACTTTCTTCTGTTCGCTGCAGTCACTTTTTTTGTCTGTTTTTGTGCTTTTGAAAACTGCTTTTGCCTTTCAAACAAAGACTGTCAGGCGTTGTTTTTCGAGAAACGCAGTGAGATAACATGCGGTTTCCATGGTAACGGGACTTCAATTTTAACTGAGCAGCAAAGTTACTTTTTTTTTTTTTCTTCACAAATCAACTTGTGGAGCCGCTTGTAACTCTACTCACAAATAGATCTTCTCGCTGTGAGTTGTGTGGTGTGTTTTTTGTTGTTGTTTTTTTTTTTTGTTGGACTTTCTTTTTTTTTTTGCAGAACCAACGCGTGACAAAGAGTGTTTCAAAACAACAAGAAGAAGAAAAATATAATTTGTAGTTTTAAATAGTGGAAAACGTTCTCAGTAACTGCTTTACTGTGAATGCTTGCTTTCTTTTCTTATAGCGACTTTAATATTATTCTTTATTGTGGTTCTTTGGATAGGCTTCAGTCTGAAAATGTGAAGAGTTGTGCTTATTATTATTATTATAATCATTACTATTATTATTATTATTAACGAAGGCTCTTGTGAATGTCAAAAAAGGTCATGTGGTCGCAGATTGAGGCGGCGTCGAAGCAGCCACACGTGTACAGTGTTTCTCTCTTCTCTCTCTGCTGTTTTCTGTGTATATTTTTTTAGTCCGGTAAAATACCATGTTGCACAAATATTTTACGATGTGCCTGACGCTGCATCGAGCAGAGCGATCGAATTATTTACAAGATAACATAATTAT
>CAESWR010000606.1:540536-568235 GCA_903171835.1 Mullus surmuletus | reverse complement strand
TCTCTCTCTCTCTCTCTCTCTCTCACCCACGCACACGCGTGAACGCCATTTCCCTTTCCAGATCTCGTCGCCCCGCGGACGAGACTTCCTTCCACTTTCAAATCTCGCCTCCCCCCCTTTTGGAGGGGGGGAGGCGGTACAGAAGAGACACCTTCTACCACGCTCCTCCCCTTCAACCCTAACCCACACACACACACACACTTCCCTTGCATTTGAATGATTGTTTGATTGTTTGTTATTGTAGATTAGATTGTAGGATTCAGGAGTATTGAAGGTGAGTTGAGTAATCGATTGTACATCTTAATAAACCTGTTCTTTACATTGAGAAGTTGTCCTGTGTTTTGTGTACATTTTTCATAACAAGCTGGTGAAAGAGGGTCTGTGCACGAATTCATCCTTCAAGAAACACACTGATAAGATTAATTGATAATCCCCAGTTTTGGGGTGGTGCCCCATCGCACCTTTTAAGGTGCATTTATTGATTGTTTATTAATTAGTGAAGTAATAATCTCCCGATTAAATAATTAAAAATAATTAATAATTTTAGCCAAAATTATTATTATTAACATAGCTATCGATTGTTCAAGCCCCTTTTGTGCA
The DNA here is from genome assembly GCA_903171835.1 of Mullus surmuletus. NCBI lineage: Eukaryota > Metazoa > Chordata > Actinopteri > Syngnathiformes > Mullidae > Mullus > Mullus surmuletus. The sequence goes on along the minus strand of CAESWR010000606.1, from coordinate 567,635 downwards.
CAACATCAGTTGGGACCATTCACGATTATTTTCACGTATTCAATTACTAACAAGGTCAAAGGCTGTCTGTGATTTCAAATGTAAATATTTTGAGAGACATTGCACATGCTAAGCAAACACTGCAACACGCTGAGAAAGTGGTGCCTGTGAAGAGCTCACTGGCATCACTGAGCATCATGCAGGTGTCATCGATCGGCAGATAAATGGCACAATTTTGCAATGACTCATGTGGAGGGCAAATGCATCTTCATATCTTGCCGTATTTTAAAGATCGTATCAAACTGGTCTATTATGAAAGATGAGGATTTCAGGACATGGTTCAGGTGAGGTGAGGTGAGATACTAAAGAAAGGCTAATAGAACACCAAAATGATTGCATGTACATGGCTAGCCTTTGCAAGTCGTTGAGAACAGGAAAAAGAACTGCCCACATGGCTGTTGCAATTGCACATACATGAATTGAACAGCTGTCTGTGTTTGATTGTTGGTTAGAGCCATCCATCTTCCCTCATTTACATCTCATAACAAGAAGTAAAAGCATCTTTAGGATGTGAACCACACAGACGACCGAGATCCATGTTGTTCATTAGTGCTCATGAGAACATGAGATTAGCAAATGGTGTAAAAATACCTGAAAAGTTTTGGAATGTGCCACTTCAAAGGAAATGTTTGAAGAGGACGAATGTCTCTGAAATTAGTGATTTCAGCTAGAAAATTCTGGCCTCTGCCTTTTGAATACCATAGCACACACACAAATGGCCAAAGTCTGGTCAGCTACGTTCACCCGTCTGCAAAGCTTTTCAAAGAAGCTGGGAAAAGCCCATTTGCCTGGGAAGTGGCACGCACAGCTTCCAACCCCTTTGTGTGTATGCAATGTTTATAAATGAGGCCTCGCAAGGCTGTTGAATCAGGCAGATGGTTTTGGTCCCATGGAGGCATACAGGTGGGACGCCACAGGGCCACAGGTTATAGTCTCCTCACTTATTGCTGGTTGCTCGGTACAGTGACTAGCTGGAGAGCAGCAGAGCCGACAGACATCACTGACTCATCCCTTCCCTTCTCGCTCTCCCTCTCTCTCTTTTTGCGTGTCTCTCATTTCTCTCCATTTCACTTGGCGGCGCAGCTCCTCCAGGCACACACTCCGTTTTTTTACACACAGATATAAAGCAGCAGGGGCCTCACAATACAAATTCACTCATACAGTGCACACACACAGACCTATTCCAGGGCATGCACAGTGTGTACACACATTTGAGGGTATCTGCTTTTCGCATGTACAGGGCCTCGCATTTCAATATGACTAATTCATTCCAGCATCTGTGATCAAAGCATCCTCAAACATGTACTCTACGCAGCTTCAGACATTATCTCCTGCTGCTAAATTTACATGTGAAATCCAAGCAGCGATGTACGTGCCCAGCAATCTTTTTTTTTCCCCCCCCCTGCATATCTTGGTGAGAAAAGTGAGGGGAGGCGAGTAAATATTGATGCACATTCTGTTCCCTCTCAGCCTCAGTCCATCTGGATCCACAGTCGCCTCTGGAGAACAAACAACCTGGAAGAAACTCTCATCCCTCCCTCTCCTGCACAACGTGTTTGTCTCCCTCTTCTTTGTCTCCCCACCCCCCAACCCCGTCCTCGCACCTCGTTAAGTTTTTAACCACACGCTCCGCTTTTTCCTTCCCGGCATCCCCTTGCAATCCTCCAAGAGACGCTTTGCTCGCATTTCATGTGTGTTCGCAGTCACAACAAATGAATTATAAATGAACATCCATGAAGCGGGATGCCAGGGATCTCTCTGTGCAGTCGCGCATGCCCCCGCCACAAAACTACTTTCCCTGAGACGAGGGGAAACATTATGATACGGTCACTTAACAAATGCTTTTATCGTAAGTGAACAGTAATACAATGTGTATTTTTAGCCTGAACCCAACGGGCCTTTCACTGATTGTTGGGATACGAGAGGCAAAGTGCATCCTCCACAGCCAGCTGAGTTGTTGCTTTAATATCTTATTGTTCCTCGGAAGCCCCAGCCCCATATGTGGGGCAGCAGAGCCAGTTCAAACGATGTCCTATTCCCTGTTATCATCCGTTGAAAAATAAATATCTAAGCATGTCCAAAGCCTCAGAAGGATCTCTAGTGTTTGAGCAAGCCATCCGTGAAAGTGAATAGTAAACGCAGCGCCACCGCTCCCTCATTGCCTAGCCTCTTTTCGCCCTTCAAGATTTTTTTTGTTTCTTTCTTCCTCTCCACTTCTTCCTTTGCTTTTATTAAACAGAATCCATTTTTTCTTGTCAGAGTCCTCCTTCGCTCCATCACTTTTTAATAACCCTTTTCTCTTTAATGAGTTCTGTTATGTACACAGGGGGCAGCGGCAAGGGGCCAATTTGTGATTTCACATCAGATCAGATCAGAGGAAGCTATGAAAATAAAAGGGGATAAAACACTCATGCACGCACACACACATGCACGTTCACAAGTTTCTTGCATGTCCCTCTCTTTTCGGCTGCGCTCGCCAGAGAAAACCTTGCATCTCATCTTAGCAGTCTGGGGAATAACAGCGCTCCCAGAGCCGCCATTTTGGAAGCATCCTTTGGAACGGAGAGTCACTAGAGAGAACTCCTCGGAGGGTGAAAGGGAGAGAGCTGTAGGGAGAGATAAAGGGGAATGCTGATGTGTACTAGAATAAGGTCAGTTAACTTTAGACTTCTGGTTAAGTCTAACGATGCTCCCCTTTTTTCTCTCACTGAGGCTCACAGATGGAAAAGTTGCAATGATGCCAATAGCCGAAGCCCTCCTCTTCTACACCTGGATTTAGTTTGTTCTTCCAAAAATCCACTGGACCAGCCCCATACCAGCTATGCACAATACTGCAGAATTTTGCTCAGCTGGGTGATTGTTTTGCAGGTGCGAATTGTATTTGACATGAGGCAGATACTGATGTGACGTTTTGACAAGGTGGGCAAATGACACTTGGCATGTGTGCTGTGTTCATCAACTGCTTTCTCTCATTCTACTAAAAAAACATTAGTGGATATAAGTTTACATGCAGTCAAATAATCCTTTTCTAACGAGAATATTAGCAATAACCTGGTTGCGCGCTGTCATGTAAACACCAATAACCCGATAAAATAACTGGAATATGATCATATTCTGTTGTTTAAAAACCCAAATATTACCCCGGGGTTACTCCTTTTCTAAGCAAAATATCTGATCATCTATATGCCGATCGGGATCTCCCCATCAATAGGAACATGCATTCGTGATCTGCGCCTGTTTTATTTGCAAGTAATCTTGGTCTTTTCAGAGGAGGAACTACTTGTAAACATTGTCCAAATGTAAAAACAACACCACACCACACTTTTGGAGTGAGGAGGAAACAAATTACTTCATAAGTGTGAAGAAAGACACAAACATTTGTAGATGGTAGAAAGTACCAGGATAGCCACATCCACAAAAAGGTGAGTGTAAAGTTACAAGAAGCAGGGTTTGTACAAGACATTCTCCGTTGACCACTGGTTTGATCAAGATATCCCAATTGATTACAATCACCAGTATACAGGAATAACCCTATTTGCTCACGCATGAACAGGTTATTCAAAATGTCCCAGAATGTACCCGAAATATGTACCATAACCCGAATTGACTGCATGTAAACAGAGTCACTGAGATTCTGTACAAATGTAGGCTGCACAATGACCCAACCAACTATGCTGGTCGCTGTTCATCATATACTACGGATCATCTGCTGTTGCTTTTTACTGCTAAAGTACACCTCAGATCGCCTCCCCTGGACGCATCTACATGCACTTTCCCCGCATGTTCGCCACTGCTTCTCGTATTTGCAACCTCATTCACAAACTCAGCTGACACTAAATCTAAATTAAAAGAATCAATTCGCAGCTCAAGTGCCAATCCATGGTTTGGGTGTGATGTGTGCCACCCCGAGTATTTAATGGGCCACAGTTTAATGATGAGCACTGGCTTTAATTGTATAATGACTCTTTGTTTGACCGTAAAAGTCTAATCGTAGACATAGCAACACCTACAGAGCCACTGGGAATCCATCTCGAGCAGACTTAAAGTGTTGAACATGTGACTGAGGTCAGTCTGTGCACCTCCCCACTCTCATATGCTGTTTAATTCACGGCAGGTTAGAAAACAGTAAGATTCTATGCACCATGTATCCAGCATGGGGGGGAAAATCACTTTACATTGATGCTACCAGACCAACAAGAACATTTCATGGGGGCAGGATAGAATTAACTCCTGCAGATTGAATTTTTAATTCAGGTCTGGAATCTGGACTTCTAAATCCGTGTATTAGGATCATAGCTGCAAAGCATCCCTGCACAAAAGGAAAAATAACCAGCGGCAGATGATATTTAAAAAGTACCCAAATTTATCTCTCTTTTCCTGAGCACATTAGGTTAGAGTTGAAAACCATGACATCTTATTGTAGCCCCTTTGGCTATATGGTCTCTTTATCTATGGCCAGAGGTAAACAGATTCTCCAAACCTCTACCAATGTAAAACCCTCCATAACAATGACGAGGCAGCATTTATTTATCCCTCGGGGAATTCTCAATTGCTGCCTGAGGTTAGAGGGCAGGGTCAGCTGCAGAGGAGCCTCCGTGGACTGGATTGGGGTTTTCTGAATGGCCAAGGACAAATTATAAAGGCACATGGAACCCTTCCTGTTTTATATCCATCACAGTTCTTCCGTCTCTTCTCACAAAGGTTGAACGTAGCATTATACTTAGATGAGCATCTTTCCCATTGTGTCATTGTTTTTTCTTTTATCCTTATGTTTTTTTCCCAGACTCTATACTCTGCCTTGACCTCAAGATGCTTACTTTGACCTGCACCACCACTCATGCCACAGATTTCCTCAAGCCACCTGCCCGCCCTCCTCCCCCTGTCACTCGAATTCCACTCCATCCATCCCTGACACTTCAGCCACTAACTTGCCTTTTGCCTCCTGCCTTTTGGAGGGAATAAATTAATTTGATTTTAGACCACTACCAGCCTCTGTATGTCTTACCTTGGATCTAGTTTGGTATCACTTAGAACTGAGTGATCTGACGGGTCATATACCCCCCTCCCCAGGTAGAAGCCTTCCAAGGTCGTACCCTTGGGTTTACACAGGGACGTTTCCAATGACATCGTAAAACCCTGACACTGCCGTAGCGCCGTCACCACTCTGTGGAGTTGATCAGCTGCCTTCCCTAGCTTCTGGCTGCATGCTGTTTCATTTTCTTTTCTCACCATGATTGGTTGAGCTCTGCTATTACTGTGGCCAGTTGCTCTGCTTCATTAATTCAGATCTGTCACAGCCAAAAGAGTGGGATAACCAGTGAGAGAGAGAGGCCTCTGGTGAGCCTTACCTCATCTTTCCCTGTTCCTTCTCAGTTTTGCGTGCAATTGAATGCTACTCTCATTCATGCCAACGACTCCTTTCCTCTGCTTATACTGGTAGTCTCTGGGGCGGATTGTAATTTTAATGATGTCATTCTAACTCTTCAGGCTGGCATTCCCTCAAAATTAACCTACATTACTCCTCGTGCTGTCACTTAAACACTAGTATTGTCTGGTCACCACTGGCAAGTCATTCATTATCCTAATACTGCTATTGCAGTTTCTCCTGGCTCAAACTTCACAACTCTCACATTAAGTGGTTCACCGGCTCCACGTTAGCACAAGGCCAGTTTTGCCATGCCCACTGCCTTTAGTCTGTGCCAGCCCCCTCGTAACCGTCCTACTGCTCATTCCAGTACCGCACCTGATCTCCTGCCCCTTGTGATGCGTGATCTTGGCAATGCAAAAAATACAATCAAGGTTCCCTGGCCTGTTTACTCATCAGACCTTCCTCAGCTTACTCTCGTGGGCAGGCTTTTCCCAAATGAAAAAAAGAACCTTCCCCTCTTTTGATATGTTGCTGGGGTCCTAATGAGATCACAATTAGAAGAATCCCCAGCTTCCAGCAGATTCTGCCTTTGACATGGGGTTATGGTGATCTTTTCAAGTTCATCACCTGATTTGGTTCTCGGTTCGATTTCCTGGCTATACGGTTTGGACGGTTTGGACAAACGTTTCACTCATCCAGCTAAAATACTTCAAACATCAGTTTACATCGACCCACCAAGTAGATGCAGCCCAGAACCATCTCAAGGACATTCTCACCTCAGCACAAGCGTGCCCTCACCTGGATTCAGCCCTACCATTTATCATTCAGGTGGTGGTGGGATGCTGTGTTCCTCATGATTGCCAAAAGGTCCAGAAGCTACACCCATGTCTGTTGTTCTTGTCTATCCCTGGCTGAGCACAACAGCAATGCTGCAAAACTGGGAGCTTCTGGTCCTGTGGTGTAACAGGTTGGACAGCTTCCAGCAGCCATTCATCTTCTGAACTGACAACAAAAAATCTGGCTTGCATCCATTCACCTAAGCAGCTTAACTCCTGGCAAGTAAGGTAGGCTTTGGACCTTCAGAGATTCATACATACCCTCTTTTATCACCTGGCTTCCCACAACATCAATCCGGATATCACTCCAGGACACCTGTGAGTCCACAGCCCCTGACCCCATTGCGCCACCTACCTGTGTGGTTGCCTCTTTGACTTTTCCGAGTTACATTGTGCCACTGAGAGTGCTGATCAGCTGATGAAATATGTTTTCTGGTTCAATGGTTTCACCACAGACAGCTTTATTCCAAAGAAGAGCAGATTTCTAACGAGAACGGTGCACCACCACTTGCCTTGGATTTGGCTGTCACCACAGTCTGATGGGCACACTGAACCAATCAGAACACTTGTGGCTGACAGTACTCTGGACCGCATGATCAGGGGCCCTGCAAAGTATTTCCGTGTCACCCCTTTACATTAGATTTTAGTTTTCCCGCCAGCACTAATCACAGTCTCCTTTTGTCCAGACCCTAAAGCCACCTGCCTTAAACTGCATTTCCATGATTCCACAGATTCCCCTCAAGCCACTGGCTTTTTGCTTGGGTTCCCTTCTTCGTCCACCAGCTTGCCTATTTTTGCTCACATTTTTGGAGAATAAAGCATGCAGTGTGTTTTGACATGGGTTCATATAATGTGCAGGGCGTTGTTGAACACATCTCAAGGGCATACTAAAAACCTGATTATAGACAGTATACAGTATATACAGTGCCAAACAGATAGATGAAACAACAATATCCAGTGTCACAGTTTAGCATTTTTATAATTGGTATAACTTGGCTAGGTTAACCCATATACAGAAAAATATAGATAGAAAATGTATCAATAAAACTGTTTATTTGGAACTGAATTCTTCTTTTAGCATTTCTACAAGTACATGGAAAATGCTCTAGATTCAGTGCATTGATTCAATTGGGTTGTAATGTAGCGAAATGTAGAGGATATGCTAGTCTGTTAGACCCCTTGCCTTCTGGATACGGATCAACAGATCTTTTTAAAGGCTTGGTGCTCCACCTATTGAGAAATGTAATGACTGATTTGACTGGCAAATAACTATGTTGGATGGACAATGGATGAAAACAAAGAAAAACAATGCTAGTCAATTACATTTTAGTAAATAAAAGGTTTGATCGTGTTTGAAATGATTCTACGATTTGTGTCAGTTTATTTCTTGTACAGAGTGGACCTGATATAGTCCAGAATACTAACAAAGGAAACTAACTGTCTCTGTTCAGTCATTTGAAGATATTGCAAGGAAGAGGTTGGCAGCATTCAGTCTGTATATCGAACAAAATTATAATGTCCATCTAATTAGGTCTGAGCAGAGAACCATGGACACTGTGCATCTGTGTGAAAGAGTCTGTGTGCATGCATGAAAGCAGAAACCGCAATGAAACTGACAGAGCAGAAAGTTGTCTATTTTAATTTGTTCTCCACAGATCTACTGTATGTGTGTGACTGAGGCCAGTAAGAAGAGAAAGTGATTGATATATTACAAGGTGATTTGAGCAGCATCTGTTTGCAAATCAACTAACATTAACTTTATAACCAAGCACATGGATCACAACAGTAGCTACATAAGCAAAGCCGACACGTGTAGATTTGCATAAATCTGCTCTGCCATGTAAACAATCATGCTATGCCGCATAAGAACTATGGTAGAGAACGAAGAGAAAAATGATGCCATGGATCATAAGCTACAGCAAGCATATTCACGCATGGGCCTGAAAGGGGCTTGGATCTCCCATCCCTTTTGTCATCATGCAGATGTATAGTGAAATAAATAGAACAATACTGCATACATTTGTAGAGCGAGTACTGAGCAGACGCATGCCGTATTTTTTGGCAAAACCCTTTTTTCATCATGCAGATATAAAGAGAAATAAATAGAATAATACTGCATGTATTCAGAGCCAGTACTGAGCGGACGCATGCAGTATTATTTGGCAAAACTCCAGTCACTAAAGGAAAAGGCCCTGATCAACATTTAGACCCGGGTCAAACGACCATCTGCTTTCAGTCCTAAAGTCTGCACTGAGTTTGTATGGTTTAAAAGAGGGATGAAGTGCAAAGTAGTTAAGAATACAGTTGATCCCTGCCTACATCGCTTCTTTAGTGCACTTTATCATTGTGTACAGGCAATCAGAGAAGGATCCGCAACCCATGAGAAAGGAGTCATTTGCCATTTGTAAATGGGTTTAGGCTTCTTTAAAAAATAACTTTTACATACTAATTTGGTGGGAAAGCAGTATGTGATCACTGAAGTTACTCTGACGCAGAAGCAGAAAGGTACAGTGTAAGGAAAGTCAGTAACTCCAAGCAATCTAAATATTTGGAATAGAATCACGTGTAGCTCAACAAACATTGGTGGTGGATATAAATCTAAGCCCCCTTCTCTCACACACATTTTCTGCATGTTGCTAGACCCAAGAAACCTGTGATTGTAGTAAATGTTGCTTACAAATGCGGGAAGTGATCAGGGCAGATCTGCAACTGTGGAGGATTGTGGGAAAGCCAGCAGTCCCTCTCACCTTGACACATGTCACTCTTTTCCAAGGTTCGCCTCCTTTTTACAGAATATTTCTAGCAACTATTTCTCCACACATACAAACCAGCTTTGCATTTACCCGTTTCTATTATTTTTATTGTGATGTTGGACAATATTTACTTTTGTTACCCCATGGTCATTGTTCTTCCAACACAATGTTTAATGCTCAGATAAAAGCAGGGAAAATTTTCGAGCTACAAGTGAATGACTTGTCTCTCCAGCTGCTTGGTCTGAAAGTGACAAGACAGTAACGGATAGAGGAGGTTTATAGGAGATAAACAGTTGTATGCCTACATATGTTTCAGCTCTGCAAGGCTGTCAGAGTTTATTCTTACTTTTTTCTTGTCACCATCAAGAGTGGACTGCAACCGAGCTGTAAAGGGGCTAAAATCGACTGTTATTTTCCATAGTATTGAAAATGGGACCTGGAGAGACACACAATGGCACTGATTTCCAACAGCTGCAGTGGTTTGGAATAGTAGGTTGTTGTGTCTGAACTGTTCATGTGTTTGGAGACTACTGGAGAGTGAGCTGGGCTGTAAGAGAATTGGAAGCCAAGGCGATGATGCAGGGCTCTGGCTTCGGCTCTTTTGGATGCAGAAAGATTGGAGGAGGTGTGAAGTGAGGTGACAGATGGACAAACATTATGCCAGTAACATGATGATGGAGGAGCCATAATGTTGGCTTTCATCACCCCATTCTCCATTTCAGGACTGTCAAACCATGTGTGAATGGGGGCCATGAGCCTGGATAACCCAGGCTATTTGGTCATCCTCTGTAGTCTCAGTGGCCGTAATGAGCACTTCCAAAGCTGCTCCAATTTGAATTTTCATTTGAAAATAGCAGTAAAGATTAAGACATATACGATAAAAAAGAAATGACTGCAGAAAAGTAATATGGACTGACGGTGAATATGATACTCCACCTCGAGAGCCATGCTGCCTTCACTGATTTAAACGTGAAAGGGTCATTCATAATTAACACAATGCCACTGTTGCACAAATGAAGAATCTTTCAGCAAATAATTCAATTATATTCTAATTGTGTTTGGGTCTCAGTGGGCTCATTAGAATGTTTTGGACAATAAAAACTAGCACTTTGAAGATTAAAAAATATCTGCTTACATCTGAAGTTCTTTGTTAGCATTTAAGTTTATTCCTAGAAAAAAATGTGAGCGTGAACATATTATGTTTACAGCATCTATTGGTTTGTCTGATCAACTCCTCTCCTCCAGCATTCATGAATATAATTAATATTCAGAATCTCTGAAAAACAAAAACTTTTCCAAACCACAGATATATAGATACCTTAGATTGACTGATCTTGTACAGGATTTTTGATGACCTCTCTACATTCAGTCCTCTATAACTTTTAATTCCTTGGCTCCCACTCTGATCTCTATAAATCTGCATTTTGCCACCATGTCTATATGGAGGATGTTTTCCAACCACTCTAGCCAAAGAAAAACTTTCTGGGCTGCCACCCAAGGCCCATACACACCGCCAGTTGCATAGCTTACTCTGCCAGGCCATCACCTCGGATCCCTTCACCACCACACCACCACCCCCTCCTTTGGTATTGGGGTCACGTTTCCCTGCATTGACAGGGAAGAGTTCTTTAGAGGGCGGATTAAAAGGCCTCCAAACCGATCCTGATAGGAGGTGTCTGGCAGCTGATGTTGCCGGGTGATATGTCACAATGCCGAGGAGTGGTGTGGAGATGTGGGGGGGAGACAGAACTGGAAACTTCTGATTGGCTTTGGCTGTGTGTGCAGGTGTGTGTGCGGGAGTGAGCGTGTGTAGCCTTCTGTAGATGTTGCAAAGGGCATTTTCCACTGACCAGAGATGAAAGGATAACCGTTGTTAGCCTCCTCTTATGAAGTCTGATTAGAGTGATGCAATCAACTGAAACGAAGCCTCTTCACACACGCACTCAGAGAAAAAAAAATCATTCTTTCAATCGTTAAAACCCACAGATGCAAAAACACACAGACACATATACACCCAGAGTAGCCGCATCACAAATCATCAAAGTGCCCGTGTGACTTCAGCTTCATTTAATTTCTGCTAATCGAAACTCCACCTTGCTGTCAATTGCCAGTTCACCAGCTGGCTCATTTTATCGTCTTTGTTTGTAGAATCGACTGAATGATGACAGTGTGTGTGTGTATGTGTGTCGTGCTGAAAAGTGCGATTCGGGGGGAGTGCGGGGTGCTCTAATGGCAGATGAGTGACCCTTTCAGAAAAGGTCAGCAACACCGCGGGGCTGATGTATCGCTGCTTCCTCCATTCACCAGCTAATTAAATGTCAGATTGGTCGAGTGAGTGGCGCCGGGAGAGAAGAAGATTTTGGAGGGGGGGGGGGCGGCACGGTAGAGATCGGCGGAGAGGTAGACGGAGAGCGGCCCTTGTTGTAAATGTCATGCGTTACATAAGGTTTCACTCTTTGGCAGTCCAGGGTTCAGAGACATAAAGGAGGAAAACATATTTGGAAGGATGGTTTGCCAATGTTGCTGCAAGACGTGAGCTTTGGAATCGTCTCTGTGTTTCTGTCATGAGTGTCCCTAAAGTTTTAATCAAGCTGGACTGAACCACTGAGACCGTACGACACTTTCACTTGTTAAAATGTTTCAGCTGCTAACATGGAGAACCAAAACTCTCCATCAAGGTTAACCTGAAAGTCTAACTTCTATTCATAATTTGTTTTGCCCTAAAAATGTGAATTCTTTAGAGGATATGGCCATGCATTCATGTCAATACATGACAAATCCACTTAGGACCGCTAACATCTGGTGCATAAGCTCCAGCTGTGATCACACTGATGGAGGTAGGTCACGGTGGTCACAAATTTAATCTCCATGCTTTTCTTTTTGAAGGACGGGTTGTAGAAGAGGTTTGTGCCATTGTCTGTCCATTCAGACAGACAGACAAGACTATTAAAAGTTTGACAGTTTTATCAAACAGAATGAAATTTTAATTTCAGGGTTCGTATATCAGTTAGATGGTGTTGTTACTTAGATAATACTTAAATCCCTTATATTTCAGCATTATCAGTGACCGAACATTGGAAACATGCTGTTCTTTAGTGGTCTACAGTGAGTCATTAAGTATGGTCATATGCAATAGCCTCACATACCATCTTCTGATAAAATCACAAATCAATATAACGAGTGAGTAAAACTGAATGAAAAAACCTTTTTCCAAAAAATCTGAAATAAAAATGCAGACCTCCTCTGTATATGCTTATAAGTGCTCACTGTTGCTTTGTGAATCCATCAGCTCCTGATGTATTCTGCACCTTGAAGAATAGCTTCTGTAAATATATGGTGTAATTTCTTCGTGTTCTAGATGTTTGCTGCAGACAACAGCTGTCAAGGGTAGCAAAACAACTGGATGTCACAAGGCTCTTGACATCAATGTCGGGTTAGGGTTACGTTGGTACCGGGCCCTGATGGAACTTTTCAGAAGGCTTTCGTGGTCTCACTGAGATGTTCAAGTGGCCTGTCAGTGTGCAGTTAAACTCAGCTGGTCAGACAGAAAGATTTTGCTTGTCCGATTTGAAAAATAGTTACGTTGGCCTTCTGATCTTATTCTAGAATCATTCTAACTGGTGTTCCTGGGCTGTATTTATATAGTGCTTATTCATGGTACCCTAAGCGCTTTATATAATACATGACCTCATTCTCCCATTTACACACACATTCACACGCTGATGGTGGTGACTGGCAGTCGTGCAAAGTGCAAACCTTCTCAGGAGTTGTTAGGGCTTCAGTGTTGAGCCCAAGGACATTCCAAAATGGGCTCACCAGTGACCCTCCAGTTACAAGACGGACACTCGACCTAAAGAGCCAAAAAGGAACCAAATGAATAGCAATTTTACGTGAAGAGCATAAAAAAGATAACATAAGAGCATAAAGGAACATATTGTTTAAAGGGATAGTTTGGATTTTGGACCATCAGTGTTGTTCATCAGACACGACTCTTCCCCCACTGTGTCCCATGAGCAGTGTTCCGGCCCGGTTTCGGTTTTTGGTATTGCAGACGGTATCCGTCTGTTCCGTTTAGTTGCTGGGGTCAAATGAATAAAGTGTTTTGCTCCAAAAAACATTGTGACTTCAAAAGAGTAATTCATTTGCATCACAAATCTGGCTGCAAAAAAGTCGTTGCAAAAGTTGCAATCACCCAGTACTATTTTCCCTATTTGGAGACTGATGCGACGTGAGAGAAGATGCGTCACACTCCTTCCGAGCACGTTAACACAGTGAAACAGCTGATGATGGTATGTGCAGTGATATGAAGGGAGGAAAAATAGTACGGGGTGATTGCAGTGTCTGAACAAAACGCTTTATCCGTGTGACCCCAGCAACTAGACGGAACTACTTTCTGCAACACCGAAACCGGGCCGGAACTTGACTCACGGAACGCAGTGGGGGAAAAGTCACTGCTGATGAACGGCACTGGCGGTGAGAATCTCATACAATTTCATGTAAAAAAATCTGAACTATCCCTTTAAGTTGTTGTTGTTCAAAACTGGAAAAAAAGGTTACAGGTGAAATCCACCTGCAAGCACAAATATTAGATTTCAGGGGGCGAGCACAAAGAAAAATCACAGTAAGAGAAACCAGAAACTTTCCTTACTTTTTACATTTTTTGTAACTATTTCTATGACCAAGGTGGTTGTGTCTCTCAGAGGAGGGAAGGCGGGCTGGTGATGCTCAGGTCCTTTTGCCCTTGGTTCTGGAAGGGTGGCGGCGTGGTCAATGGTGACAGTTTGGTATGGCCAATGCACAGATCATTTGTTGGCCCGAAAAACTCTTCAGCAGATATGGAAAGAAAGCCTTTGCTTCATTTCTATTGCTTTTTATAGACAACAAGATGTCAAACTGAGTTAGTGAAACTAATGAAAAAAGTCTCAATAACATCTAACAGCTTTTAACAGCAGTTCTTTTACATTGTAAGACAAACTATGACTACATACACAAAATAAAAGCTCAGCGGCAATCATTTTTTTTGACTGACACAAAGTGGCACATCAACCTGCACCCGTTGACACTCTCTGACAAAGATGATCAAAAACGTAATTCCGTTAAGAAAGATTGACGAGTGGGTCTCAGGCGGCTAGAGTCAGCTTGTACTGTCTTCTTCCTTTTCCTTAGCAAGACAATTAGTTAAGAAGTTTGAGACTTGGCCAAGAAAGAGCTGATGACGTGGTTGCTCAGCAGACATGCGCTGCCCCGAGCATGTGTCTGCGAGCGCGGTGTCCTTAGTTTTTTCCGAAGGGAAGATATCGGATGCGTCTCCTCTCCCCCTAAAGAGCTGTTGAATTATTCACCATGCCCCAGTTTCTGCCCATTAGGTTGACACACTGCTGGAACTTTCTCGCCTGGAGTAGTTGACAGCTTTCTTACACTCATACACACCCACATGCATACACACTCAAGAACTCTCCCCTTCTCTATCTCTCACTCTCTCTGTCACACAAATACACACACACACACACACACACACATTTTTATGTTTTGAGACGCAGTGCTTTGAAGGAGACTTTACCGTTTCTGGCTGTAAAACACCTACCAAGTGTGTCACATCATCATCACTGATCTCTTTTCCTCTGTTGTCCACTTTTTCCTCCCTCTAATTCTTCTCAACCTCGTATTTTCTTGTTCCACCCACACAATCGTGCTCGCTCATTTCTATTCGTGGTCTGTTGTCTTGTCCCCTCACCTGCCAAATATACTCACACAGGTTTTTAACAATGTATACATTACTGTCACCTTGATGTCCCTATTTTGGGGCTGTTGCTAAGGCCGTACTCTCAAATAGGGACCCTTTCTTACAGCGATTCAAGCCTGCAGTACCAATTTGGTGGAAACTTTGTGAGATTGACATCATATGTTATGTTGATATAATCAACCTATCAGTTGTCTATTTGCAAAGAAACCTTATCATTATGTGTCTATTTGCAAAGGAACCTCATTATAATATTATCATTTAATCATATCATTTAATCATTAAGCAAAATGGCTTATACATTTTTAAGGGACCCATAACATGGTATTTATAGCTGTTTAAAATATGTTGAAAGGGTTAGTAACACATACAAGTTCACCTTAATGTAATTATTTCAAAAATGTCCTTGGTCCTCGGTGGTAAGTATGTATTTGGTACTTACTTGCATGATACTCCTCTTTATAGACATTTACAGATTTATACCAAGATAAAACCAAGACTGTATTCTTCAAAGAAAGTTATCACAAAAGTGAAATAATATGTTCTCCTTTTCAATTCAAATTAATTTAACAGCAAGTAAATACAGGGGGGAATTCAACAGCACAATGCAACAAATCGACAAGGGTATTTTTGTTTATTTTCCGGAAAATAGATCTTTTTCTTGACGCAAGAAACTTGAGTCAATGTTACTCGGTACACATTTCCTCCCATTTCAAGCATTTCAGCCTTTTTGTTTGTATACCAAATGAGATCTGGATTTATAAGGTGAATGTGCTTTTTTGGATCCTTTGATCTTCCTATCATTGTGATGCAATGATGATGTGTTGTTGCAATAGTAATGCAACAACACATCAACACACTTCTAAGCTAACTGAAATCTTGACTGAATACACTGAAGGCAGAGGCTGCAACTTGAGGGAAACAATTTATAAAAATTACTCTATTTTTGTGGACCAAGCACAGCTGTGCCAAATGGCGCAAATAGGTAGAGTGAGTTTAATCCTTTTTGGTAATTTGGTGAAAGTTACCGCTTGCCTGAGGCATGGAGGAATGATGTGGGAAGGATGGGGAAGCAACATTTGCAATAATGTACACCAAAACAAGTCATTCAATTACTCCATTATGTCACGTTAAGATTTTTTTTATTACATTTTTTGTTTACATTGTTTGATCTTATTCTGTTTCTTTGATAGTTTCTCCTTGATCTTGAGTGTCAGAATGATGCAAGTATAACAGAATTTGTTTGGGATCAATAAAGTATTTATCTAATCTAGGCATGGCATACCTTATTTTGGCATGGCACTGAAATGCAGTAGACTAGCCCTGCACCATCCAAGAAAATATCATGATGGTGACTAAAAAGTATATGGTTGCATACACAAGGAAGACACATGGTAGGGGGTTGGGAAATTATTCAAGCACCGGGTGTGCATCAAGCTATTTCGATCACCTTTGTTTGACGTTTTAATTCCTGTGCTGCAATATGAGTACATTTGTCGAACTTCTTGCTTTTCGTTTGGTGTCACCTTTCAGTTTCTTCGTGTTAAAGTCATGTTATTTTCCACTTAATTTCATTTTCATATCAGCGTAAATTGGCATTACTTGGAATTTTTGTTCCACCATGCTGAATGCAGTCCCTGAAGACTGTAATTTGGTCAAGCCTTAGATATGTTGTGGATGCATTAAAAAGCAGCATGATTTATATTCAGATTGTTTTAATCAAATGGGTAACAATGTGTTCAAACTTATATAATTATTTGTACAGAAATCATCCTTCTATCCCTCCACCTTTGCACAACATCTAGCCGCAGCCAACCAGCTATCGCACTCCGATAAATGGTTCAACGGCTGTGGATCGCTGTGTTTGAATATTCACACCAACATCTATTCTCTGATCCGGCTTCTTTTTAATTCAATCACTATCTTCACCTGATCAGATTCTGACTTTTTCTGCGAGTGTTTTAGATTTACTCATAAGAATATGACATCACATGAAAACTATGAATGGGCCAAGAGTTTAAATCTTCACCATATTTACACACCAACTTTATGCCTCTCAGACTGCCTGACGTTTCAACAAACTAGATATTCGACAACTCAATATGATGTGAGAGCTTAAGTGAAGTACAAGTGATGGAAGTCAATAAAGCTGATGTGCTGTTTCCTGAAATGCACTGTTCCAATACTGAGCCCTTTTTAAATGTTCAAGTCCATATCCCAACCTTTTAGTGACGCAATCTCAGATATTCACTCCCCATAATTTATGTGCAATTATAAATGTTTCAGCTAACATTGCCCAAATTAAACTGAATTAATGATAATACAACTCTGTACTCTGTACAACAACTGTTCTATTTCAGGCCTGGCAGAATAAGATAGATGGATACCAGTGAATATTTGTCAATCTGAGTGTCCACTCAGTCTTAAATATTAATTTAAGTCTTGCTAGTTGTTGTTTGGAACATCTGCATTCCTATAATGCACTTTACTATCAATGTGCAGGAGAATATTTTATAATGTTGAAAAACAATCACAGCTCTGGGCGAAAATCTTCAGCTTTTATTGTGATTTTCCTTTCTGGATGACATTTCCAACTAATTATACATTCTAGCTCTTCACATGGTGCAAAGATTCAGCTTATTTCCACTATTTTTTGCATATTTTTGTCCACATTATAGCACAAACTAACCATGTTATCATCATTATATCCCTCTATTCTTATATCTATCCGTCCCCGGTGCTAATGATGTGTCTGAATATCCTTCCCATCGAATCCAGCGTCTCTTTCCATTCCTCTCTGTCCATCCATCTTTTCTCCACCTCCTCCTATGTCTGTGTCTCTGCTCCAGACTAATGATGGGGTGATCTATGTGTGGCTGTGCGTGTGAGTTTGATACGTCGAGGCTGAAGGGCTGACAATGAGCTGTCCACCTACAGTGCAACCAAGCACCCTAGAAGGTGTAATTACCAAGCGTGAGAACTGTGCAACACTACACAGTGTGTGGATGCACTACATGTAGTTGCACAATGTATTGCCATAAACGAGCATTTTATTAGCATGATTGATCCACAGATTAACATCAGTGCTAAATATACACATAGGGGAAGGCAAAGTGGTCAGTGTTTCAAGCCAGAGCAGTTTGTTGAGGGCTATATTTTGTCAGAGTCCAGTCATTTTTTCCCCTCCATGTGGTTTATTGCTGTGCACCCAGGATCCTGGTGTCTGCATTTAAACAGGGGTCAAGGCCAGGAAGGGTACACACTTTTTTTTTTGGTGAAATGTGACACAAAATGCTCAAAGTGGTTTTACAACCAAAGGCTGAGCTGCAGCTGACCTTCAATTAAAGTCAAAATGGCTCTCATTTATCATGGCATCGCTGACACTGTGGGGAAACTGCACTCTGAGCACCGTAAAAAAATAAAATAAATAAATCCATCACCGAATGTTACATGATGGATACTCTAGCACAGTGGTTCTCAACCTTTTTTCAGTGATACCCCCTGTAAAACATTTTTTCAGCCAAGTACGCCCTACCCAGCGCAAAGCATTTTTGATTGAAAAAAAAAGAAAGTAAAACACTGTCAGTGTCTGATTTATTAAACTGATTTATGAAACTTTGTAACTGTGCACTTTAACTGCAACATTGCATTCTTTTTGGAAATACAAATATAAAAAAACAACTTGAGTTGTCAAGGTGGCAGTGCCAGTGATTGACAGGTGATGCCATGTGCCAAATTGGGTCAAACCATCCTTGTATAAGGGAGAATGTTTTTTTATTTTTAGGATAATGAAATTGAATACTGAATTGAACAGAATTTCAGCGTATGAATATTTTATTGACATATTTATTAAATAATATTTTAAAGGACTTTTGATTGATACTATTTTTAAATATACAGTATATATTTTTAAAAATCTCAAGTACCCCCTGGAGTGCCTTCAAGTACCCCCAGGGGTACGCGCACCCCCATTTGAGAACCACTGCTCTAGTACACACTCACATTCAAACACTTGCAGTGGAGGCTGCCACTTACTTAAACACTGTAAATCTACTTTTTTTAAAATCACATGTAAAGAATATCATCATCTGAACCTATTATCGGATATATAAGAATAACTTGCATATAAAGAAGGTTTCTTCCATTCTACCCCCCAAGCTGCGACTACTCTAAAAGGGAACTTTCTTGAGGCAGTGACGCACACCAGTGCAGTGCTGCATGAAGGAGATGGAAATCTATTTCTCTTGACAGCTCCATCATATTTACAATACAAAAACTCATTAAAAATGTTGATGGTGATTGGAGAAGCTGCAGAGGAGGCTTGACTTTATACTACCTGATGTGAATGAGATATTGTGCTGAAATACAGGGATGTAAAGAAAGGAAAGGAGGCTCTGTGAAATGATACATGGATGAGGAGAGCAAGGGTGAGACATAAACACTCCTTGTAGAAGACTCATGAATTGACTAGTATGACTCTATTGCTTTGTCACAAGGATGCGCCACTTAGACTTTCCTTAATGTGCTTTAGTGTTTTAGCACTTAAGATTGGTCTTTGTCTAAGTGGTCTCAAGGCCACTCTTTGAAGGTCTTGGTCTCTTTTCAGGCGGCTCAAAAGCATGTTTACACTTCTTTACTCTGTCTTGGAGTGAGTGGACTCAGGATTTTTTTATGAAGACCAGTGCCAGGCTTTCAGACTGTGCCTTGCTCCCACAACAACCAATAACTTCAAATCATTGGTGATTGATTATATCCCCCAAGCAACCTCTGCCTTCTTATTAAATGTATTCATCTGACCTCAGTCTGATCTCTTTGAAGCCACACAAACAAATAAGCCTTAAAATACTTGAAATGAGTGGAAATAGCTGCCTATGCACCAACCAAAATGTACTGAGGTTTCTTAAATAAGTCTTAATCTCAAGAAAATCTGCTGCAATGTGCTTCTTTGTTGCGGTCAAATTTATTTGAAAATATTTAAAAATAAAAATCTCTCTTTTCTGTTTTGTGATAGTCTTTCTTTGATGTATACTGGGTTTTGATAAAGGCTTGGTTTTAGTTATGCGGTCTTGACTACAACAGTAATGTGCTCCATAAAAAGGTAAAACATCAGGCAATCAGTAAATGAAATTGGAATTACCCCCCCATTGTAGGGGAGATGCTTGAAACCAGATGGGCTCAACAAAGACTTGCACGGTCATTACGATAATGTCTCATTTTGGTTTCAATTCTGATGTTTTCCTTTGACGTTTTGAGAAAAGTAACTTTGTCTTCATTAGCGCTCATGTAGAAAATATATAAAACAAAGTCATCATATATCGCATGGTTACAAATAACAATTATTTAAACTGTATGTTTGGATATGCATTCATATATGCTTTATTGTGCAGGGTTGGACTCATACGGATATGATAACTCAGCCGGTGACGTGCTGATATAGCAGGCTGCATATGAAGTGGATGTTGCAACAATGGCATTGCTCATTGGCTTTGGGCTCTCATTCTGAGCCCCAAAACTTGGCATTTTTGTACAATTACAAGTGATTATATTTGGACTGTCTGCTTACGCCTGCCATGATAGTGACTTGTACATCACATCCATAGTTCATACCCTGGCTTATTATCTATTTGAATGTCTTCTGATTTAAGGCGTAAATCAACTTCAAAGTGATTTTCCAGTGGACATTCATACCAAATGAAGTCCTTTTGGTCTTTTCAAAGAATGCAATACAAAGCACTTATTTCATGCAGTTATGCTTCCTGTAGATTGCTTCTTGCTTTTCATTCTGCACACTCACAGAAGGCTTTATTTAAGCAATTATACATTACATTATTACATATTGAAACAAACAAATTGAATTCAGTGGTTTGGCTCTGCTCCAGTGCGTCAGAAACAAATCTGTGTGAACCTGACAAAGAGTATCTCCGAGCTCTGCCCCTCGGAGGCCTAGGTACACAACATCTGAATGAACAAGAACACATGTAGGGAGAAACATTCTGATTTCACCTAAATCTAAATGCTAATGCAGTGAGAAGCTGGGGAGGAAGGGGAGTTTAACTTTGAGGTGTAGCAGGCCATGGATGCACTGCTGAGAAATGTGAATTCAAAAACTTTATACAGTGCTGTATGGGGATCGCTTAACTTACAGTATATAGACAGCCCATGGTCAGAGGCAGCATGGCTCAGTGGGCAGAGCGGCTGACTAGTGATTCCATGAGTGTTTTAAAGTGCCCTTGGGCACCGGAGACTGTTCACTGCTCTGTAGAGAATGGGTACAGTGCAAAGGACAAAATTCTTTGAATATACTGTGCGAGACAAAGATCAGATGGTATACAGGCTGTCTGATGTACGTCAAGGTTACATCTGTAGAAGTTTTGGACTGGTTCAGCATTATGTGATGCTCCTATACACATCTACAACAACAATGTAAAACAAATATGTAAACAAAAAAGCCTCAAATGTTTGAAATGACTGTCTATGCACCAAGGAACAATCTTTCTTTGACGTATATGGTCTGGGTGCCCTGTGGTCTTGGTCTTTATTTTTATGGCCTTGATGACAATACTTTATAGCTGTCACATCAACATTAAAGGGATGCTCTTAGGTTATATTTTTGATCTCTGTTAAACTACAGCTTTGGTCTGGAGCTGCACTTGGCTAAATTGCCTAGAGATAACTATTTGTTATCAATCGGTGCCATATAGTATACAGTACATATACATACATGTATATATATATATATATATATATATATATATACATGTATGTATGTATGTATGTATATATATATATATATGTGTGTGTGTGTGTGTATAAATATATATAACATACCCCTTATTCAAATACATATTCAAAATACCATTCTTGATTAGATGGGTTTTGCTGCTGCAAAAGCAATGCAATGTTTTTTTGTTGTTGCTGTCAAATTAATCCAAATCAAAAAAGGAACCCCTTTTTTTTGGTTTGTGATGATGTTTCTTTGATGTATATGGTCTTGCTCTTGTCTCTGTCTTGCTCTCGATTTGTGTATGCATATTGCTATCAAATACTACAGTGTTCATGTGATCTGGGTTGAGGAAGAGGGTCTTACGTTAAGTGCATTTTAGCACAGTTGCAAGTCAATTGTTACAATATTGAAAAACCATTAAAACATTGTACCTTTCCCTTTTAATTCTTCATTCTCCAGGACTTCTCTCAGTCTGCCAGAAAGCTTTTGTATCAGGACTGTCTAATGAAAATCTGTGATTTTCAAGCCTCTGCTCAATAGCATTCCAAACTAGCTGATGTAGTCGTATTTTTGTGTGAGTGACAGACAAGAGAAATCACAGTGGCATAATATCTCCCTAATACCCACCTGTAAAATGCATAGGGGCTCAGTCAAACTGTCACACAATAACACTTTCTTACTTTTTTGTCAACCCTCTCCAGAATCCCCAGAGCACTTATTGGATATATTCAAGGCAGGTTATAACAGGTTGTCACTTAAGTTTTGGGGGAATAGTTTGGTCAATTTTGGAGTAGATTTTATCAATTTATCTTCAAAAATTAATCCATCAACATAGCTGTTTCATTTCTGATATAAAGGGTGATATCATATTTATGTAGATAGCGTGAAATCCCCATGGTGAATCCAATTATTTTTCTATATTCAGGAAATGCTTAATCCAACCATTTTGCTCATTGCCTGTAGATTGAATTTCAGTTGATTATTACACCAAATCAATGGATCTTATTTCCAGGGGACCTTATTACTGGAGCCAACTAGCCTGATCACTGTTTAAAGAAATCAGATTTGACATGAAATCTGATTTTCCCATTAACAAAAACATGTGACTAGATATTGTACATCCAGGAACATCTATCTTGAACAGTGTGTGCTAGAGTGCGCCTCAACAAACGGTATCAAATGTATTGTTGTAATCAATAATGAGGAGAAAAGGCAAAGGAATACAAATCAATATGTTTCGGTAAAAAGATGTGAGCAAGGGTGATGTAAATCCGCCTGGATTTATTTGAGGAACTATGCTTATATTCACTCACAGCCTTTATTTTTATGTTT
Organism: Mullus surmuletus; assembly: GCA_903171835.1. Classification (NCBI taxonomy): domain Eukaryota; kingdom Metazoa; phylum Chordata; class Actinopteri; order Syngnathiformes; family Mullidae; genus Mullus; species Mullus surmuletus. The sequence continues at coordinate 544,843 of CAESWR010000606.1, read as the reverse complement.
TGGAATATCTGTGACCCCACTTATTTTGATATGTGATACCATGTTATCAACAAAGACTAAATGTATAAACCATCTCTATGACAGTGTTACTATAGTCTATTTATACAAAAAAAGAAGAAGTAGACTCCTAGCATGAGCAGAATTACCCAACTACCCAAGTAAAATTAAACATTTTGCTCCTCATTGTTCAATTTTTTTTTTCAAGTTTTAATTTGAATGGAGGTCAATGCAGTCGCATCAGTGTGCAGTGAGGAAAAGCCGATAAAATTCAAATTCCAACGCTAAATTCCAACATTTTGTGATTCTGAAATGACAGATGTCTTCTGTACCAATAATCCACAGTCCTTATTTAACTGAACTATGGTTTTTAACTTGTCTCCAAAAATGAAATAAAAAAAATCTCAAAGCACATAATTCTATTTCCACTGGAGAGGCTTCCTCTGCCCTTCACAGTTCCCAGTCCCTCTGCAGGTTCATTGATAGTACACAGACTAAGACCCTCTGCTTGTGGTGAAGACCACAGAGCCTAAAGATCTCAGAAAATCTAATAATCAATGAAGTTATGCTGCGGTTTGTCGTGAGTAAAAGCAAACATCATCCCTGTAAATGGGTAGATGCCCTCATCACGTCTGCAGTGGGGGAGATTTCTGCAGGTATTTACTCAATATGTATCATATATTTGCAATGCGATTTGTTTTGATCTTCGACTTGTTTGCTGTCCTGAGGGGTATCCTTGTGCACGTATATAAATGTAGATATTTTCCTATTATAATCATTCAGCCTTTGAATAACTGAGAAACATCCTTACTTTTTTACTTGACTTGCTGGTGGTCAAATGCAAACACGAACAACACTGCCATGGACATGCACATCAAGTGCATTTTGGGGTGATGTCATCAGTGCTGAAAAAGGACCACTTCCATAAACTGCCAATCGAACTTGTGCTGCACTTTGTATTGAGGAGGAAAACATTGGGTGCTCTCAATTGTGCCCAAAACACCTAAACTATGATTCAAACTAAGATCCTGTTCACATGGACATGAGTACTTTCAAAAATTGAGTTTTTACCACCTCCTTCACCAAATTACTCACATCCACACCAACATGTTTACAAAAAAAAGATCTCTGTCCACACATAAAAACTGGAGGGGGTATGATTATATTTTAACATTAAGGTACATTTATTATGATTTCTTGAATATTTCTGAATGATCATAACTTCCCATTGTCATACTCTGAATACCATCTGGATGTAAAAAGCAGAGCTAGTGCTACAGAATCCGATATCACATGCAAGACGGTACTGCACACACAAGTTTTTTTTGTTATTATTTTGTTATATACTTCTGTTTTTAAGGACTGAAAAAACTGTTGGTGTGTCGATAATAGTCTATTCTAGGCAAGGATTGACATGCAACCTTTTTAAACATTCATTTGTAATGGGCACCAGAAAGAAAATGCCCCATTGTGTCTGGAAATGTCATCTGGCAATGTAACAGCAGCCAGCATCAGTGTCAGGATGCCTTAATCTTAACTCAATATCGCAATATGTGAGTTGTATGTTCGATGTGCCAATTTTATGTGTTACTTTCAGCCTTTTCTCTGGTTTCTGTCCAACCTCACCCTTCCCCTCCTATTCTCTTGCATATCCATATTGTTTCACCCACGTGCACTGTCTTAGGAAGTTGTATCCATGGCAACTCGCATAAAACTGCTTCTATTTGAGGCTCACATGGCCACTGATGACCGTATACATCTTGGATCTCTGGTGTGAATTTTTCAGAGATAAGAGCAAAATGTTTACATTGCACCCCCCTCCCCCACTCCCCCAACCCCTGCCAACACTACTATGACACAAAATCTAATGAAAAGCCTCTTGGATGGGAGGAGAAACGTCTTCAATAAACTCAGTGAAGTGTGGTTGCCTACACTCAGAGCAAAACAGAATGGACCTGCGGGACTAAGAACTCAAAATGTAGTTGACCTGACCGCCAGCAAAAGGACTTGCGGCACCTTTGTGTAAACTATAGCAAAAAGAAAGGCTCATATGGAATATGCGGCCTATTTTGAATTTGATAGGCGGCAAATTCACATTCAGCTGAACGCGCAACGTGCGTCACCTCTCTCACTGCCTTTGTTATTTTGTTGCATCAAAGTTTTCTCCGTGACGCCAATGTGTTTCCATCATTTTTTCCATCCCTGGGAGCAGCAGACCACTTCAAAGGGAATCACAGCGTGTTTGTGGAGTCTAGGTCTGGCCGGCACTAATTTGATTCAGCAAATGTGTGTTTTCATAGTAATAATGCTGTCATAAGTACAAAACACACACATACACTTACAGAAAAAAGCATTACATCTGAAAGACAAACTCGCCGCTCATTTTGCTATTTCTACAAGATTGCTAACTTTAAGTGCCATGTTTCATCATGTGGTGTGAATATTTGAGTGTGTATTAGGTCACTGAGGAAAAATTAGATTCTGACTGTTAATGTCATGTGTTTGCACTGCTGTACCGTGATGCTGCACTCTATTTTATTTTGTTTATATTCTATTTTTTACTCCACTTTTTAAGGAAAACACCACTCCGTGCTGCTTTAATTTCATTGTATGCCTCGTACAATGACAATAAAAGTCTGAGTCTGAATCTGAATCTGAATTAGTAAAACAAAGTTAGGAGTCTTTATACAAACAGAATAAATATTTCATTATATTTTTCAAATAAATTCATGTCAAATTATTTATACATGTATTATTAATACAACTGGGTCATGAACTCCCTTGATGTCTCTTATTTGATCTAAGAGCTCACAATAGAGGTTTTGTCATGTGTAAATGCAGAGAGACAAACTTCTTATCCACATATTGCTTTTGCATCAGGCAGCAAACCTTCTAACACCCATGCGCGCCACTGCTCCCCCATTTTTAAAGCCCCCTGCCCAGCAAGTGCGGCCCCGCATGCAGCCGGCACAGCGGAGACAGAGCGAGGGCGAGTCGCAGCTAGCGTCTCTTAGCATTCATGTATTCACTCAGAACTCGGTCAAAGCTGCAAAAGCTGTGAACACAGCCAAGTGGGGATCTCTGGGAAACAGGTCTCGTCCCATTTCATCATTTATAAATAAAAGCACACTGCAGGACTTGGATTGAGATCAATGCCCCTGGAATGGGACGCCATCCATTTCGCTGCTCTATGCAAATTTGATGGCAAATTACTTAGCAAAAACACGCAGCCTGGGTACCGGTGACTTCCTGTGCTCTTGAACCGCGCATGTTTGCAAGCGTGTGCTCTGGCGTCGGCGTGTCAAAAGTCACTGCAGCATGGCTCATTACGGCTGGTGCGAGTTTTTTTTTTCTTCTGAAAATTATGTTGCCGAGGGAGGGAGGGGGGAGAGCCGCGCGATTAACGAGGGAGAAGCATAGAGAGCACCAGAGGAGTTGGAGCTTTGTCCTTCCTCCCACACTCTGCAACTCTCTACTGGATTCCCCGCCATTGTTCTCTAATAAGCGCGGCTCCTCGCTGTTGCTCACATGCCTGTTTGTGTGTGTAACATCCATCTATAACAACATCATTATCAAGTTTTGTTTGAAGCCCCTCCACAACCCCCTTCTCCTCCACCCACCCCACCCCACCCCCAACCCCCCGCCTCCTCTGCTCTTCCTTGGCAGGCACAGGGAGAAAAAAAAAGGAAGGAAGTGGAGGAAAGATGTGGAGTGAAGGAACTCTGTTGGATGTATTAGCATATCAGACACATGGTGAGGGCTGCAGATTGGGTACTGGAGCAGATGTCAATTTACATATTCAACGTTGGGCCAGCGGTGCATGTGCTCATAGGTATGTGTGTGCAGGAGTGTGCTGTGGCGGAAAAAAAAAAAAAAGGTGTCATGAGTGTGAAAGAGGCATGAGGGTGGAGCAGGAGTGAATATACGAAGTGAGGAAGGAATCACAATCAGAAAACCTCGTCGTCCATCCAAATTGACCACTGATGCTCAAAGAAGAAAGCCAGTCTCACTCGCAGGGATATTGTTTATTAAGAATGATTACCATTAAAAAGGAGGGATGTGTCTGTGATTGACGCGGATGTGTTTTCTGCAGACTTTTTGGCAGGCACGGGGAACCGATCAAAGCCTGAAAAGCTGTCTGACAGTATTGATGTAGTTAATTAGAGTAAACACGGCGCACTCGCACGCCGGCTCGTTATCTGCTGCTCACACACACAAAATCGGGTTAATACGTGTTGTCTTTATATCTCCATTCACCAGCATGAAATGCAAAACCTCTCTCATGTGTCGTTTTTTTTTTTTTTTTTTTT